>JAHIAL010000028.1:3210000-3778870 GCA_021605145.1 Aegilops bicornis | reverse complement strand
AGACGCAGGGTGGTTTCCGCTGGAATCCACCCCTCCCGGAAAAAGTGCCGAGGAGGTCGCCGGGTTGACCTTGGCGCTGAAAGGAGAAGGACGCTCACACCCTCGGCCGAAGCTGCGTGGTCGCTGGTCATTTGAAAAGATCAAGGAGATCGATGCCTTGCCACGAGGGCGTCAAGAGGCGGATCTCGAGCCGAAATTGACCACCTTAATGACGGAGGCGTTGAACGGCAAGCCTTGGGAGCGGGAGACGGAGAGCAGACTGGCTGGAAAATCAAGGCCACCGAGGAGTTGTTGCCGAATGCTGTCAGGACAGCCTCGTAATAATCTTCCGGGACAACATAATGCATTGGACGGAAGGTCTTATGGACCACCGGCCGCCGCATCCATAATGAGTCGATAGAGTTGGGGATGACAGATCTTGCGTTATTCCACAGCGAGAACCTCCAACCCAGCGTCAAGCTCAGCCTATTCTTTTTCAAAGGCGTGTTGGCGGGTTATCCAGCGGACTCCGAAGAAAGGTCCGAAGCCGTGGCGGAGGAATCACGCCAAGTCTCGTGCCGAGGCTCTCGGAGCAGGAGTGTTGATAGAAGTTGCCTTCCGCAACCCAAAGGGGCCGACTTCTCCAAGGCCCTCAAGTCCCTGCCTCCATCCGCCCGTATGTTGAAGCGCTCAAGACCCTAAATCGCACCCATTGTGGGCCGGGGTGAGAGGAGTTAAGAGGCTCGAGGCGACACTGCTGGGACTAGGCCGCCAAGTTCTTTCTTTCTCTTGTCGCCACGTAGATCATGTTTTAGAAGAAAAAACCTATTAGATGCGCAACAAGTTGTTGTGTAATATACACTATCTTAGGCCATCGAATGCAATGTTATTTCCTTTTACTCGATTTCTTCCTTGTATGTTATTACCCTACGCTTTTCAGTGAAAACTTGCGGTCTGCGAGCACCCTTACATGGCGTAGCGCCGAGTGTGAACTTCAGCAGCCCTCTTTGGCGGGAGTGCGCTACCGACAAGCAACCTCGTTGCGGACTAGTCGCAACTCTCTTAAGTTGTTGAGCCCGGACTCAAAACAAAATAAGGGCGACCGATCACGATTTGGTTCCTCTGCGCACAGGTTTTCCATACAAAGTACTATCGATTCGAGGAAGATAACTTAAAATTTTAAAGCGGCCGTTTAAACTTAACAACTTAGCTTTTACATTTGTCCATCTTCCGGCAAGGTGACCCAGTTCCTCGGCGGCGCTTGTCGGGCCCATATCATTTTCTCCTCCTCCCCCCCCCCGGTTAACTTGTGGGTGGATGAACCTTATCCTTGTTTGAGAAGAAAGAAGAGAAAAATAAAGTTATGGAGCCTAATGGCTTATTATAAACGCTATCGAATTGTAGGTTGCTGCACAAGATGTTAATAAACACATGCATATTTGATTATGAAAGCATGTATTGACATATTGTGCGCAACCATTGGCTTTCCGGATGCACGGGGTCTGCACCGGGATTTGTACAAAGTTTTACATGCAACCGCGGCAATACTTGTAAAAAAGGTTGGTTGCCGGATTGGGTTCGGGAAACCGCGCCTCATGGGTAAAACTTGCGAAGATGCTCTATGTTCGGGAATTGCTCACGGAAAGCCATCTTGGTCTCAAAGCGGACAGCTGGGCGGGCCTGGTATTTCGTTTCACCGATAAGGGCCTTCCCGCCGAAGCGCGTCAACTTGTTGGAATTCTTGGCCGGATTGAGCGGCGAAGAACAAGGTCGCCTTCTCGAAGCTTCCTGGGCATTAACTTTGCGGCTATGGTGGCGAGCGCATAAAGCTTCTGTGTCTTCACGAGCAGCTCGTCTGAGCTCCTGAAGGCGATCTTCCTCGAGGCGGTGGCGTCATCTTGTCGCAGCTGCTCTTGCTCCAAACTCATCATAAGCGAGCACTCGAGGTGACCCTGTTATCTGAAGTTCCGTGGGGAGAACTGCCTCTGCTCCGTGGGCTAGAGCAAAGGGGTGTACGGCGGTGGCTCGATTTGGCGTCGTCTGATCGACCCAAAGAACCACTGGGCAGCCTCTACGATCCGGTTTTCTTCGCGCACTTGTGCGGCTTAGCCGAAAGTTCTGGTCTTGAGTCCTCGCAGCACTTCATTTGCTCTCTCGCTTGACCGTTGCTTCTCGGATGAGTAACGGAAGCAAAGCAGAATCTTGGCGCCAAAGATCTTGGGCGTTACGCATGAAGAGTCGCGACTACGTGGAAGCTGAGTGCGGGTTGCCGGTGATGATCCGGTTAGGAATCCCGAAGCTTGGCAAACAATTGACACGAAGAACTTGACGGCTGTTGTCTTTGTCACCTTCCTCGCTGGTTCCACTTCCGGCCACTTTGTGAACTTGTCGACTCACGACGTACAAGTATTCAAAGCCCCGACGGCTGGGGAAGGGGCCGAGATGTAATTGAGCCCAAGAAGAGGCGAGGATAAAGGGATCATCTGGAGAGCTTGAGCTGGCTGGTGTATGTCGCTTGGGAGGAATGGGCAGCACGCTTCACACTTAGTTGCCCATGTCTTGGATTTGCATCTGGAGGGCTTACGGCCAGAAGAAACCTTGCCGGAAAGTTTTGCCTGAAAGCAAGAGCTCTTCGCCAATGTGGTGACTACACATATGCCTCCGATATCTCGCCAACAGCTTACATCCATCTTCGGCAAATGCACTTCAATTTCACACCGTTGAGTCTTCTTACATGCGGGATGTTGTCAACAAACTGGTACATACTTGACTGCCGACTACTCTTTCCAGCTGCTTCTTGCTCTTCGGGAAGTTCTCACATGTCTGAAGGAAATGAACAATCTCTGCGCCCATCTTGGAGCTGCGGCTCGACAGCAAGGACTAAAGGCACATCTATCCCAAGGGAACATCGGCTTCTCGGCAAGGATCTGAATTTCTACGGGACTTGACATTTCCCGGCAAGCTTGGGAGCAAAGCTTGTCGGGAGGCGTTTGCTTCAATGAAACAAACCCTAGGGCTTGTCGGAAGCAGTTGCTCCTCAGCGCTCTCGGTGTTGACTTTGGAGACCTTCTTAAGCGGCGGCAGGGCGGAAGCTCTACGGGAAAGTAGTCGCCAGAGAAATCAACTTCCTCTTCTTATACATCCTGTTGATGGTGTTACGGTCGGTTGAGTCAGCTTGAGCACAAAGATCCCTGGTTCCCGCGGTAGCTTGAGTCTGGCGCGCTTGCTTGTGAGCCATCGGCCAACATCATTCGAGAGCTCTTGGAACATGTTCCATCTGCGGCAGCCTTCAAAGTGCTCTTCTAGCTTCCTCACTTCATCGACGTAAGCCTCCATCAGCGGACTACGATAATCTTTATTCACTTGGCGGACGACAAGTTGCAGAGTCACCCACGACAATGAGCTTCTTGATCCCAAGGTCCACCGCGATCTCGAGACCCGGCAAGCAAACCTTCATACTCTGCGGTATTGGTTTTGTTGCTTGTTCCTTGGGGAAAGTGCATACGGACTATGTACTTGGAGGTGCTCTCCGGTGGGTGCGATAAGCAGCACGCAACAAGCACTGCAGCGCTATGCAGCGAAAAGCACCATCAAAGTACATCACCACTCTTTACTTGCTTCTTTGACGGGATGCTGCGTCTCTGGAATCTCTTCGTCTCGGCGTCGGCGTCCATTCTGCTATGAACTCCGCCAATGCTCTGCTTTGGATAGTTGAAGTGCTTTTCGAACTTGAGACCAAAGCTTGACAGCTCAGCGCCCACTCGACTATTACGCACTTTTGCCTTAAACGGATTTTGCAATATCCTCTTTAAGCGGAAGCGGTGACAAGCTGTTATCTCATGCGCTTGGAAGTAATGGCGCAGCTTTCTGAGGAGCCATGAAGGGAGGCGAAAAAGCAACTTCCGCACGAGAATACCTTGATCTAGCTCACAAAAGGGAACTAACAAAGTAGTACTGGGCGCTGCACCATCCTTTTACTTCTCAATCTTGCGGAACTCTTGTGAGATCTATCCTTATCGGGACAGGAGCTTGTCGGAGAAGCCTCACGCTTGTCGCTGGGCGATACTGCTGCGTGGTTGTTGGCTCATCATCCGCCTCCTCTCCGCTACTAACGCAGCACTAACCACTTGATTGGTTGCTGCTAAGTATAACAACAACTTCTCTTGTGGTTTTGGTGCGACCAAGTGTTGGGGGAGGACGGTGTCTCTTCAAATCTTGCAGCGTAACCTCCTTCAGGGTCCATTTTATTGGACCCGCCTTTTCCAAAGATTTTGAAAAATGGCAGAAGTAGCGCTCGTGACTTAGAGATAAACCTCTGCTTTGAGAGCAGCTGCATAGCCGGCAAGTCTTCGGTGACGATCCTTGACGCGCTTTGGTGCTTGATCACTCAATGGCCTTGATCTTGTCCGGATTGGCTTGATTCCCGATGAGACACAAAAGAACCGAGAAGCTTGCGGAAGGGACTCCAAACACACACTTCTCGGGGTTAAGCACGAGGTTGACCTTGCAAGTAGATTTGCAAAGGTCTCGTCAAATCTTGGATCAGAGTTGCTTTATCTTTGCTTTTTGACCACTATGTCATCCATGTAGGCTTCTACATTTAAAAATGCAGATCTGCAGACTCAAAAGCGTCGTGGACTACTGCCCTTGCAAATGTTGAACCAGCATTCTTTAATCGAAAAGGCATCCGTATGTAAACGTAATGTGCCACATGGAGTTATGAATGCGGTTTTCTCCTCCATCCTCTTACGCCATGAAGGTGCGATGATATCCACGAGTATGCGTCAAGAAGCGGCGAGGTCACATCCGGCCGTGGAGTCAACAATCTGGTGTCAATGCTGTGAGGGAAATGGGTCCTTAGGGACAAGCTTTATTGACATCGGTGAAGTCTATACAAAGCCTCCATTTCCCATTTGGCTTTGCACTACCTCTGAGGTTGGCCAACCACGTGGGATGGAGCACTCCTCGACAAGGCCTGCTGCTTCTAGTTTCTTGATCTCTTCTGCTATGAATTCTTGGCGCTCCGCTTGCTTCTGACCTTTTGCTTGTGACGGAGTCAGCGTGCGGAGGACTGACGGCAAGGTGGTGCTCAATTACTTTCACAGGAACACGGGGAATGTCAGACGGTTGCCATGCAAACACACCGACATCTTCGCCCATGCGAAGCTTAGCGACGCGCTTTCCTATTTAGGGTCAGCGGCGTACGCGATGGTGAAAATTTACCACCGATGCCATCCTCATGGCGGACACCTTCTTGGTTGATGGTGGAGCTGCCATTGTCTTCTTCATGCACTTGCGGTGGAGCTCGATGGTGCGTCCTCGTAACGGCAGCCTTGCACTCAGAAGAAGGTGCGCTTTGCGGAGTGGAGCATCGAGCTCTTGCGGACTTGGTCTTCTTCTTCCCCGGAGCTTGACGGCAGAGTGTCTTCTTGTTCCGCCGC
Source organism: Aegilops bicornis (assembly GCA_021605145.1). NCBI lineage: Eukaryota > Viridiplantae > Streptophyta > Magnoliopsida > Poales > Poaceae > Aegilops > Aegilops bicornis. The sequence continues at coordinate 3,773,450 of JAHIAL010000028.1, read as the reverse complement.
AGTTCTTTGCTTCCGTAGATCTTGTCGTACGAGATAAGTGCGTCCTTCTTGTCGCCGAGGACAGAGATAACACTGCTCAGGGCACTGGCATCTTGGAAGCGCCACATTGTAGAAGGCGTGGTGAGAGGCTGCCATGAACTTGGCGTAGCGCTGGATGACCAAGTATCCCATTATAAGGCAATGGGAAATCCAGCAGCGTTGGAACGTAACCCTCTCGGTCCTGAAGTTTAGCTCGCATTTGCCAAATGTCACCGGCGGCGTTATCTTCCCCATACCTTGCTCCTTCGGGTTGATCCTTGGAATGTCTTGCGGTCTCTTGAGCTCGGCTGTCGAGGATTTGTGTAGCTTTTTGGAGCACTACGGAGGAGATCAGGGTTCAAGGCCCATGCCGTTAACTAACATCTTGGTGACCTTGAGGTTGCGGATAGTTGAGTGAGACCAACATCGGCAAGCATCCGACCGCATGATTATCACGATCGGGATGGTCCCTCAATATCAAAGATGATAAGGCGTCTTTGGACCACGCCGAGAGGCTTGCGTGACTCTATGGAAGGGATTACGCCGCATTTACTTCCGCATCCACTTTGTTTGAGCCGGCGGTGCGAAGTATGGGAAGAAGCACCACCGTCAGCGCAAAGGACCTCTGTAGCTTCACGGAAACTCCTGGTCGTCGGCTTCATCGTCATCTATGTCTTCGTCATTTGTCTTCGTCTTCATTCTTGTCGGCGTGACCCGCAGGGAGGTCATCTCCTTCTGCATTGCTTAGCCTTGTCGTGGCGTCCTCCCGGCTAGGGCGCTTCTGCAGCTCCTCCGGCACCTTCTGGGCTCTCTCCTTGTCTACGCCGCTCGTATTCAGCTCTCTGCTGTTCTACAAGCTGCTCGACTTTCTTCTGACTCTTGGAGGTCATGGCCCTTGAATACGGTGGATCTTACAATCTTGTTTGTTGGAGCTATCACCTTGTCGGCGACCGCCACGGCTTAGTTTTGGCGCTGACAATCTCCTTGGGAGGCCGACAACCTTATGGCGGCACCTCCGTTACCCGGACTGCTCGACAACTAGCACATCTTTGCCTTTCTTTTTACATTATTCCGCCTCCGACCCTTCCTTGCGGGGCGGTCTCTTCTTGTCGACTCTGGTCCCACATCCTCTCTGGAAGTCTCCTTCCTTCTTCGGTAGCGTGCACACTTGTCGGCAGGCGTAGAGGCTCGTGGCGTCCTTCACCTTGCACATCGCCATTTCCTCCCTCATCCTGCGGTTTCGCACATTACGATGGAATACCGATCACATGGCGGGGTGGACATCGGGGATGTTGTAGTGCACTCGATTGAATCTCTCTGGATGAACTTCGCGCAAGGACTCTCCCTCATACAGGCAAGCAGGTGGAGGTCACTCTCCTGGCCATGAGGCTTGTGGTCACGCTGTGAAGGCGCCAACAAGCTGGTGGGCACAAATCTGCCCAAGAAGAAATAGAGCTATCCGGCAAGTGCATGAGCCAAGATCTCGGCGTTTGGCTTGAGCACCAAGGGAAAGTGGTTGGCGAGGATCTTGTCATCTCGTCCCCCAGCTTGCACCGCGATGGTGTAGATGCTTTGAGGAACTCCGATGGGTGTGTCCTGCCATCATACTTCTACGGCACATCGGGTTTGAAGTTCTTCTTGTCAGACCCACCGGACTTGCCGCAACTCTCGAGTGAACGCGGGACAACCTACCGCGTCACGGCAAGTCGTCTGGCTCCCCAGGCGCATGCATATCGGCCAGTGGGCCCGGTAGCGTCGGTCCGATTAATGGCGTGCCTCTCTTGGCGCTTCGTCTGAGTTCGGCGTCTTCTTCTGCCGTTCTCGGAGAACTTGGCGCTGGTCGCGGCGAGCTCGCGGATCGGCGACAATGTGGAATCGCTGTCGAGGTGGATCCGGCGAGTCGGCGATCTTAGTCTTGGGAAGGAGTGCACGGTGGCTGCACCCCGCGCGTCTCGTCACCATCAGCTCGCGCCTTGCCGCTCCGCCCACTAACTGCTGCGAGGCACTTTCGGTTACTGCGGGGGCGTCGCCCGTTAAGCGAAGCCGATGAGACTTCTGAATGGTGGCCCTCCATTCATCGACCTTATCAGCCCGTTGGAGGTAATCTAGAAATGGCGAAGCTCTAGCCAAAGCTTCCCGCTGGTGTGGTTGGTGACAACGGCGTGCGGAAGCGAAGAAGCGGGATGTGCTCGGACTCCTAACCAAGTTAGAAGGAGCAACATCCATGGCTCCGTACCTCGCTTCGTACCCGACATCTTTGCAGGCGCATGCGAGTCTCGAGGGCCTCGGGATCCTCGGCTTAGCCTTGATCTATGGCGTATGGTGCCGCGAGTATCATGAAGCTTCAGTCCCTCGCCTCCTGCGAAGAACGGCCTTGAACTTCGACGCCGACGCTTTGTGTTGCCTTGTCCTTAGATCCGGCGGCATTGTGGGCTCCTTCGGCAGCGCCCGGTTCCTCCGCTGCGTTTCCCCACCGCTGAGCAGCTCCGGTGGCGGTGGGTTCGGCAGCGACTGGCTCTGCTTCTGACGAAAGCTTCTTCTTGAGCCATGTTGGCGAAGGCGTTGATGAAGATGCTCGTGTGACCTCCGGATCGGGTTCACACAACCTCGGCCTTCCCTACAGCGCGCCAAAGATGTCAGCTGGGCGGGCGGAATCTGCACCACCACGTACACCTATGGGGCGGGGCCCCTTTTGATTCAGGCGGCGGAGGCTGCGCCAAAAGCGGATCGAGGCGATCACACGAGGGTTGTACCCAGCTTCGGAGCTCTCGGAGATAATACTCCTCTTGCTGCTTATGCGATTGTATTGTGTTCTTGCTAGGGGCGTGGGAGCTACAAAACCTAGCTCAGAGTGCGTGTGGCCTCGTGCATTGAGATGAACGAGCAGGCGAACCTCCTCTACGTTGCGCTCGGGCCTCCTTTTATAGGTACAAAGGGTCACCACAGGTGGCAAGTAGGCGGGGTAGAATAGGAAAAAGCAGAAGGTTGGTACACCGCTTTGTACACGATGTCTGATGGACTATACCTAACTTTCGGCGGCAAGGGACAAGCGCCATAAATGCCCGTCCACATGTCGCTGAAAAGTGCGACACAGGCCGTCAGTGCATCTCCGTTGCCACGACTGACTGACTGCCGGCGCCGCTTGTCGCCGCTCTCCGCTGGCTACACAGCCCGTCGACACGTGCGCCTGGGGTAGCCCCGCGGCGACACGTTGGTGGATGAGCTGGAGCGGAGAGGAAGAGAGGTTACCTGCCCCGACAAGCGCCATGCCGCGGCAGGAACCTTGTCGCGCGTGGGGGTTCAGCGCCCGCCAAGCCTTCCGACAAGCTCCTCTTGCCGGGGCCTTGTTCTCCTTTGCATACCGAGTGGCCTTCCCGGCAAGCTCCTCTTGCGGGGTCTTGACTCTTTATTTGAGAACACTTTGTTCTTGAATGGCTCCGGAGGAGCCGCTTAGGATCTTGGTGGCACGTTAAGCCAGCCTACCTGCCGTGAAGTATTTGCAAGCTGTCAGGTTACGAGTTCGGGGTACTAGGGCACCCCTACTCTAGTACACCGACACTTGGGGTGCCTTGGGCATCCCCAATCTTCAATTCTTGCCTCTCTTTATTCTTCTCACATCGGTAACTCCACGTTCTTTGAACACTTCATCCACACAAAACTTTAACAAAAACTTTGTGAGATCCGTTAGTGTAATAAAGCAAACTACTACTTTAAGGTACTGTAATGAACTCATTATCTATTTATATTGGTGTTAAACCTATTTTATTCCAACTTCTCTATGGTTCATAAACTCTATTACTAGCCATAGATTCATCAAAATAAGCAAACAACACACGAAAAACAGAATCTGTCAAAAACAGGACAGTCTGTAGTAATCTAGAAGTTTAGTAAACTTCTGTAACTCCTAAAATTATGAAATAAATTTGAAAATTTAAAAAATTTGCACAGAAGTAATGTTCAAAAAGTTTCAGACCCATTTGACCTTCCAGTAAAAAATGTAAATTCATGCACTACAGCGAAAGCTTCTGTTTTTGTTCTGCACATAGTAAACAAGCAATCTAATCATCCTAAAACCAAAGCTTGGCACATTATTTTATAATACAATGGATATACAAATGGGGATAATTATTTACAGAGAAACTTCCATGAAAATTCTACATTGTTTCCGTGAGCATGAACACAAGTGCTCAAGGTCGACCCTCACTTCTTCAATGCATAACTTTCCAATCACTTCTCTTTTTGAAAAACTTTTTAGGCATGAGAGGCAAGTAATTTTTTTGTATTTTCATTCTTTTAACTTTTTTGTATGTTTCACCCACAACAAAACAGAAACAAAAAGGGAAAAACAAAATCTACTTAGTGAATAAAGCAAACAAGCACACACGAGAATATCAACCTTGACGTTATTGCTCCCGGCAGCGCATGGAAAAAGAGCTTCATAATCCCCAAGTGCAGGGAATCATCATAGAAATTCCCAAAGGTGGAAGTGATAAGTATGGAGTGTCAAACCCACAACGAGCTAAAGGTAAGATCAATATTCTCTCAAGTCCTATCTGCCACTGATACGACTCTCGTGCACGAGCGTTTGCTTCCAACTAGAAGCGAGAAATAGAACTACGTTGTGGGTATGAAGAGGATAACTTTGCATGATATCGGAGAGCTAAAATATAAAAAGTAGGTGCTGTTATCATAAAGTTAGAATATATTACTAAATATTATAAATAGCGAGTGTGGAATAATGATGGATCGGTGTGCGGAATTGTCCTAGGCAATTGTTAACAAGACCGGTAGTCGTCATTGCAATTTCATAAGAGGGAGAGGCATAAGCTAACATACTTTCCCTTCTTGGATCATATGAACTTATGATTGGAACTCTAGCAAGCATCCGCAACTACTAAAGATCATTAAGGTAAAACCCAACCATAGCATTAAAGTATCAAGTCCCCTTTATCCCATACGCAACAACCACCTTACTCGGGTTTAAGCTTCTGTCACTCTAGCAACCCACTATAAGCGAATCATGAACGAATATCAACACCCTACAGCGAGAATCCCTCACGCTTGCCGCGATACGAGAGGGCACAATAGGACAGCACCAAAATAAACATACAACTCATACCAATCTTGATCATCAATCAACCCAAAGACAAAGGATATCTACTCAAAACATCATAGGATGGCAACACATCTTTGGATCATAATATGTGGCATAAAGCACCATGTTCAAGTATGGATTCTGTTGAGGTGCGGGAGAGTGGACCGCGTAAAATAGATGAGGATGGTGATGTTGATGAAGAAGATTACATGGCGATGATTCCCCTCCCGATGGCACTCGCGCCATCGAGAGAGAGGCGGAAGGTTCTCCCCTTGTGCTTCCTCCTCCATGGCCTCCCCGGATGGGGGAGAGGTTCTCCCTCTGGTCCTTGGCCTTCATGGCGATGATGGCACCTCCGGGACCCTCCTCCATGGCCTTCGGTGATGATGGCCCCCTCCGGCAGGGTGCCAGAGAGGGCCTAGATTGATTTCTTGGGGCTACAGAGGCTTGCGGCGGCGGAACTTCCGATCTAGGTTTCTTTCTGGAAGTTTGGGTATATATGAGTGGTGTTGGCGTCGAGAACAAGTCAGGGGGTCTCCGGCCTGTTGAAAGCACAAGTGCTCCCTGGGTGATTTTGATAATTAATGACAACATATCTCTTGTTGGACTAATACTTTTACCTAGTATGTTTTAGACAAGTTCAACAAATTAAGTGGCATGGACTAAAGGATGTGGAACCCCTTCAAGATGCTAAGGACAAAGGATTGGCTCAAGCTTCAAGATCAAGATTCTACATTTTCTATTTTAGTGATCCAAGATCACATTGAGTCTATAGGAAAAGCCAATACTATCAAGAGGGGATGAGGTGTTTCTTAATGGCTTGCTTGCTCAAAGTGCTTAGTAATATGCTCCAAAACCCTCAACTACCTTCCCACATCCACATATGACCTAAACCAAAAGTCAAGCTCGGCCCCACCGATTCTTTCTATCCGGCGCCACCGAGTTCAGATGTCATAGCCACTGCCCCAAACCCTAGGCAAATCGGTTTCACCGATAGGGATCTCGGTCTCACCGAGATGGGATTGTAATCTCTCTGTGTATGTCCATTACCAAAATCGGTCTCACCGAGATAGAGCAATCGGTACTACCGAGATTACAATGCAAACTTTTGAAGGAAATATGCCCTAGAGGCAATAATAAAGTTATTATTTATTTCCTTATTTCATGATAAATGTTTATTATTCATGCTAGAATTGTATTAACTGGAAACATAATACATGTGTGAATACATAGACAAACATAGTGTCACTAGTATGCCTCTACTTGACTAGCTCGTTAATCAAAGATGGTTAAGTTTCCTAACCATATACATGAGTTGTCATTTGATCAACGGGATCACATCATTAGGAGAATGATGTGATTGACTTGACCCATTCCGTTAGCTTAGCACTTGATCGTCTAGTATGTTGCTCTTGCTTTCTTCATGACTTATACATGTTCCTATGACTATGAGATTATGCAACTCCCGTTTACCGGAGGAACACTTTGTGTGCTACCAAAGCGTCACAGCGTAAGCGGGTGATTATAAAGGTGCTCTCACAGGTGTCTCCGAAGGTACTTGTTGGGTTGGCGTATTTGAGATTAGGATTTGTCACTCCGATTATGGGAGAGGTATCTCTGGGCCCACTCGGTAATGCACATCATTTAAGCCTTGCAAGCATTGCAACTAATTAGTTAGTTGCGGGATGATGTATTATGGAGCGAGTAAAGAGACTTGCCGATACTTGAGATTGAACTAGTTATTGAGATACAAGCGATCGAATCTCGAGCAAGTAACATACCGATGACAAAGGGAACAACATATGTTGTTATGCGGTTTGACCGATAAAGATCTTCGTAGAATATGTAGGAGCCAATATGAGCATCTAGGTTCCACTATTGGTTATTGATCGGAAACAGTTCTAGGTCATGTCTACATAGTTCTCGAACCCGTAGGGTCCGCACGCTTAACGTTACGATGACAGTTTTATTATGAGTTTATAAGTTTTGATGTGCGAAGGTTGTTGAGTCCGGATGTGATCCGCGGACATGGCGAGGAGTCTCGAAATGGTCGAGACATAAAGATTGATATATTGCACGACTATATTCGGACACGGAAGTGTTGCGGGTGATTTACAGAAAACCGGAGTCTTTGGAGGGTTCTGGAACCCCAGGGAAGTATTGGGCCTTAGTAGGCCTGAGGGGAGAGAGAGGGAAGCAGCCCAGGAGGTGGCGCGCCCCCTCCCATGGGGAGTCCGAATTGGACTAGGGGAGGGGGGTGCGGCCCCTCTTTCCCTCTCCCTCTCTCTCTCTTTCCTTCCACCTTCTTCCTTTCTAGTTGGACTAGGAAAGGGGAGTCCTAATCCCACTAGGAGGAGGACTCCCCCCTCCTTGGCGCGCCCCCTATGGCCGGCCGGCCTCCCCCCTTGCTCCTTTATATACGGGGGCAGGGGGGACCCCAAGGCACACAAGTTTATCTTCGTGATCGTTCCTTAGCCGTGTGCGGTGCCCCCCTCCACCATAGTCCACCTCGATAATATTGTAGCGGTGCTTAGGCGAAGCCCTGCGACGGTAGAACATCAAGATCGTCACCATGCCATCGTCTTGTGGAACTCATCCCGACACTTTCTGGATCGGGTCCGGGGATCGTCATCGAGCTGAGCGATGTGCTTTGAACTTCGGAGGTGCCGTCACGTTCGGTACTTGGATCGGTCGGATCGTGAAGGCGATATGACTACATCAACCCGGCGTTGTTATAGCAGCGCTTACGCTTTTGGTCTCTGACGTCGTGGACAACACTCTCCCCTCTCGTTGCTATGCATCACCATGATCTTCGCGTTAATGCGTAGGAATTTTTTGAAATTACTCGTTCCCCAGCGATGGCATCCGAGCCTGGTTTTATGCGTAGATGTTATATGAGCACGAGTAGAACACAAGTGAGTTGTGGGCAATACAAGTCATCCGCTTACCGACATGTCACACTTTGGTTCGGCGGTATTGTTGGATGAAGCGGCCGGACCGACATTACGCGTACACTTACGCGAGACTGGTTCTACCGACGTGCTTTGCACACAGGTGGCTGGCGGGTGTCTGTTTCTCGAACTTTAGTTGAACCGAGTGTGGTTACGCCGGGTCCTTGTGAAGTTTAAAACAACACTAACTTGACGAACTATCGTTGTGGTTTTGATGCGTAGGTAAGATCGGTTCTTACTAAGCCCGTAGCTGCCACGTAAAACTTGCAACAACAAAGTAGAGGACGTCTAACTTGTTTTTTCAGGGCATGTTGTGATGTGATATGGTCAAGACGTGATGCTATATTTTATTGTATGAGATGATCATGTTTTGTAACTGAAGTTATCGGCAACTGGCGGGGAGCTATATGGTTGTCGCTTTATTGTATGAAATGCAAACGCATACTGTAATGCTTTACTTTATCACTAAGCGGTAGCGATAGTCATAGAAGCATAAGATTGGCGAGGCGACAACGATGCTACGATGGAGATCAAGGTGTCACGCCGGTGGCGATGGTGATCACGACGGCGGTGCTTGGAGATGGAGATCACAAGCACAAGATGATGATGGCCATATCATATCACTTATATTGATTGCATGTGATGTTTATCCTTTATGCATCTTATCTTGCTTTGATTGACGGTAGCATTTTAAGATGATCTCTCACTAATTATCAAGAAGTGTTCTCCCTGAGTATGCACTGCTGCGAAAGTTCTTCGTGCTAAGACACCACGTGATGATCGGGTGTGATAGGCTCTACGTTCAAATACAACGGGTGCAAAATAGTTGCACACGCGGAATACTTAGGTTAAACTTGACGAGCCTAGCATATACAGATATGGCCTCGGAACACAGAGACCAAAAGGTCGAACATGAATCATATAGTAGATATGATCAACATAGTGATGTTCACCATTGAAAACTACTCCATCTCACGTGATGATCGGACATGGTTTAGTTGATTTGGATCACGTGATCACTTAGATGACTAGAGAGATGTCTGTCTAAGTGGGAGTTCTTAAGTAATATGATTAATTGAACTTTAATTTATCATGAACTTAGTCATGGTAGTATTTTGCAAATTATATGTTGTAGATCAATAGCTCGCGTTGTTGCTTCCCTATGTTTTTGCTTCCCTATGTTTTTATATATGTTCCTAGAGAAAAATTATGTTGAAAAATGTTAGTAGCAATGATGCGGATTGGATCCGTGATCTGAGGTTTATCCTCATTGCTGCACAGAAGAATTATGTCCTTGATGCACCGCTAGGTGACAGACCTATTGCGGGAAGCGGAATCTGGGCGTTATGAACATTTGGCTAGCTCAATATGATGACTACTTGATAGTTTAGTGCACCATGCTTAACGGCTTAGAATCGGGACTTCTAAGACATTTTGAACGTCATGGAACATATGAGATGTTCCAGGAATTGAAGTTAATATTTCAAGCAAATACTCGAGTTGAGAGATATGAACTCTCCAACAAGTTCTATAGCTAAAAGATGGAGGAGAATCGCTCAACTAGTGAGCATGTGTTCAGATTATGCAGGTACTTCAATCGCTTGAATCAAGTGGGAGTTGATCTTCCAGATAAGATAGTGATTGACAAAATTCTCTAGTCACCATCACCAAGTTAGTAGAACTTCGTGATGAACTATAATATGCAAGGGATGACGAAAGTAATTCCCAAGCTCTTCGTGATGCTGAAATAGACGAAGGTAGAAATCAAGAAAAACATCAAGTGTTGATAGTTAACAAGACCACTAGTCTCAAGAAAAGGGCAAAGGGAAGAATGGGAACTTCAAGAAGAACGGCAAGCAAGTTGCTGCTCAAGTGAAGAAGCCCAAGTCTGGACCTAAGCCTGAGACTGAGTGCTTCTATTGCAAAGGAACTGGTCACTTCAAGCGGAACTGCCCCAAGTATTTGGCGGATAAGAAGGATGGCAAAGTGAACAAAGGTATATTTGATATACATGTTATTGATGTGTACTTAACTAGTGTTTATAGTAGCCCCTGAGTATTTGATACTTGTTCGGTTGCTAAGATTAGTAACTTTCGAAGCAGGGAGTTCTGAGAATAAACAGAGACTAGTTGAGGGTGAAGTAACGATGTGTGTGGTTCCAAAATTGATATGATCATCATCGTACACTCCCTATATTTCCAAGATTAGTGTTAAACCTAAATAATTGTTATTTGGTGTTTGCGTTGAGCATAAATATGATTAGATCATGTTTATTGCGATACAATTATTCATCTAAGACAGAGAATAAATTGTTATTCTGTTTACATGAATAAAACCTTCAAATGGTCATACACCCAATGAAAATAGTTTGTTGGATCTCGATCGTAGTGATACACATATTCATAATATTGATGCCAAAAGATGCAACGTTAATAATGATAGTGCAACTTATTTGTGGCACTGCTGTTTGGGTCATATCGGTGTAGAGCGCATGAAGAAACTCCACAAGATGGACTTTTGGAATCACTTGGTTATTAATCATTTGATGCTTGCGAACCGTGCCTTTTGGGCAAGATGACTAAAACTCCGTTCTCCGAACAATGGAGCGAAGCTCTTGACTTGTTGGAAATAATACATCTTGATGTATGCGGTCCAATAGTGTTGATGCTCATGGCGTGTATCGTTATTTTCTGACCTTCACGGATCATTTAAGCGAGATATGGGTATATCTACTTGATGAAACATAAGTGCAAACATTTGAAAAGTTCAAAGAATTTCAGAGTGAAGTGGAAAATCATCATAACAAGAAAATAAAGTTTCTACGATCTGATCGTGGAGATGAGTATTTGAGATTCTGAGTTTGGTCTTTATTTGAAACAATGTGAAATAGTTTACGCAACTCACGCCACCTGGAACACCACAATGTAATGGTGTGTCCGAACGTCGTAATCGTACTTTACTAGATATGGTGCGATCTATGATGTCTCTTATCGGTTTACCACTATCGTTTTGGGGTTATGCATTAGAGACAGTTGCATTCACTTTAAATAGGGCACCATCAAAATCCGTTTGAGACGACGCCTTATGAACTGTGGTTTGGCAAGAAACCAAAGTTGTCGTTTCTTAAAGTTTGGACTTGCGATGCTTATGTGAAAAAGGTTTCAACCTGATAAGCTCAAACCCAAATCGGAGAAGTGCATCTTCATAGAATACCCAAAGGAAACTGTTGGGTACACCTTCTATCACAGATCCGAAGGCAAATCATTCGTTGCTAAGAATGGATCCTTTCTAGAGAAGGAGTTTCTCTCGAAAGAAGTGAGTGTGAGGAAAGTAGAGCTTGATAAGGTAATTTGTACCTTCTCCCGAATTGAAAACTAGTTCATCTTGAAATCAGTTCGGTGATGCCTACACCAATTAGTGAGGAAGCTAATGATAATGATCATGAAACTTCAGATCAAGTTGTTACCGAACCTCGTAGGAAATTGACTAGAGTAAGATCCGCACTTTTGAGTGAATGCGGTAATCCTATTCGGAAGTCATGTTACTAGACCATGATAAACCCTCTGAACTATGAGGAAGGCGATGATGAGCCCAGATTCCGCGAAATGGCTTGAGGCCATGAAATCTGAGATGGGATCCATGTATGAGAACAAAGTGTGGACTTTGGTGGAGTTGCGATGATCGGCAAGCCATATTGTATAAATGGATCTTCAAGAGGAAGGCAGGATATTGATAGTAGTGTTACTATCTACAAAGCTCGACACAATAGCAAAAAGGTTTTCGACAAGTTCAAGGTGTTGACTACAATGAGATTTTCTCAACTGTCGCGATGCTTAAGTCTGCCCGAATCGTGTTAGCAATTGCCACATTTTATGAAATCTGGCAAATGGATGTCAAAACTGCATTCCTTAATGGTTTTCTTAAAGAAGAGTTGTATATGATGCAACCAGAAGGTTTTGTCAATCCTAAAGGTGCTAACAAAATGTGCAAGCTCAATGATCCATCTATGGACTGGTGCAAGCATCTCGGAGTTGGAATATATGCTTGATGAGTTGATCAAAGCATATGGTTTTATACTGAACTTTTGGAGAAGCTTTGTATTTACAAGAAAGTGAGTGGGAGCTCTGTAGCATTTCTAATATTATATGTGGATGACATATTGTTGATTGGAAATGATATAGAAATTCTGGATAGCATGAAAGGATACTTGAATAAGAGTTTTTCAAAGCAAGACCTCGATGAAGCTGCTTACACATTGAGCATCAAGATCTATATAGATAGATCAAGACGCTTTATAAGATTTTTCAATGAGTACATACCTTGATAATTTTTTTGAAATAGTTCAAAATGGAACAGTCAAAGAAGGAGTCCTTGCCTGTGTTGCAAGGTGTGAAGTTGAGTAAGACTCAAGACCCGACCATGGCAGAAAATAGAAAGAGAATGAAAAAGTCATTCCCTATGCCTCACTCATATGTTCTATAAGGTATGCTATGCTGTGAACCAGACCTATTGTATACCTTGCTCTGAGTTTGGCGGAGGAATACAATTTTGATCTAATAGTAGATCACTGGACAGCGGTCAAGAATATCCTTAGTGAGGACTAAGGAGATGTTTCTCGATTATGGAGGTGATAAAAGAGTTCGTTGTAAAAATTACATCGGTGCAAACTTTTACACTGATCCAGATGACTCTAAGTCTCAATCAGGATACATATTGAAAGTGGGAGCAATTAGCTAGAGTAGCTCCGTACAGAGCATTGTAGACATAGAATATTTTGCCAAATACATACGGCTCTGAATGTGACAAACCCGTTGACTAAACTTCTCTCACGAGCAAAACAGGATCACACCTTAGTGCTCTTTGGGTGTTAATCACATAGCGATGTGAACTAGATTATTGACTCTAGTAAACCCTTTGGGTGTTGGTCACATGAGATGTGAACTATGGATGTTAATCATATCTGAGATATGAATATTGGTGTTAAATCACATGGCGATGTGAACTAGATTATTGACTCTAGTGCAAGTGGGAGACTGAAGGAAATATGCCCTAGAGGCAATAATAAAGTTATTATTTATTTCCTTATTTCATGATAAATGTTTATTATTCATGCTAGAATTGTATTAACCGGAAACATAATACATGTGTGACTACATAGACAAACATAGTGTCACTAGTATGCCTATACTTGACTAGCTCGTTAATCAAAGATGGTTAAGTTTCCTAACCATATACATGAGTTGTCATTTGATCAACGGGATCACATCATTAGGAGAATGATGTGATTGACTTGACCCATTTCATTAGCTTAGCACTTGATCATATAGTATGTTGCTATTGCTTTCTTCATGACTTATACATGTTCCTATGATTATGAGATTATGCAACTCCCATTTACCGGAGGAACACTTTGTGTGCTACCAAACATCACAACATAACTGGGTGATTATAAAGGTGCTCTCTGAGGTGTCTCGAAAGGTACTTGTTGGGTTGGCGTGTTCGAGATTAGGATTTGTCACTCCGATTGTCGGAGAGGTATCTCCGCCCACTTTCGGTAATGCACATCACTTAAGCCTTGCAAGCATTGCAACTAATTAGTTAGTTCGGGATGATGTATTATGGAACGAGGAGACTCTGCCGTAACGAGATTGAACTAGGTATTGAGATACCGACGATCGAATCTCGGGCAAGTAATATACCGATGACAAAGGGAACAACGTATGTTGTCATGCGGTTTGACCGATAAAGATCTTCGTAGAATATGTAGGAGCCAATATGAGCATCCAGGTTCGGCTATTGGTTATTGGCTGAAACAGTTCTAGGTCATGTCTACATAGTTCTCGAACCCGTAGGGTCCGCACGCTTAAACAACGTTACAATGACGGTTTTATTATGAGTTTATAAGTTTTAATGTATCAGAAGGTTGTTCGAGTCCGGATGTGATCACGAACATGACGAGGAGTCTCGAAATGGTCGAGACATAAAGATTGATATATTGGACGACTATATTCGACAGCTGGAAGTGTTCCGGTGATTTCTGAGCCTGAGTGCCGAGGGGTTACCGTAACCCCGGGGACGATTGGGCCTTAGTGGGCACGAGGGAGATAGAGGCGAGAAGCCCAGGAGGTGGCGCGCCTCCCATGGGGAGTCCGGTGGACCAGGGAGGGGGCGGCCTCTTTCCTCTCCTCTCCCTCTCTTTCCTTCCCCTTCTTCCTTCCTAGTTGGACTAGGAAAGGAGTCCTACTTCCACTAGGAGGAGGACTCCTCCCTTGGTCGCCCCCCTAGGGCCGGCCGGCCTCCTTGCTCCTTTATATCACGAGGCGGGGGCACCAAGACACACAAGTTGATCTTCGTGATCGTTCCTTAGCCGTGTGCGGTGCCCCCTCCACCATAGTCCACCTCGATAATATTGTAGCGGTGCTTGGCGAAGCCTGCGTGACGGTAGAACATCAAGATTGTCACCACGCCGTCGTGGTGGCAGAACTCATCCTCGACACTTTGCTTTGGATCGAGTCCGGGGATCATCATCGAGCTGAGCGATGTCGAACTCGGAGGTGCCGACGTTTGGTACTTGGATCGGTCGGATCGTGAAGACGTACGGCTACATCAACCGCGTTGTTATAACGCTTCCGCTTTCGGTCTACGAGGGTACGTGGACAACACTCTCCCCTCTTGTTGCTATGCATCACCATGATCGTGCGTGTGCGTAGGAATTTTTTTGAAATTACTACGTTCCCCAACAACTTTCTGGTTGGCCTATTACCAAAATTGGTCCCACCGAGTTTGTGTAATCGGTCTCACCAAGTTTGCCTAACCAACTCTCAGGTTAGTCTATTACCAAAATCGGTCTCACCGAGTTTGTGTAATCGGTCTCACCGAGATTACGTTGTGCCCTAACCCTAACCATATCGGTCCTACCGAGTTGCATCTCAGTCCCACCGAAAATCCTAACGGTCTCTAGGTTTGCTAAATCGGTCCGACCGAAGTTTCTCAATTCGGTCTCACCGAGATTGGTAAATTGTGTGTAACGGTTAGTTTTTGTGTGGAGGCTATATATACCCCTCCACCCACTCCTCATTCGTGGAGAGAGCCATCAGAACATACCTACACTTCCAATACACATTTTCTGAGAGAGAACCACCTACTCATGTGTTGAGGCCAAGATATTCCATTCCCACCATATGAATATTGATCTCTAGCCTTCCCAAGATGCTTTCCACTCAAATCTTCTTTCCACCAAATCCATATCCCGTGAGAGAGAGTTGAGTGTTGGGAGACTATCATTTGAAGCACAAGAGCAAGGAGTTAATCATCAACACACCATTTGTTACTTCTTGGAGAGTGGTGTCTCGCTAGATTGGCTAGGTGTCACTTGGGAGCCTCAGACAAGATTGTGGAGTTGAACCAAGGAGTTTGTAAGGGCAAGGAGATCGCTTACTGTGAAGATCTACCGCTAGTGAGGCAAGTCCTTCGTGGCGATGGCCATGATGGGATAGACAAGGTTGTTTCTTCGTGGACCCTTCATGGGTGGAGCCCTCCGTGTGGACTCGCAAGAACCGTTACCCTTCTTGGGTTGAAGTCTCCTTCAACGTGGATGTACGATAGAACCTCCTATCTGATCCACGACAAAAACATCCATGTCTCCAATTGCGTTTGAATTCTCCAAACCCTTCCCCTTACATTCTTGCAAGTTGCATGCTTTACTTTCCGCTGCTGATATACTCTTTGCATGCTTGCTTGATATGTATTGTGTTTGTTAAATTTGTGCCAAAACTCCACTTCAACTTAAAGAAATTAAAAACTGCAACTTTTGGTACTTAGTGTCTAATCACCCCCCTCTAGACACCTCTTCTCGATCCTTTCACCTGTCCACGAGGTAGGGAGGCGCGCCCAGGGGGTGGGCACGCCCCCCACCCTCGTGGGCAGCCCGGGACTCTTCTGGCCCAACTATGTGACTCCTTGGCCTTCTTCTGGTCCAAAAATAAGCTCTGTCAAGTTTCAGGTCAATTGGACTCCGTTTGGTTTCCCTTTTCTGCGATACTCTAAAACAAGGAGAAAATGTAAATCGCACCGGGCTCTAGGTTAATAGGTTAGTCCCAAAAATCATATAAAATAGCATATAAATGCATATAAAACATCTAAGACTGATAATATAATAGCATGAAGACTTCATAAATTATAGATACGTTGGCGACGTATCAATAAGTCTCGCGATTAGATCAACCCGGCACTACAGCATCGGACCCTCAGCTGTGTCAGCCTTGTTACGGCAACTTCGCCACCCTTTCCTGCTTCTCGGTAGTTGCTTGAGCGCTAAAGGGGACCTCTTGAGCATCACACCTCAGGAGCTCTTACTGGATCTCGGGCCGCTCACCTCCTAGCCTTGACTACGACATCGTGACCTGGCATACCAGCGACGGCTGCAGCCTGCCCAGGGAGCGGGGCCTATCAGCTAGAGCACCAAGCTGTCGTGGGGTTGGAAAGGGGGGACTGAGCCGAAACAAGACATGCACTCGCCAATTTTCATAATAAGGATAATATGAACAACAGACATTGCAGGTTCTTTACACACCCCCACGGGGTTCGTTTCGATTCCTCGCAGGGAACAAAAGAGAGGAGTTCCTAGGAGTCCTATCTACACGCGCATCGTAGCCCGCTCCAGCCTTTTGTCAGGCGGGTAGTTGCCGGGGCAGCGTGGGTAAGCGGAGACGCCCACGTCCAATCAATCGCCATGCGTCGACCAAGGTCAGGCTGTTAGGGGCCCGGCGCTCACTTGCCCTTTGGCTTTGCCTCGAAGCCAAGTCGGAAGCGCTTTGGGCCCGGGGCTCTTGTCGTCATCCCGGGAATAGGGGTCCGCAGACTTGCTCATCATGCGGCCCACGGCGTGGCTTTCGCCGGCCCAGGCCCGTCGGCCCATCTTCACCAACAAACACTCAAGACCCTCGCGAGGCCAATCCGCGAGGCGGATGACACAACACCTCCTCGGGAGCGGCCTCACCAGTGGCTCGCGAGGGGCGAAGATATCAAGGCAAGGGACACCTCGCGAGGTTCGATGATGCAAGCCATGACGGCCCGGAGCTATCGCGGGCGCTTAGCGCCGCATGATGTCGTCGTTTCCTCTTTGGTGCTAAAGGGGCAAGCGCAGGCGAGGAGTCCCGAGGCATCAGGCAAAGGTTTCCATATCGGTGCAACGAGACCAAGACTGGCAGGACGAAGGTCACGTGGAGCCCAAGACGGTGTCACCCCCAGAGCCTTTGGCAGGCGAAGACCACCTTTAGTCAGGATAGCTTGTACTAGTTGTCCCCGTTCAAACTGGCCGTTGTGGCATCCCTTCCCGCACTGTACGGCTGCCCGGCCCCTCTGTCCCAGAGCTCTCTCCAGGCGTCGTTCATGGCACCACGGCGCACAACAACTGGTAAGGAAGCGATGGCATCCCGCCGCGCCACGTTCCTCGCCGCCATGCATCGCACATTATGGTAAGAGCGATGGCATCTCACCGCGGCGAAGTTCATTGCCACCGTGGCGCCGAAAAGCATATGGGCGGACTTTGAGGCTGCCATGGCCGAATGGGTGGTGGATCTAGAGGCGGCCAAAGCCGCACAGAAGGAGTGGAAAAGGCAGAAAGCAGTCAAGAAAAGAGAGTCCCACCACGGCAAGAAAAAAGAGGCCGCACGCCATAGTGAGGAGAGCTTGGCGGAGATTGAAGCATGGTGGGCTGCCGCCTACAAGGCTAGGAAGGAGAACGCCGGCGTCTGGCCAACATGCCCCGATGGCAGCATGTGAGAAGTAGTTTAAGTTTGTAGTATTAGAGAAAATTACTAGTAGTACTTTAAGTTTGTAGTATTAACGTACAATGTCGGTAAGAGCATCCTTTCAGGGCTTTGAGCATTGATTATCATGTGCACCCGTGTATGTTTTTTTTGTGTTAATCATTAGAAGATCACAAAACACACGGTTTCTATGCTGTGCCCTTCTGCGTTCTTTTGCGTTAATGAACCATAAGTCAGTTACGTGCGCGATGTTTCCTAATAAACCAGCCGTACCATTGACTGAAAAAAATCGAATACACGTGTACATTTTTTGGAGACGGCATCTGCCAACTTTCTTTTTTCTCGCACACGAGTATTTTACGCGCTTCATCTGCATTGTGTGTTTCCCCCGCCCAAGTTTCAAGTTTCGCAGCGAAATTTTCATTAGGTGCGCGATTTCGGAATTTATTCCTCCAACCACATCCCCACCCTCAGTATCCCCCTCGTGCCCCCCCCTACCGACATCTCAAACCGCCGCCGCCGCAACCACAGCTTTAACCACATCTACGTTCTGCTCGGATCCAGTCAGGTAACCCACCGATCTCTATCACGGCCCCGGCCTAATTGCTTAAATGATGCATGCGAAACATCCTCATGCATCCAAATCCCAATGCCAGGAGCTGATGGCGGTCCATGGCGCTATAGCTTCCATGCGTGTTGACCCAAAGGAATGCCTCGCCTCCGCCGCCGCCGCCGCCGACATGGTGCAGGCTCTGGCGCAGATGAAGTCCCCTAACGACTACCCCCCATGACTTAGCAGGTAAGATCTGACCAGCTAAATCTTACCAATACCACTTGCAACGGCTATGATTCGTACGGTTGATGTATTAAGCATGTTCGGGCCTTGTTTATTTCAGTACTGCACACTGTGTGATGTTCAAATATTACCGTGTCCAGCTCAATTTCACCAATACCAGCAACAAACTTACAATACATGACTCAGGATATCACTAGAGATGCTGCTCATTTGCTATTTTTAGTGGATGCTAACCTGTTGTACTTAACATGCCTGTTCATGTACTTACGCAGGGTCATAACGGCCGATGCTGCTGTCTGCTGTCGAGGTTAGCTGCATCCCATGTCTTATAGTATTTCACATAATTTGTGAAATTGAAGTTTCATTTCTACCATTTACTAGTTGCCTGTAGGTACACATGTCAGTGGCACTGATCCACGCTTGACCGGAGGAACAGTCCGCCTCCGTCATTGACTTTGGGCGGGCTTTTGGCCAAGATGAAGTGCCCCAAAGAACTACCTCTCGTGGACTTACCAAGTATGTACTCACCAGATCAATCTTACCAATACCAGTTGAAATTAATGGCTATGTTCTGTACGGTCGATTTATTAACCATGTTCTAGTAAACATGCCTAACACATTTTTGCTACTTTCCCTACCTTTTTATAGACATGTGGCCATTCTACTGCTTTCTGGCGGCAAAGACCTGCCTTTGTGATGTTTAACTATGCCAATTGCATTTTTATCAAGACCGGTTTCAACGCCTATTAAGCACTGCTATGCGATTAACAGTTGAATCCATTTTTAAACAGTTGTATTTCAATGGCTACAAACTTACAAAACATGAATTAGGATGCTGTTAAGCCTGTTGCAATTAACAGTTGTATCCATTTTTTAATCTGTCCATTTGCTACCATGCTACTCTCCGCAATGAAGATATACTAGAGATGCTGCCCCATTTGCTATTTTTGGTGGATGCTAACCCTGTTGTACTTAACATGCTTGTCCATGTACTTACGCAGGGTCATAACGGCCGATGCTGTTGTTTGCCATCAAGGTTAGCTGCATCCCATGTCTTACAGTATTTCACATCATTTGTGCAATTGCAGTTTAACTTCTACCATTTACTGGTTGCCTGTAGGTACACATATATGTCGATGGTAATCGATCCACGCTCGACCCGAAGTAACGCCTCCGCGCTGCTCGACTTTGGGCGGAGCTCGCCAAGATGAAGTGCCCCAGCAACTACCTCTCAGGACTTACCAAGTATGTACCGACCAGTTCAATCTTACCAATACCCGTTGCAATTAATGGCTATGTTTTGTTCTGTCGATGTATTAAGCATGTCGTAGTAAACATGCCTAACACGTTTGAGCTATTTTCCCTACCTTTTTATAGACAACTGGGCCATTATCTACTCTGGCAAAGACCTGCCCTATGATGTTTAACTCTGCCAATTGCATTTTTATCAGTACCGGTTTCAACGGCCATTAAGCCTATTGCAATTAACAGTTGTATCCATTTTTAAAGAGTTGTATTTCAATGGCTACAAACTTACAAAACATGAATTAGGATGTTGTTAAGCTTCCAAGGTAAATTAACAGTTGTATCCATTTTTAATCCTTCCCTTTGCTACCAGTGCTACTCTTTCAAAATGAAGATATCACCACAGATGCTGCTTTTATTACCATTTGCTATTTTTGGTGGATGTTAACCTGTTGTACTTAACATTGGCTTTCCATGTACTTACACAGGGCTACAATGGGCGTATGTTGTTGTTTGTCAGTCGAGGTTAGCTGCATTCCATGTCTTATACACCATCTATTCCTAAATATAAGTATTTTTAGAGATTCCAATATAGACTACATAAGGAGCAAAATGAGTGAATCTAGATTCTAATCTAAACTATATCTATTATTCTATATACATCCGTATGTAGTTCATATTGAAATCTCAAAAAAATACTTGTACTTAGGAACATAGGTAGTTGTATTTTACATCATTTGTGCAATCTCAGGTTTAGCTTCTAACATTTACTGGTTGCTTGTAGGTACATATATGAGGGGTACTAATCCACGCTTCCATCCCTTTTGCGTATGGGGCAATAAGATATTCATGAAAAAGCGTCAAGTGAGGAAACAAAGAAAGATTGTTAAGCGAAAGAAACGGGTGATTGGAATTAAGCTCTTTATTTACACTTTGTCGAAGACAACAGTGAACTTTAGGATGGTAAGTAATGTGTTGCCTTTTCCCCCTGCACACAACAAGTTACTCTATTAGACCTCAGTATTTGATATTTTTCTCTTTTAAGTGGTTTCCGAAGCTATTTACTAATGATGACCTTGCAAACTACATGACCGGAATGGAGGCAACTAAGGTTAAAGTATATAATTCATGCTACCATGATAATACTCTAGAAGTCTTCCTGAAGGCGGTGAAGGATGGGGGGGCGATCGTCACAAGGGGTTGGACAAAAGTGTTTCGTGCCTATGGCATGCAGGAAGGCACATTATGGCATTCCACTTATTCAACACCGTCGGTAGTCAAAATGATTTACACTTGTCTCTTCACCTTTATCGCCTTTAAATATTGTGGTTCATCATAGTTAATTGCTGCCTAATCCTATAATTACTGAACATATTATACTGGCAATTTTATTTATGGATTCGTTGTTGAACCATTGTGCTGAGAATTTGAATTGCACATTTCATATTTCAAAATTTCCAATTTGAATAATAAATTACAGGCAAAAATAAAAAGAGAACAGATGGTCATGGAACTTTGCAAATGGTTACGGCGGTAAAAGCGCTTTGTGATGGATAGCCCAATGCCACATAGTTTTCTACATCAAATCGTAATGCGATGTAGTTCATGAAAGCAAATAGTTAATACCAAGGCAGCGTGTGTGATAGTTACACCTTTCACACACGGCGTGGGATGTACATCTGACGTAAACGCTTTCCTGGATTGTTGTGTGGGATGTACATAAGAACGGAAACGCATTCCTTGGATTGACTGTGTGTGATATACATCTGAACGGAAATGTTTTTCGGGATTCACCGTGGGATGTACATACGAACGAAAATGATTGGGTTTCGATGTTCGCCTGATCGTGACACGGCCCCGTACCGTGTCCTGTGGAGGTCCTATCCTCGATGATTTCGGGTGGTGGAAGGACCCCTATCACCCACACTCACTTGGCGACGGTTCCAAATGCCATCGCGGAAAGGGGTTAAAAACCATTTATATAGCACCGACGCATACTGGTGGTCATTGAATTTCATTAAGGAACTTACCTCTACCACCTTAGGTGGTGGTGTATCAAGCCCATGTATTTCTTCAATAGGAGGTAAATTTTTTACATCCTCAGCTTTAATACCTTTTTCCTTCATAGATTTATTTGCCTCTTGCATATCTTTAGGACTGAGATATAATATACCCCTCTTCTTCGGAGTAGGTTTAAGTGGTGGTTCGGGAAGAGTCCAATCATCATAATTTTTCAATATGTTATTCAATAGTTCTTCAGCTTTTCCAATAGTTCGTTCCCTGAAAACACAACCAACACAACTATATAGGAAATCTCTAGAAGCATCGGTTAGTCCATTATAGAAGATATCAAGTATTTCGTTTTTCTTAAGAGGATGATTAGGCAAAGCATTAAGCAATTGGAGAAGCCTCCCCCAAGCTTGTGGGAGACTCTCTTCTTCAATTTGCACAAAGTTAAATATTTCCTGCAAGGCATCTTGTTATATAAGCAGGAAAATATTTTTCAGAGAAGTAGGAAATCATATCCTGGGGACTACGCAAGAGTATTATACCAAGTCTTAAAATCACCCTTTAATGAGAACAGAAATAATTTGAGAATATAATAGTAGCAAATTTTCTCATCATGAGCAAAAAGAGTGGCTATGTCATTCAACTTGGTGATACGCCTCCAACGTATCTATAACTTTTGACTATTCCATTCCGTTATATTATGATTTATGGATGTTTTATAATCACTTTACAATCATTTTATATCATTTTTTGGGACTAACCAATTGACATAGTGCCCAGTGCCAGTTGCTGTTTTCTGCTTGTTTTTTACATCGCGGGAAATCAATATCTAACAGATTCCAAACGCAGCAAAACTTTTTGTGGATTTTTTACGGACCAGAAGACACTGTATGGGCCAAGAAAGTACCTAAGGGTGCTCAAGGGAGCAAAACCCACCAGGCGTGCACAGGGGCAGGCGCGCCCGGTGGGTTGTGCCCACCTCGGTGGCCTCCACACCGCCTCTTTTCTCTATAAATAACCCAATATTCTAGAAACCCTAGAAGTCGTGAAAATCAATTCCAAGAGTCGCAAGTTATAGAACCACCAGATCCAATCTAGACACCATCACGGAGGGGTTCATCTTCCTCATTGGTGCCTCTCCGATGATGCGTGAGTAGTTCATTGTAGACCTACGGGTCCGTAGTTAGTAGCTAGATGGCTTCCTCTCTCTCTTTTAATTCTCAATATAATGGTCTCTTGGAGATCTATTTGATGTAACTCTTTTTTGCGGTGTGTTTGTTGGGATTCGATGAACTTTGAGTTTATGATCAGATCTATGTTTTTATCCATGAAAGTTATTTGAGTCTTTTGATCTCTTATATGCATGATTACTTATAGCCTCGTATTTCTTCTTCGATATTTGTTTTTTTGGCTAACTTGATCTGTTTATATTGCAATGGGAAGAGGTGCTTTGTGATGGGTTCGATCTTGCGGTGCTTGATCCCAGTGACAGAAGGGGAACCGACAGGTATGTATCATTGCTATTAGGGATAACAAGATGGGGTCTATTTCTACATAAATAGATATTGCCTACATCATGTCATCGTTCTTATTGCATTACTCCATTTCTTCATGAACTTAATACACTAGATGCATGCTGGATAGCGGTCGATGTGTGGAGTAATAGTAGTAGATGCAGGCAGGAGTCGGTCTACTAATCTTGGACGTGATGCCTATATAATGATCATTGCCTAGATATCATCATGATTATTTGCAGTCCTACCAATTGCCCAACACTAATTTGTTTACCCACTGTATGCTCTTTTTCTCGAGAGAAGCCACTAGTGAAATCTACAACCCCCAGGTCTCTTCTTTATTATATTTGCCTTCGCGATCTATTTTTATTTGCTTTTATTTTCAGATATATTAAACCAAAAATACAAAAATACCTTGCTGTAGTTTTTATCTATTTATTTTATCTCGCGTTCCCGCGAGATCTATTTATCCAATCTACTACAATTTTACCTATCTTTTTACCCATGAGGGATTGACAACCCCTCTCTTACGTCGGGTTGCAGTTTGTTCTTTGTGTGCAGGAGCTATTTACGTGGTGTTGCATGGTTCTCCTACTGGTTCGATAACCTTGGTCTCATCACAGAGGGAAATACCTACCATTGCTGTGCTGCATCAACCCTTCCTCTTTGGGGAAATACCGACGTAGTTCAAGCAAACATCAAAAGGAATTTCTGGCGCCGTTGCCGGGGAGACATCATCAACATCTACCAGGTTCCTAATCACAAATTGCATCTCCTTGCAATTTACATTATATGCCATTTGCCTCTCATTTTTCTCTCCCCCACTTCACAAAAATTTGCCGTTTTATTCGCCCTCTTTTTCGTTCCCCATTTTCTTGTCGGATCTATCCACGTTCTTGCTTTCTAGTCTTAATGGCTAGCGTGACTACTCCTCCTTTGTCATCACATTTTGAAATTTTATACTTCAAGCAACGACAAGGAGAAGATTTGAAAGATGCTTGGTACAGGTTAATGGAATCCTATCGTGTTTGCAACCTAAAGGGAGACGGAAAGATTTTGCTTCATAATTTTTACATAGTATTGGCTTTGCATCATAGACAACTCTTAGATTTTGCCGCTAAAGGGAATTTTATTGAGCTTGATGCTAATGCTGCCTATGAAATCATAGAAGGGATTCTGGGGGTTCCACCTCAAAAGAAGGGGATTTCTTTCACCCGAGAGGGAATTCAAATTTTGGACAAACTTGGTGATTTGCACAAACAGAGGGATTTCTTTTCACCCGAGATTTTAATTAGCATCCGATACTCCGTATTCTATCTCTCTTAGTTCAAGCGCGAACGGGGGACGCAAAGAGGCAGCGACTCCAACGAGGGGCGGTCGACAAGGAAGATCGATCGAAGGGGACAATGATCTACGAGGCTAGAAGGCCCTCAAGTCAATGTGTTTAGTTAATTTATTTATGTTTCTTTTAATTGCCATCGTCTTGCATTTTTAAACATGTCCAAAATAGTGTCAAATCTTCTGCAAATTTTTATAGTATCATTGCACCCCGATAAATCATGAGTCCACATGTAGCGACGCGAGGTCGATATCACGCCCGCCCGTTCCCCACGTGATTAGTGCAGTTTGTAATACACCGAGCTCAAGATACTGAATTGCATCCACCATATGCAAGTGGTTTCGCTTGCGTTTAGCCTCTGACATCACCAACAGATGACCCACAAATTCACTTAAAGCCTCATTGATGACCATCGTTCCTCCAACAACAACTTGATCCAAACAGATAGTTTTCCTCCTATCTTCATCAATCTACAATGGATTTCCTCTTATTTATTGTCCCCCTCGTTTTTATATCTTATGTCTATCTCTCTATCTCTCTCTATCTCTCTCTCTCTCTCTCTCTCTATCTCTATCTCATTACGCTTTTCAATGTCTCATGGTAGTTCATTGGATCATCTAGCACCTCTAGCACGAACATGGCCAACGGGTTGTGTTTATGTAGCAAAATTCCTAATCTCGAGCTGGTCTGCATGACAGTAAATCACTAAGGCTGGGAGTTGCTGAAGATCAGGGGCTTATGTTCTTCTCGAGGATCCCAACCAGGTTAGAGAAGTTGTAAAAAATGGTTTACTAGCCTAAAAAAGAATCGCTAATACCACTACTCGATACTCCACTAGACTCATCCTGTCAGGAAGCTTGATGCCATCACAACCTTGTCTTATTGGTTCTCCAAGTGGTAGGTTGATGATGGGTCTACAGTGAAGGCTCGCGTGTGAGGAGCGAGATATACCAACTAATGAGCAAAAATTGCATTTATTGACAAATTCTTGCATGCACTTTCCCTATAGAAAATAATGATGTGCAGCTAGCGGGGATCAGTGCAGGTATCCTAGCTCATGTTCAGGATTTCCAGACCGTGCATGGTTAACTTTATTGTTTTTTCCAAATAGATTTGCCTAGAATCCTTTACTATAAAATACTACCATCTTCCAAACATGTCCAAGGGGATTAAGTGAGTGTGCATCAGTTGCAAAAAATATTGGTGCGATTCAGTTGCAAACTAAGAGAAGTTGCTTTGGTTCAGGGAACAACTGGTGCGAAAAGAAAACTAAGAGAAGTCCCCAGGAAAAAAGAAAGGAAAAGGAAAACTAAGAGAAGTTGGTTTGGTTAAGGGAACCTTGATATTGTTATAATGCAGTTGCCGATGAAATTTCATCAACGAATCATGGAGCACTGTTTATTTGGAACTTGCTTCAGGAGAATTGGTCTCCAGCCAATCTGATGATAAGATTCAACACCATTCTAATCAACTCATGGGCACAAATATCACAAGTTAGGAACTGACTCCTGTTAGCAGAACAAGTTCGAAACCAATATATGTCCAGCCAATATGATGCCGGATAAATATTTTGTACTAGTTCTTGCTTGCCCTAAAGAATTAGTCTCCACCCAGTCTGCTGATGAGATTTAGCACCGTTCTTCATAACCCCACCTACATGAAGCATATTTAAAATGTTTGTCTGCACACCCCATTAACTCGTACAGACTGTGTTTAATTCACTGCAAACTCCTAATGACCATGACATGCAGGCCATCAAGTCACCCAGCAGTAATTTAAATCCAAGACACCTGCGAATGTACAGGAGTGCCAGAACTCAACTACCAGACAATGTTGTATCATACGAATTTAAAGCGTCATGGACCACTGAAAGAACAAGTGCCGCCTTGGTGGTTTTGGTAATTAATGTCAACATATCTTTTGTTGGACTAATAATTCTATCTAGTATATTTTAGACAAGTTCAATAGTGGCATAGTAAGGACAAGAGGATGTGGACCCCCTTCAAAATGCTAAGGACATGGATGTTGGTAACAGCTCAAGACTCTACATTTTGGTTTAAGTGATCCAATATCACATTGAGTCCATAGGAAATCCAATGCTATCAAAAGAGGATGAGGTTTTGATTATGATCTATTTGTCCAAGTGCTTATTGATATTGCTCCAAAACCTTCAACCACTTTCTCTATCCAAATCTATCCAAAACCCTACATTCCAACTCGGTACCACCGAAACTTCCCTATCCGGACCCAACGAGTTCATCTGGACACTGCCACAGCCAAACCCTAACAAATCAGATCCACCGATATGGATCTCATCTCACCAAGATGGCCTTGCCAACTCTCTAGAACCGGTTGCAATTATTTTGGTCCTACCGAGTTTTGCGATTGGTGCCACTGAGATGGCTTGCCAACTTTCTGTTGCCTTATTGCTTCACTTTGGCTCTACCGAGTTGATGCAATTGGTGCCACCAAAAGGAGGTTTGCCCTAACAATTGCACATCGGTCCATCCGAGCTGTTTCCAGTCGGTCCCACCGAGACCTCCAATGTTCATATCTTTTGCACAGGTCGGTGCCACTGAGATTTCTGATTGGTGCCACCGAGTTGAGTCAGAAGTGTGTAACAGTTGGATTTCGTGTGGAGGCTATATATACCCCTCCACCCCTCTTACTCAGTAAGAGAGCCATCAGAACGTGCCCACACTTCCATTACTCATTTTCTAAGAGAGAACCACCTACTCATGTGTTGAGATCAAGAGATTCCATTCCTACCGTTTGAATCTTGATTTCTAGCCTTCCCCAAGTTGCTTTCCACTCAAATCGTTCTTCCACCATAGCCAAATCTGTGTGAGAGAGTTGAGTGTTGGGGAGACTATCATTTGAAGCACAAGAGCAAGGAGTTCATCATCATCACAGCATCTATTACCTTTTGGAGAGTGGTGTCTCCTAGATTGTTTAGGTGTCACTTGGGAGCCTCTGACATGATGTGGAGTTTAACCAAGAAGTTTGTAAGGGCAAGGAGATCGCCTACTTCGCGAAGATCTACCTGAGTGAGGCAAGTCCTTTGTGGATGATGGCCATGGTGGGATAGACAAGGTTGCTTCTTCGTGGACCCTTCGTGGACCCTCCGTGGACTCGCACAGCCGTTACCCTTCGTGGGTTGAAGTCTCCATCAACGTGGATGTACGGTAGCACCACCTATCGAAACCACGCCAAAAATCATCACGTCTCCATTGTGTTTGCACTTTCCAATTCCCATCGCTTTAAATTATTGCACTTGCATGCTTTACTCTTTCCGCTGCCCATACTCTTGCTATGCTTGTGTAAAATGCATTGTGTGCCTATTAACATGTGCTAAACTCAAGCTTAGCTTGAATAATTCTACAAACTACCACTTTTACTTGTGAAGGGTCTAATCACCCCCCTCTAGACCCCACTTCCCAATCTTTCCATTTGTGTCAAAGCTTTGGTCTCCATTGCTTTGGTTTAATCACCATTGGAGGAAGATGGATGAGTCTACGTTCGGGAGTATTAGACATAGAGTGCCTCTTGATGGGAGTTTTATGGTTCTTGAAAAACTCAAATGCTTGAGATCTTCAATGAATATAATTTGAGCATGTATATTCTTAGCCCATATGTGCCTCCCATTGGTCCTTTGCATCCTACCCCCGATGAGTATCTTGACATGGTTCGCAATCTTAGAACTATTAATCTTATCATTAGATGATTACCTAGAAATGTTCTTGTTTGCTTGCAAAACTTTGAATGCGCGTATACTATATGGAATTATCTTGAGGAGCGCTTTTCAAATTATTCCTTGAAAAATCTAAAGGAAATTCTTAATAAGTCCATTGCCTTTCATAAGATGAAGCCTAGTGATCCTAAGTTTGATGAATGTCTATTTGCGCTCCATGGTCTTATGCGTGCTAAGGGTGATGTTGGGACCATTAGCAACATTATCATGGAAACCATTAGAATTAATAAACTGGCACATTGGCATGGTCATAAATCTACAGAATCACTTGAACTAGGTGATGATTACACACATGATGATGATGATGATATTGAGCATGGCTATTATGATGAGGATGAAGAATTCGACATCGAATATGAGAAGACTATGAGGAATCTTAGTCTCATGGCAAAGCTTCAAAATTACATATTCGGAGGAAAATAGTGGATTCTTGATAGTGGATGCACCGAACACATGACCAAGAGATAAAGACATGTTCCTTGAGCTTGCTAAAAATGATGGTCCATGCAAGTATGTGATTTTAGGAGATAACTACAAGGGTAAGGTACTTGGCCTTGGTAAGGTGGCCATATACAATGATAGCTCTATTCAGATGTTATGCTCGTTGAATCTCTTGGTTACAATCTCCTTTCCATATCTATACTAGCCGATTTTGGTTTCAATGTTCTATTTACCGAAGTAGATTTCCAACAGTTTCATCGAGATAAACATAATATGGTCTTTACCGACATTCGTAGAGGTGATCTATACATTGTTGATTTCACTAAAAGAGCCCAACCTCGTAATTGTTTAATTGCAAAACCTTCTAAAGGTTGGTTATGGCATAGAAGATTAGGACATGTTGGCATGCAAAATCTTGATAAACTCATTAAAGGTGATCATATCCTTGGTGTTAAAGATGTTATATTTGACAAGGATAGACTTTCTATTGCTTGCTAAGAAGGAAAACAAGTTGGAGGACGTCATCCCGTGAAGAACATCATGACCATGAGAAGACCACTTGAGCTACTTCATATGGATCTCTTTGGTCCCAATGCTTAGAAGAGCGTTGGTGGTAACTCTTTTGGTTTGGTCATTGTTGATGACAAGTCCAGGTACAAAAGATCTTCAAGAACTTCTCTAGGAAGGCCCAAAATAAATTTGAGGTGAAGATCAAGAAGGTTCAGAGCGATAATGGAACGGAGTTCAAGAACACAAATGTGGATACCTTTCTTGACGAACAAGGTATCTCACATGAGTTCTCGGCTATGTACACACCACAACAAAATTGAGTTGTTGAGAGGAAGAACTGGACACTTATTGAGATGGTGACAATGATGCTAGATGAATACAAGACACCAAGACAATTTTGGGTGCAAGTGGTTGAGATAGCTTGTCATGCTACAAATCGACTATATCTTCACAAGCTTCTTGGTAAAACGACATACGAACTACTCACCGGTAACAAGCCCCAAGTTGGATACTTTCGACTATTTGGTTCAAAGTGTTACATTCTTGATAAGCATCATCGTTTGAAATTTGCTCATCAATATCATGAAGGATTTTCTACTCGGCTATGGCTCAAACTCTCACACTTACCGTGTCTACAACAATTTCACCCAAAAGGTTGAAGAGACGGTAGATGTGAAATTTGATGAATCTAATAGCTCGCAAGTAAAGCAACTGCCAATTGATGTAGGAGACAAAGACCCCCCGGAAGCAACTTAGGATTTGTTTATCGGCAAGATCTGTCCAACGGAGGTGAAGGAGAGCACTTCGTCCATTTAAGTGGAAGCCTCTACTTCACATCAAGGTGAATCACAAGTTGACATGGAGGCATCCATAAGTGGAACACGCAAAGACGAAGGAATTGAGAAAGTACAACAAGATAATCCACCTCGACCTCCTTCTCCACCTCCACAAGTGAACAATAATGTCACCAACAATGAAGAATAAGAAGATGATGATGATGAGGATGTTCCACCACAACCCAAGCAAAAGCTTGATGGGGAACGTTGCATGCAAATAAAAAAAACCTACGAAACACCCAAGATCTAATCTAGGATATGTATAGCAACAAGAGGGGAGTGTGTCTACATACCCTTGTAGACCGAAAGCATTAGCATCATAACGCGGTTGGTGTAGTCGTACTCTTCACGATCCAATTGCGATCTAATCCGATCTAGCGCCGAACAGACGACACCTCCGAGATTAGCACATATTTAGCTTGATGGCATCCTCTCCTTTTGATCTAGCAAGTGAGGGAGAGGAGGTAGATGAGATCGGAACCAGCACGATGGTGTGGTGGTGGTGGCAGCGGAATTCCGACAGGGCTTCGCCAAGCGTCTGCGCGAGGTGGAGGAGGTGTAACGGGAGGAAGATGAGCAAGGGTCGAAGGGGTGCTGCCCCCAACGCCTCCCCACATTTATATAGGTGTGGAGGGGGCTGGTGGCTTGCCCTCCAAGGCCCTAGGGTCGTTGGCCAAAGGGGAGGAAATCCTCCTTTCCTTCCCCACCGGTGCTACCCCTTTTAGGGATCGATTTATCCTTGAGGATATGATACTATTCCTTTTAAGGGAGGATCTTGGTGTGCCTAGACTAGGGGTGTGGGACCTTTCCCCACTACCCACGTTCTTGTGGGCCCCCTCATGCAGGTGCGCCCCACTCTAGAACCTTCTAGAACCTTCCCGGTACAATACCGAGAAACCCCAAACATTTTTCGGAACCCTGAATATGACTTTCCATATATAAATCTTTACCTCCGGACAATTCTGGAGCTCCTCGTCATGTCCCGGATCCCACCTGAGACTCTGAACAATGTTTGGACTTTCCACTATTAATATCTCAATACTACCCTAGCGTTACCGAATGTTAAGCGTGCGACCCTACGGGTTCGGAACATGCAGACATGACCGAGACTCCTCTTCGGTCAATAACAAATAGCGGGACCTGCATGCTCATATTTATTCCTACATATTCAACAAAGATCTTTATCGATTAAACCAGGATGTCTAGGATTCTCAATCCCGTATGCAATTCCCTTTGTCCGGCGATATGTTACTTGCCCGAGATTCGATCGTCGGTATCTCCATACCTAGTTCAATCTCATTACTGGCAAGTCCCTTTACTCGCTCTGTAATACAAGATCCCATGACCAAACTCATTAGTCACATGAAGCTTCTTATGATGTTGTATTACCGAGAGGGCCCAGAGATATCTCTCCGTCACATGGAGTGACAAATCCCAGTCTCGATCCATGCAACCCAACAGACACCTTCGGAGATACCTGTAGAGCACCTTTGTAATCAACCAATTACGAAGTGACGTTTGATAGCACACAAAGTATTCCTCCAGTATCCAGGACTGGCATGATCTCATGGTCTAAGGAACTGATACTTGACATGACAAAAGTTGTAGCAAAATAACTAAACGATCTGATGCTAAGCTTTTGGCTGGGTCTGTCCATCACATCGTTCTCCTAATGATGTGATCCCATTACCAAATGACAGCTCATATATATGGTTAGGAAACCTTAACCATCTTTGATCAACGAGCTAGTCTAGTAGAGGCTTACTAGGGACAAGGTGTAGTTTATGTATTCACACATGTATTTAAGTTTCCGATCAATACAATTCTAGCATGGATAATAAACATTTATCATGAATGGGAAATATGATAATAACCAATTTATTATTGCCTCTAGGGCATATTTCCAACAGTCTGCCACTTGCACTAGAGGCAATAATCTAGTTCACATCGCCATGTCATTAACACCCAATTAGTTCTGGGGTTTGATCACGTTTTGCTTGTGAGAGAGGATTTAGTCAACGGGTCCGTAACATTTAGATCCGTGTGTACTTCACAAATCTCTATGTCATACTGTAGATGCTGCTACCACATTGCACTTGGACTTATTCCAAATGACTGCTCCACTATACGTATCCGGTTTGTGACTCAGAGTCATCCGGATTAGTGGCAAAGCTTGCATCTACGTAACCCTTTATGACGAACTCTTTATCACCTCGTAGCCGAGAAACATTTCCTTAGTCCTTTTTAGGCATCTAAGGATAATTTTGGACACTATCAAGTGATCCACTCCGGGATCTCTCTTGTACCCCCTGCCAAACTTATGGCAAGGCACACATCATGCCTGGTACACAACATGGCATACATTTATAGAGCCTATGGTTGAGGCATACAGGATGACCTTCATACTTTCTCTGTCTTCTGCCGTGGTTGGGCTTTGAGTCTGACTCAACTTCACACCTTGCAACACAGGCAAGAACCCCTTCTTAGACCGGTCCATTTTGAACTTATTCAAAATCTTGTCAAGGTATGTGCTTTGTGAAAGTCCTATCAAGCATCTCGATCTATCTCTATAGATCTTAATGCCCAATATGTAAGAAGCTTCACTTGTATTCCTTTGAAAAAACTCCTTTCAAATGACCCTTTATGCTTTCCAGAAATTCTATATAATTTCTAATCAATAATATGTCATCCACATATAGAAATGCTACAGAGCTCCCACTCACTTTCTTGTAAATACAGGCTTCTCCATAAGTTTGTATAAACCATAAGCTTTGATCACCTCATCAAAGCGCATATTCCAACTCCGAGATGCTTGCACCGGCCCATAGATGGATCACTGGAGCTTGCATACTTTGTTAGCATCTTTAGGATCGACAAAACCTTAGGTTGCATCATGTACAACTCTTCCTTAAGGAAACCATTAATTAACACTATTTTGACGTCCATTTGCCAGATTTCATAATCATAGTATGCGGCAATTGCTAACATAATTCTAACAGACTTAAGCATCGCTATGGGTGAGAAAGTCTCATCGTAGTCAACTCCTTGAATTTGTCAAAAACCTTTTGCGACAAGTCGAGCTTTATAGACGGTGACATTACCACCAACGTCTGTCTTCTTCTTAAAGATCCATTTATTCTCAATGGCTTGCTGGCCAACGTGCAAGTACACCAAAGTCCATGCTTTGTTCTCATACATGGATCCTATCTCGGATTTCATGGCCTCCAGCCATTTGTCGGAAGCCGAGTTCATCATTGCTTCTTCATAGTTCATAGGTTCGTGTCAGTGCACTAAACATGGGTTCGTAATACCCTGACTTATGCACACACAAGTAGCAACTTCCCCGGGAATGATACATTTTCAACAAAGGTTTCCTAAGCTAAAAGAAGCAGCTCTTCGAGATATCAAAGAGCGCACCAAGAAGACCAAGACAAGCTTGAAAGATGAAGTACTAGAAGAAGGCCCTCGCTGGCAAGACAAAGACTTGGGCGGCACTAGACCCGGCAAGACTTCTCCAACCATCAACGCTCCACCTCACCGAGAAGATAGTCAACCATCGGTGAGGTGTCGAGCCCGCAGATAGTTTGGTGGAGCTTGTCAAGACGCGTCTTCAGACATTTGGAAGAGGAATTACCTTTATTGACACCCGTCCAAATGGCATGCCAAGCTAATAAGAGTTAGTTGGGTGAGTGGTGCTTTACCCTTTGGGGCTTCTCCTCCTCGACACCTAGCTATGCATTTAATGCATTTTTTCCTAACTAGCATAGTTAGGTATGATAGCGCTGTTCCTATCTAATCATCCTGTAATGAACCTTTTGCCACTTTGGTGACCCCTTAAGCTATAAAGGAGGGCCAGGGAAACCTTTACAAGGGTTCGAACTCAGAGCAACCCCACGCATATACATACCTATGTAGCAGCCTCTCTTTGCTCCTTGCTGGGGGAGAGCGCTCCGTGTACTTGTGCACACACCCATTCAATACACCAAAGTAGGAGTAGGGTTCTACACTTCTCAATGGCCCGGACCTGGGTAAAAACTGCAGCGTCTCTTGTTGTTCTTGCTCTTTGCATTGAGTGCACCCTCCTTGCCGAACCAGAAAGGGGCACCATTGTCCCATAGATCGCTGGCTCCACGCCAACATCTTTGGTGCACCAGGTAGGGGGCATCACTGGCGTGAACGACGCATCGACTTTGTCAAGTTTAGCATCTTCTTCTCCATCTTCATCACCTTTCATGGCTCGCAAGAAGAAGGGCTCCATGGCAACTAAACCTTCCACATCCAAACTCCCACCACAAGCATCCGCGGGTGGCGCAGGCGGCGCCGCCACCACGGACGGCGCGAACATCGCGGTGGGCCCGACCAACACAGGAGCTACGGTCATCGTGCCCACAATGGCGGAAACGGGCAATGGAGACGCCGGAACATCTGCCTCGACCCTCCGGCGGAGATAGCAACAACAACGTGGGTGGCGTGTGCGCGCAGCTCCCGTCTCCTCAGCGCACCGGCGAATGCAGTCATTAGAGTGATCCTGTTGGTCGGTGTGAGCCATGACCCTCCATTGCGACGACTCCAGCAGCGGCGACAAGGGGAACGACATCGAGACACACGCCGGGTCCACCATGAGATGGGCGTGAAGTGACACCAAGTGGCGCTGTTGTACCTCCACAACAGCGCCCGCACAACAAGACGCCTATCGATCAGGATCAAGATCTCTAGGCGCCTCCACTCCCACCATGCCAGCCCGCTGTCACTCCCGAAGTTCGGTGAGAAGATTGTAATGGCGCTCCTGCTGGCTCTGCCAAGAGTCGAGTGATGTACGTTCTTTTCGCTCTAACATGCCTTCAACAGCAATGGAAGCGATGACGCGAGCTCAGATGTTGTTGGATTTTCCTCCAATAGCTGACAAGATGGATGTAACATCCCAAAATTCTAAATTTTGGAATGTTATAAATAAATAGATAGTTTTGATTGATTGACTGAAAGTGAGTGAATTTGAAACTTTTTGAAAGTTAAATGAGAGGGAATAAAAGGACTTTCCCAAACTTTCATTTTTGCTTTTATGATCTTCGTGAATTCAAATTCTTTTCACCACAAAACCCTGGAGAGAAGATGACATGACTTCTTCCATTTATTTAAATGACAAGGGGTGCTGAAAATATTTGAATTTCATTTGGAAAATATTTCCAACTCAGAAACTTCAAGCAACTCAATGATTTTCACGAGCGAAGATAAAATGACTTCTTCAAAACATATGAAATATGAGTTGGGAGTTTTAAAAGAATTAAATTCAAAGTTCTTTTGAATTTATTTTCAATTTGGAGTTATTTAGGTTTTATTCAAACTATTTTTCTCCAAAAATAAAATACATGGAAAATAGGGTAACATGATTCCCTACATCAGAAAATTGGAGAGAAATAAATTTGAAATCATTTTGGTATTTTTAAAATGATTTCTATTGGATTTTATTAGACCAGTAGCACTCTTTGAATTATCTGAATTTGTGTGTACTTTATTTGACTCTAGAAAAATGTTCAGCTTGTAGGAAATCTTTTTCTGAAATTTTTTATATATAGTATGCCTATATAAAATTTTAATTTCATTTTCGTTTTTTTAGTTTATCGCTTTCTATTAAAAAAAACAAAAATAACAAAAACTTGCTGCTGCTACTGAAACTAACTATCGCCCACATGCGTAGTATAGCAGCAGGTCGGCCCGCTTTTCTTTTGTTTTCTTTTTGTCTTTTTTTTTATTTTCGTTAATGTTTAGTTTTTTTTGAAACAAATTTCAGAAAAAAATAGACTTTGAAAAAAATGCAGCCAGTGTCTGGCGTGTGGTCGGTAAATTTTAGCCCATGATTTTTTTCTAAATTTCATCTGCGTACGTATATTGTTAGTCCCACATTGCCTAGCCTTTGACCTTTAAGCCTCTTTTTCACCTATAAATATAGACCCATAGAGCCTCCAAAAATCATCTGATTCGGGTTAAATCAATATTTTGGTTTGACTAGATTCATTTAAGAAAAATATTTTTTTTCTCCTCTCCGTGCGACTTTCCGAAATTGTCTTCTCTCAAAGTTGTCTTTTCTCTGCCTTATAAAGGTATCTTTCTTTGTTTATTTTAATTACTTCCGTAGTTTATTATTTTAGACTAATATGATAGAATAATTAGATTATCAATTAGTCTACGTATTTATACGTTAGACCCAGAATTCTTTTAGCCGTATCTATTTTTCTTCTGTAAAACAGCATGGCCCTGATTTTTCGAATAGCATAACTTTTTACTTGTTCATCCAAACTAGATTAAACCAACGCCCACTTCTTCGTTACGATCTCGTCTATCCAGTAATCCAACTCAAACATGTTTTTGAAAGTTTAAAATTTCGAATTTTGTTCAAATTTAGATTCAAACTTCTTTTGATCATAACTTGAGTTTTATAACTCCGATTTAGTTGATTCTTTTTGCAAATTAAAGCTCTTGACCTAAACTTTCTGATAAGGCCAAATTCACATAATTTTGGTACTGTTAAAAATTGTTTTATGTTGCAAGAGTTATTTGCTTGGTTTTGTTGTTTTCCGAATTGTTTCGTCGATCTTTCCGATCTTTTGAGTGATTGCTTATTGTGTGGTTACTATTGCTTGATTACGATAGATTGACCGGAGTGTGACGAGTAGAACTATCAAGAGTTTTGAGTGCGAATCATCTTCATCAACATTGCAGGCAAGTAACACTTTGATCATACCTTTTCTACTACCCAGTTTTATGCATTAGATCTATCCTCAAACATTGCATTGATTAGGATCTAATTAAATTGTGGGATGGGAAGTAGTTGAGGTAGTACCTATTACCTGTTTTATCATCAAACCCTTGGGAGTTACTTCTACGTTTGCTTATTATGCCATGCTATGCTAGTAGACGTGGATTGGGTGAGTGTATCCATGACAGATGTGAGATTGTTAATTAATGATTTATTTAAGGTGGCAACTTAAACACACATCTGGGTGGATTGAGGCACCTGGTTTCTATCAGGACTTGCCTGTATTTCTTCGGACCGCCACCCAGTGCTCAAAGGGATCATGAGATTATTCATGCTAGAAACTTGTGTGCAGCCACAAGCCATTATGGGCTCGCATAGTTGATTAAGTTGTGCGAACTCTTAAGGGTAGACTAGAAGATGTAGGGGAAAGTAGGTGTACGGTTTACCCACAAGTAAGGTGCTAGTACTTACGAAAGACTATGTCTCGGTCATCCGCTTCTCAAACATCATGTAGTGCGAGAAATCAAATGAAATGATGTCGAGTCTTGTGGGGAAAAGTGCGCAAACCTCTGCAGAGTGTATAAACTAATCATGGTTAGCCGTGTCCCCGGTTATGGACATCTTGAGAATCTAGTACTTGGATATCATGTGAATCTCATCATGTTACTTCTAATTAATATTGTTGGGTTTTTAATGAGTACTTTTAATTGGGATTGAGAATGCTGTCAACCATTCTCAATGTTTCACAACCACCATGATAGTTAAATAAATTTATTCCTTTGCACTAGGGAAAAATTGGCTTTACGCAAAACTGTAACCATAGAGCTTTCCACCAGCCATATATGCATGTAGTGATAGCCATTGTTCATCATTTCTCTATGGTGTGAATTTGCCAGTACATTCAATGTACTGACCCTTTGTGCCTCGCAACGTCTCATGTTGCAGGATCTCACGATTTGACAGTAAGTGATACGTTAGGGTTATGATTTCTACAATCAACTTTGCCGTTGGTGTTGATGGGAATCCACAACCTTGTTACTTCCGCTATTTTGGATTGAGGTAATAGTATTTACGTTACTTTATACATGTGATTTACCGCTGTTATAAATCCTCGAGTCTTGTGTGTCAAAGATACCGATCCGGGGATGACACTTAAGCCACGTAGACTTGATCCATTCGGTCGGGTCGCTATAAGATGGTATCGAGCACATGTTGATGGGAGGACGTGACCCTAGAAACTGGCAAGACCATAGGAAAGATTTCCTCTACAACTTTCTTTTCAAAAGGATCTTTTCCCCTCTTCTCTTCTGAGCTTATTCAAATTTCTCTTTTCCCCTCTTCTCTTCTGAGCTTATTCAAATTTCCCTTTTAGTTAGACCATACCTTTTCCCCTTTTGGCCACATGAAGATTCGGCGGATGAGATCACTCCAAGGAGACAAGATATCGGACAACTAAGACCATTTGGAATGAAGAGGATTTTACCGTGTAAATGGAAACTACAACTGTTGAAGACTCAAGACTAGGAGATTTTGAAGGCTCAAGAATTCTGATTTTTATGACATAGGAAGGTTAGGCTTATGGAAATTGACAGACTATGGAAGTTATCAATACCCGAGATCAAGGTGTATTGGAGTAAGACCGGAACATGGAGAGTTAGAAACTCAAAGTTTTGTCAGGAAAACCCTAAGGAAGGAGATATCAAGTATGGAATGATAGCACATGGAAATGACAAGAGCAGAAACATGGACATTCCATGATGTTATCACCCGTTTATGCTATTGTCACCGTGCTGAGTTAAGCATGCACTTTTTTGGAAGGACTGGATGGTAGAAGGCTAATGGAGCACCTATCAGCAAGAGGTGAAGTTTTAACCTTAGCTGATGTAACACCGGGATCTGGAGCATTACATCAAGGATTTTAAGATGGACTTGCAGGAAGCTATATTCGACAAAGAAGTATTTCGTGAAGAAACTCAGGACCCAGAAGCTGAAGTAGCCAAGCTGGAGAAGCAAAACCCCGAGGTACCAGAGATTCTTCATGAACGAAGGATGAGGATCATGGTCCATGTCGAGGTTGATGAAACCTTAAGTTTGGAATGAAACTCCGTAAATATTAAAGGATGTCATGAGAGACTTGGCCAACATGAAGATGATTTGGTAAAAAAAACTTGAGAAGGACAAGCATGATCAGAAGGAGCCATCGGAGACATGACCAAGACCTGAAGAGTTTGATGACGTTGAGATCTATAGACCATAAGAAGACCAAAACCCCGTTGTACCTACGTTAGATGCGACGTTTGTGAGCTGTCATTTGTTTGTTGTTTTTCCCGATGCCCACAGAAAACCTGTCTTTTCAAAACTATTGTTTGTATTGTGTGTATCTTTCTATCTCTCTTAACCCACCCCAAACCCATGGACCCAATAGAGGATGAATGGAGATGAGCTTATATTTTCTGGATCGATGAGTCAATTGGAGACAGACCGATGGATTCAGAAGATG
Organism: Aegilops bicornis; assembly: GCA_021605145.1. Taxonomy (NCBI): domain Eukaryota; kingdom Viridiplantae; phylum Streptophyta; class Magnoliopsida; order Poales; family Poaceae; genus Aegilops; species Aegilops bicornis. The sequence continues at coordinate 3,733,920 of JAHIAL010000028.1, read as the reverse complement.
GAGGATCGCATGGAGAATAACCCTAGTGTCGACAAGGATATAGCCCAGCATGCTCTTCCGTTCTTTGAAAGAGGTGCTGCTACTTGGTGGAGGATGTGCCAAACCATCAATGGATGGCAAGGAGTAACCACTTGGGAAGAATTTAAGTTGACTCTGCAAAGATCTCGTCTTGTGTCCCAGAAGTTGAAGCCTTATGGAAATGATATGGAGAAAGTGCATGCAAGCTTTGTAGAGAAATAGGACACAACCATAAAGAACACCAGGATGAATACCCTCAGAAGTGGGGGGATTGCCAAAGGAGTTAGCTGAGGATCTCAGGGAACTTCGGTTGGAGATTGTTCCCAAAGGTTTTGTTGCAGCAATGGGAGTTCAGTCTACATTGTTGGGAAAGATCCGTGAAGCTCAGAAGGATGACAAAGAGATTGCTGAGTTAAAAGAGAGGATGAGCAAAGGAAAGGCCAAAGGTTTTCATAAGGATGAGCACGACATCTTATGATTCGAGGATTGTGTATATGTGCCTAATAATGCAGAGATCAGGAAGTTAATACTTCAGGAGGCTCATGACTCACCATACTCGATTCGCCCTGGAAACATCAAGATGTATTTGAATTTGAAGGAGCGTTTCTGGTGGACTGGTATGAAGAAGGATATTGCGGAGTATGTAGTCGTAAGTGATGTATGCCATAGGGAGTAAAAGCAGAGCATCAGAAGCCAGCCAGATTACTACAGCCTATGCCGATACCCGAATGGAAGTAGGATAAGCTTGGCATGGATTTCATTACCGGATTTCCCAGAACCTGATCGGGATATGATTCTATCTGGGTAGTAGTTGATTCGCTTGACCAAACTGGCTCACTTTATCCCAAAGGAAAACCACTTATACATGTGCGAAGTTGGCCAAGATATATTTGACAAGGATCGATGTCTGCGCATGGAGTTCAGAGGACCATCGTAGAGGAACACAGTTTACCTCAAAGTTTTGGAATCGGTACTGCAGACTTTTGCGTACTAGGCTAGAGTTCAGTATAGCCTTTCATCCGCAGACAGATGGATATATCTGGAGAGTCAATCAGATTCTGGAGGACATGTTGAGAACGTGTGCGCTAGATTATGGATCTAGTAGGGAAGATAATCTACCTCACGCGGAGTTCTCATTCAACAACAACTACCAAGTCAGTTTGAAGATGGCCCCTTTTTAAAGATTTGTATGGGAGAAGGAGCCAGACACCATTGATGTGGGATGAAGTTGGAGATCGTCAGTTGTTTGGACTAAATATGATCAAGGAGTCAGAAGAGAATGTTAAGTTGATTCGAGATAGACTGAAGGTAGCTCAGTCCAGGCAGGAAAGTTATGCAGACTCAAACAACGCAAGGAGGTATTCTATGAAATTGGAGACAGAGCATGTCTTCATGTGTGTCCTCCGCGAGGAGTTAAACGATTAGGTGTTAAGGGAAAGTTAGCCCCGAGATTTGTAGGACCATACCTAGTTTTGGAGCGTATGTGAGAAGTGGCCAACAAGTTGGAGTCACCAAGGACTATTAGGCGTTCAGATGTATTCCACGTTTCCCGATTGAAGAAGTGCCATGCGAGATGGCCAATATTCCCTGTAAGGACGCTTGACCCTGGAAAGGATAATGATGTTCCACGAAGTGGAGTATGGACTTCATAAGTATAAGTTTTTATCTTGGTATGTGGGATATCCCACGAGGATGAAGAGATGAATTACTATTGGATATAAAGGAGGTATGATGTTGGAAATATGGATCAATGGAAATTCCATGATGAGTCTGAGTAATCATGTCCTAGTTTGGTGCCAATAGAAGGAAGGAAGACAGTACAATTGGATGGATTTAAGTATGCTATGAAGTGGGATGTTGGATTAAAGATCAGTTGCCCAAAGGATGAGTTCAAGGTTTACAAGTGATGAGATGGGCCATAACCCATAGGCCCAAGGACCTGCCAAGAAGCAAGCACATTCTTGCTGAAGGAAAAACCCTGGAAGAAGTTACGATTTTTTTTTCAACCGATGATTCTATAGGAGTTTACGCAAAACCTGAGAGTTGTGAAGGACCGATGGATGTTTGTTTGGCTTGCAGAATCAATGGATTTATCCGAACTTGGTTAAATCGACAAGAGGAAATTCTGCAATGCTTGTGAGGATGACCGAGTGTTAGAATGCGAGATTCGCTAAACCATGTACAAGGTAATGATTTAAGTGCGGGATGGATTGATCACCATACCGACTTACTCTTATTATTTGCTTTGCTATGTGGGATGGTAAATCTGAGTGACTTACCTATAGTAGAGAGACGACGATCAAAACCTGTTTAAACCTTAGAATGGTATAAGAATTTTTCCCTTGTACAAGGCAGCTTTTGCCAACCGTAGGTTATACGGTGAGGTTCAGCCTGCACCCATTTCCTGCAGGAGAAAACGTAAATTGTTGACCACCATGAGATATCGAAAGTTGTTTAGTATTGGCGCCAGACCTATCAGCTATGAAGACCCAATCTCGGAATAACCTTACCAAGATGAAAGGACAGAAGAATTGAGGAAAAAGTTATGCCGCTACCGGAAGGGTCAGTGAAGGAATTTTCTCGAGATCTGAGAAGACCGAAATTGTCAAGAATAAGGATGGAGTATATGAGTTTTGATGGAACCGTAACCATGCTTCTAAGGGTGGTAGCACCCGAGACCCCGGAGACGATCGATGGATTTTGAGAAGACCCCAAACTAACCTATTTCTTTCTAGTTTCTCCGAATCTCGAGGACGAGATTCATTTTAAGTGGTAGGTTTGTAACATCCCAAAATTCTAAATTTTGGAATGTTATAAACAAATAGATAGTTTTGATTGATTGACTGAAAGTGAGTGAATTTGAAACTTTTGAAAGTTAAATGAGAGGGAATAAAAGGACTTTCCCAAACTTTCATTTTTGCTTTTATGATCTTCGTGAATTCAAATTCTTTTCACCACAAACCTCGGAGAGAAGATGACATGACTTCTTCCATTTATTTAAATGACAAGGTGCTGAAAATATTTGAATTTCATTTGGAAAATATTTCCAACTCAGAAACTTCAAGCAACTCAATGATTTTCACGAGCGAAGATAAAATGACTTCTTCAAAACATATGAATATGAGTTGGGAGTTTTAAAAGAATTAAATTCAAAGTTCTTTTGAATTTATTTTCAATTTGGAGTTATTTAGGTTTTATTCAAATTATTTTTCTCCAAAAATAAAATACATCTAAAATAGGGTAACATGATTCCCTACATCAGAAAATTGGAGAGAAATAAATTTGAAATCATTTTGGTATTTTTAAAATGATTTTTATTGGATTTTATAAGACCAGTAGCACTCTTTGAATTATCTGAATTTGTGTGTACTTTATTTGACTCTAGAAAAATGTTCATCTTGTAGGAAATCTTTTTCTGAAAATTTTGATATATAATATGCCTATATAAAATTTTAGTTTCATTTTCGTTTTTTAGTTTATCGCTTTCGTTAAAAAAACAAAAATAATAACAAAAACTGGCAGCGCTTAAAACTAATCACGCCCACATGCGTAGCATAGCAGCAGGCCGGCCCGTTTTTCTTTTGTTTTCTTTTTCTTTTATTTTATTTTCGTCAATGTTTAGTTTTTTTGAAACAAATTTCAGAAAAAATAGACTTCGCAAAAAAATGCAGCTAAGATCTTGGCGCCGAAATTTTAGCCCATGATATTTTTCTAAATTTCGTCTGCGTACGTATATGTTTAGTCCCACAATGCCTAGCCTTTGACCTTTAAGCCTCTTTTTTACCTATAAATATAGACCCATAGAGCCTCCAAAAATCATCTGATTCGGGTTAAATCAATATTTTGGTTTGACTAGATTCATTTAAGAAAAATATTTTTTTTCCCTCTCCGGCACGACTTCTGGAAATTGTCTTCTCTCTCCGAAGTTGTCTTTTCTCTGCCTTATAAAGGTATCTTTCTTTGTTTTTTTTCATTACTTCCGTAGTTTATTATTTTAGACTAATATGATAGAATAATTAGATTATCAATTAGTCTACGTATTTACACGTTAGACCTAGAATTCTTTTAGCTGTAACTATTTTTCTTCTGTAAAACAGCTTGGCCCGGATTTTTCAAATAGCATAACTTTTTACTCGTTCATCCAAATTAAAGCTCTTGACCTAAACTTTCTGATAAGGCCAAATTCACATAATTTTGGTACTGTTAAAAATTGTTTTATGTTACAAGAGTTATTTGCTTGGTTTTGTTGTTTTCCGAATTGTTTCGTCGATCTTTCCGATCTTTTGAGTGATTGCTTATGTGTGGTTACTATTGCTTGATTACGATAGATTGACCGGAGTGTGACGAGTAGAACTATCAAGAGTTTTGAGTACGAATCATCTTCATCAACATTGCAGGCAAGTAACACTTTGATCATACCTTTTCTACTACCCAGTTTTATGCATTAGATCTATCCTCAAACATTGCATTGATTAGGATCTAATTAAATTGTGGGATGGGAAGTAGTTGAGGTAGTACCTATTACCTGTTTTATTATCAAACCCTCGGGAGTTACTTCTACGTTTGCTTATTATGCCATGCTATGCTAGTAGACGTGGATTGGGTGAGTGTATCCATGATGTATGTGAGATTGTTAATTAATGGTTTATTTAAGGTGGCAACTTAAACACACATCTGGGTGGATTGAGGCACCTGGTTTCTATCGAGGATTTGCCTGTATTTCTTCGGACCGCCACCTGTGCTCAAAGGGATCATGAGATTATTCATGCTAGAAACTTCCGTAGCAGCCACAAGCCATTATGGGCTCTAGCATAGTTGATTAAGTTGTGCGAACTCTTACGGGTAGACTAGCAGATGTAGGGGAAAGTAGGTGTACCGGTCTACCCACAAGTAAGGTGCTAGTACTTCTGAAAGACTATGTCTCGGTCATCCATTTCTCAAACATCATGTAGTGCGAGAAATCAAACGGAGGCGATCGAGTCTTGTGGGGAAAAGTGCGCAAACCTCTGCAGAGTGTATAAACTAATCATGGTTAGACGTGTCCCCGGTTATGGACATCTTGAGTATCTAGTACTTGGATATCATGTGAATCTCATTATGTTACTTCTAATTAATATTGTTGGGTTTGTTAATGAGTACTTTTAATTGGGATTGAGAATGTCATCAACCATTCTCAATGTTTCACAACCACCATGATAGTTAAATAAATTTATTCCTTTGCAGTAGGGAAAAATTGGCTTTACGCAAAACTGTAACCATAGAGCTTTCCACCAGCCATATATGCATGTAGTGATAGCCATTGTTCATCATTTCTCTATGGTGTGAATTTGCCAGTACATTCAATGTACTGACCCTTTGTGGCTGCAACGTCTCATGTTGCAGGATCTTACGACGAGTAAGTGATACGTTAGGGTTATGATTTCTACACTCAACTTTGCCGTTTGTGTTGATGGGAATCCACAACCTTGTTACTTCCGCTATTTTGGATTGAGGTAATAGTATTTACGTTACTTTATACATGTGATTTACCTCTGTTATAAATCCTCGAGTACTGTGTGTGTCAGCATACCGATCCAGGGATGACACTTAAGCACAGAGACTTGATCCATTCGGGTCGGGTCGCTACAATGGATGAGTGGAGAGCCACTATTCGGAGATTGTTTGAGTTTGCCGATGCAAACAGATCCCAGTGGGTGGAATTGTCGTGGCGCCCGCCAACTGTGCCCATGATACGTCTCCAACGTATCTATAATTTTTTATTGTTCCATGCTATTATATTATCCATCTAGGATGTTTTATATGCATTTATATGCTATTTTATATGATTTTTGGGACTAACCTATTAACCTAGAGCCCGGTGCCAATTTCTGTTTTTTCCTTGTTTTTGAGTTTTACAGAAAACTAATACCAAACGGAGTCCAATTTACGTGCCAATTTTTGATGATTTTTTATGGACCAAAAGTAGGCCCGGAGTAAAAGAGTTGGGCCAGAAGAGTCCCTGGCAGCCCACGAGGGTGGGGGGTGCCCTACCCCCTGGGCGTGCCCCCTATACCGTGGACGGCTCAGAGACCCCCCTGACGTGAGAACTACGCCAAAAATTCCTATAAATACAGAAACCTCCAGAAAATAACCTAGATCGGGAGTTCCGCCGCCTCAAGCCTCTATAGCCACCAAAATCCAATCGGGACCTCGTTCAAGACTCACGGAGGGGAGAATCCCTCATCGGTGGCCATCTTCATGATCCGGGCGCTCTCCATGACGAGGAGGGAGTAGTTCACCCTCGGGGCTGAGGGTATGTAGCAGTAGCTATGTGTTTGATCTCTCTCTCTCTCTCTCTCTCTCTCTCTCTCGTGTTCTTGATTTGGCACGATCTTGATGTATCGCGAGCTTTGCTATTATAGTTGGATCTTATGATGTTTCTCCCCCTCTACTCTCTTGTAATGGATTGAGTTTTCTCTTTGAAGTTATCTTATCGGATTGAGTCTTTAAGGATTTGAGAACACTTGATGTATGTCCTGCATGTGCTTATCTGTGGTGACATTGGGATATTCATGTGATCTACTTGATGTATGTTTTGGTGATCAACTTGCAGGTCCAGTGACCTTGTGAACTTATGCATATGGGTTGGCACACGATTTCTTCTTGACTCTCCGGTATAAACTTTGGGGCACTCTTTGAAGTTCTTTGTGTTGGTTGAATAGATGATTCTGAGATTGTGTGATGCATATCGTATAATCATACCCACAGATACTTGAGGTGACATTGGAGTATCTAGGTGACATTAGGGTTTTGGTTGATTTGTATCGTAAGGTGTTATTCTAGTATGAACTCTATGATAGATCGAACGAAAAGAATAGCTTCGTGTTATTTTACTATGGACTCTTGAATAGATCGATCAGAAAGGATAACTTTGAGGTGGTTTCGTACCCTACAATAATCTCTTCGTTTGTTCTCCGCTATTAGTGACTTTGGAGTGACTCTTTGTTGCATGTTGAGGGATAGTTATATGATCCAATTGTGTTATTATTGTTCAGAGAACTTGCACTAGTGAAAGTATGAACCCTAGGCCTTGTTTCAATGCATTGCAATACCGTTTACGCTCACTTTTACCACTTGCTACCTTGCTTTTTTTATATTTTCAGATTACAAAAACCTATATCTACCATCCATATTGCACTTGTATCACCATCTCTTCGCCGAACTAGTGCACCTATACAATTTACCATTGTATTGGGTGTGTTGGGGACACAAGAGACTCTTTGTTATTTGGTTGTAGGGTTGCTTGAGAGTGACCATCTTCAACCAACGCCTCCCACGGATTGATAAACCTTAGGTCATCCACTTGAGGGAAATTTGCTACTGTCCTACAAACCTCTGCACTTGGAGGCCCAACAATGTCTACAAGAAGAAGGTTGCATATTAGACATCAACCCATAGCTCAAACTGATGGTCGTGTGGCAGGCGGTGCATGAACGGTCCAATCACCTCCACGGCAGCAATCCCAACAGCAGCGCCGGCACTCGCAGCAGACCCAGCGGAACACATAGCCCGATGACATGTCGATGGCCTCCTCAGATCCGTAGGCGTAGCAAATTCAGCGGCAAGTGTTGTTGGACATGCGAGAAGAAGACGCTCGCACCACAATTTAATAATGCAAGGAGGCGCGTCGTCAATTAGACAAGTGCAACAGTCCAATTGTTGATGAGCCAGCGCCCGTTGTTGGCGGGTACCCACCTTAGGTGGTTGGGTACCCGGCCTTCACACGCGAGCTGCGGCAAGTCCATTAGCCGTCCGTCCGCGCGTTCAAGCCCGAAGTACCAGAAAAGTACGATGACAAACTAAACCCGGGAGAGTTCTTAGGCGTTTACACAATTGCCGTGCAGGCTGCCAGAGGAAGGGTTGAAAAGAATTTAGCTAATTATTTCCCATTGGTGCTCAAGCCCAATGTGAGAGCCTGGCTGATGAATTTGCAAGAGAAATCCATTTCCTCGTGGTCAGATCTATGCAAAGAATTGTCGGTGCCTTTACCGGAGGACAGAAAGGCCCCGGGTTGCCCAGCGACTTGCAAGTGATCCCACAAAAGGGATGATAAAATCTATGTGGGTATATTTAGAGGTTCAGTCGTGTACACCATAGCATCCCAGATGTGCACCCAGCAGCTGTGATTGCCGCGTTCCACACGAACGTGCGCAACCGCAAGATGCGGGAAAATATGCACATACGATTGCCGAAGACCATCAACGAGCTTTACACGTTCACAGGTTCAGTCGTGTACCGGAAGATGCTGGCATTGAAGTCGACTCTGATGATGATGATGTTACCGCCCCGAAGAAGAAAGGATGAAGGCACAACAGAAAGCGCAAGGGCAAATCAATTATGGCTGTAGAGGGATCCAACGATTCTAGCCCTGCCAAGAAAACCAAGACAGAAAGCACCGGCAAGGAAGCAACTGCATGCGCTGATTGCCAGGTTGCGGCGGCAGGAGAGAAGGCCGGCAAATCTGACGGGCTGTACTACAAGATTCACCGTACTAAAGGTCACCACCTCCAGGAGTGCCATCAAGTCGAACAGCCAGCTGAGAAATAGAAAGCTGAATACGAGAAGCGGGACAAGGAGAAGGGCCAGAACGGTACGGGTGGATCCGGCAAGAAAGGTCATGGCGGCCGAGGTGGACGCCGCGACAATCTTTACCTAATATCAAAAGACGGAGGCTTTCATAGTTCTCCATACGTTGAATTTTTGTTTTTCCATAGTTCTCCACACGTTGGTATTTGCTTTTTCACTTTTTAATCTGGTACTATTTGTTTTCTTAGACACTATGTTTGGTTTTTTTGTGTAAGTTGCTGCTTCATTCAATTGGACCTCTGGCTGGGCCTTCATCCGTACCCAGAATTGTGTCTGTAGTAGCCTGCACAACCAATTGATCTACAGTAATGCACCGAATAATCCCACCTTGCTCCAATGAATTTGACTCACACCAACTTATTTATGTCCCAGATTATCTGTAGCTTCAACCAAAACTCCTCAAGAATCAAGAAAAACACTGTTGAACACAGTGGGCCCCAGACGAGAGCTAGCTGGTAGTGGGGCCAGAAGAGGAAGGCGCGCGCTGCAGAAGGCGGCCGGAGGGAGTGTAGAGAATGATTTGGTGCATCGGTGATTGATTGATCTTGCACTAGGCACATATATACAGGTATAAGGGGTGCGGCCGGTGTCTTGTCTCCCAAGATACAAGTACATACAGGGGGAGAGAGACACTATAGGTGCAGCATACAAAACCCAGACCTACGTACATGTACATATGTTCAACACCCCCCACAGTCGAAGCGTCGCCGGTGACGCATAGACTGGACCGAAAGCCCTCAAACGTCGAGGTGGGTAGTCCCTTTGTCATAACATCGGCAAACAGGTGATTTGTGGGCAGATGTAGAACTCGAACACGACCAAGTGCGACGTGCTCCCTGACGAAGTGAATGTCGAGCTCAGTATGCTTCGTCCATCGGTGATGGACAGGGTTGGCAGCAAGGTACACCGCGGAGACGTTGCCACAGTAAACAAGCGTCGCCTTGGTAACCTCACATAGCAACTCCTAAAGTAGCTGTTGTAGCCAAGAGCACTCCACAACGGCGTTGGCCACAACCCTGTACTTAGCCTCGGCGCTCGATCATGAGACTGTGGGTTGTCGTTTAGACGACCATGAAATCAGAGAGGGCCCGAGGTAGACACATTAGCCGGAAGTGGAGCGTCGAGTGTCGGGACACCCAGCCCAGTCGGTGTTGGAGTAGGCGACAAGGCTGGTGTCAGGTGATGCCGTTAGGGTGAGACCCATAGCTGTGGTGCCACATATGTACCGAAGAATACGTTTCACAAGAGCCCAATGAGTATCACGAGGAGCATGCATATGAAGGCACACCTGCTGGACAGCGTACTGAATGTCCGGACGCGTCAGCGTGAGGTACTGAAGCACACCGATAATGGAGCGGTAGAAGGGAGTGTCAGACGCCGGAGAAGCCTCGACGTTAGGCACCTTAGCCTTCGTGTCGACAGGCGTAGGAGCAGGCTCGCAGTTAAGCATGCCCGCTCCCTCCAGAAGCTCGTAGGCATACTTCTGCTGGTGCAGGAAGAAGCTAGTGGCCCAGCGCACAACCTCGATGCCGAGGAAGTAGTGGAGAGCCCCCAAGTCCTTGAGGGCGAACTCGGTGCCGAGGCGAGCTGTGATCTACTGAAGGAGCGCTGGCGAGGATGCAATCAGGATGATGTCGTCGACGTACAAGAGGAGGTACGTGGTGGCGGGGCCCTGGTGATAAACAAATAGGGAGGCATCGTATCGTGTGGACCGGAACCCCTGCTGCTGTAGGAAGGCTGCGATCCGCTGGTACCAGGCCTAAGGCACCTGCTTCAACCCGTAGAGAGAACGGGAGAGCAAACACACGTGGTCCGGATAGTCGGTGTCGACAAAACTAGTAGGCTGCTGACAGAACACCTGCTCGTCGAGATGGCCATGCAAGAAAGCATTAGACACATCGAGCTGGTGGACTGGCCAGGCGCGAGAAACAGCAAGCTGGAGGACAGCGCGAATCGTGCCCGGTTTGACAACCGGGGCGAAGGTGTCGGTGAAGTCCACGCCGGCACGCTGGCGGAAGCCGCGCACCACCCAATGCGCCTTGTAGTGCTCAAGAGAGCCGTTTGGGCGAGTCTTGTGGCAGAAGACCCACTTGCCAGTGATGACATTGGCACGGGGAGGCCGTGGGAGAAGCTGCCACATACGGTTGCGCTGGAGGGCGTCAAACTCTTCACGCATCGCAGCTAGCCAGTTCTGATCCCGAAGGGCTGCGCGAGCGGAGGTGGGGAGCGGAGACGGTGCCGAGGTAGACGCAGCACACGCGTACTCGCCGGGGACGTAGCGATGCTAGGGACAAAGAGTCTCGATCCGAGCCCGAGTGACCACACCGGTGAGGGTGCGGCCGCATGACGACGGAGGCCACGGCATGTGGGCGAACGGGGGCGCGGCGTCGGCTGGGCGAAGCGAGGGTGCGGCGACAGGGCCGCGCGGGGCTGCAGCGATAGGGGCCGACGGAGCGGGAGCCGGCGAGGACGAGCCTGGCAGGTGGTTCCGGGCGGTTCGCCAGAAGGTGGAGGCAGGGCGAATCGTGCCATGGGAGACGCCGAGGGTGAAGGTACCTGCTGAAATCGGAACATCGGCTCATCAAAGTACACATGCCGCGAAGTGAAAACGCGGTGGGACATTGGATCATAGCATCGGTAACCTTTGGTGTTGGGAGGATAACCAAGGAAGGTGCTCGGAAGCGACCGGGGAGCGAGTTTGTGAGGAGGAGTGGACGCGGTGCTAGGATAACAGAGATACCCGAAGATGCGAAGACCATCATAAGATGGTACCGCACCGAAGAGGAGCTGGTGAGGAGTGTAGTTCCAGCGTGAACGACATGGGCGAATGTTAATAAGGAGGCTGGCGGTCGCGAGCGCATCTGGCCAGAACCGAGGAGGCACGTAGGAGTGGAAGAGCAACGTGCGGACACAGTCATTAAGAGTGCGAATGACGCGCTCGGTGCGACCATTCTGCTGTGATGTGTAGGGACAAGTGAGGCAAAAAATGGTGCTGTGGGATGCAAGAAGATTGCGGACGGCGACGTTGTCAAACTCCTTGCCGTTGTTAGTTTGCAAGGAGAGAATAGGACGACCGAACTGTGTGGTGACACATGAATAGAAAGCGGTGAGTGTGGCAAGAGCATCGGACTTGCGACGGAGAGGGAATGTCCACACATAATGAGAAAAATCATACAATATCACCAAATAGTATAAGTAGCCCGTGTTGCTCGCAACCGGGGATGTCCAAACATCACTATGCAATAACTGAAACAGAAAGGTGGAAATGTTTGTAGACTCTCTAAAGGGAAGATGAACGTGCTTGCCAAGGCGGCAAGCCTCACAGGTATGGTCGTCAGCCTTATTACACGAGAAAGAAAAACTTTGAAGAATCTGATGCATAACGGTGTAGTTGGGATGACTGAGGCGGGCGTGCCAAAGATCGACACTAGCGATGAAGGTGGCGAGACGACGGGTGGTGGTGGCGCCGGAGGGATGCATCGGGTAAAGCTCGTCCGGGCTGTCACATCGGTGGAGTACCATCCGTGTATGAGCGTCCTTCACAGAAAAGTCGATATCATCAAATTCAACAGTGATAGGATTCTCACGAGCAAGGCGACGAACAGAAACTAGATTAGTGACTAAGTCAGGAGACACAAGAACATTAGACATGTTAACGGGAGTAGAAGTAGAAGGAAATGGCATATGACCGACATGTGTAATGGGTAGGGAGGAACCGTTACCAACGGTGATGCGAGTGGGAGTATGAACAGGAGTGGCAGACGTGAGGGTACCGGGATGAGCAGTCATGTGAGCGGTGGCGCCCAAGTCCATGGACCAGTCACCGCCGCCACCATAGGAACTCAGTGACGGGGCGGAGTGTAGAGCAGCGAGAAGGGCCGGGTCCCACGGCGGCGGCACCCGAGGAGGGTAAAACCCTCCGTAGGCCGGTGCGGGGGCAGCGCCATAAGTCGGCGAAGCGGCGCCATAAGCCGGGCGGGGTGGCGCCAAGGCAAAGCGCCGGTGGAGGCATCAGAGGGCGGGCGCCGCACCGTAGCCACTATAGGGAGCGACCTTCTACGCGGCGAAGAGGGCCTGGTGACTCACCGGATGAGGCCCAAGGATGCCCAGAACGGGAGCCCGAGGAACCGGCATCGAGTACACGTGGACTACGCTGGTCCACGGGTTGGTGCCGTACGTCCACGGAGGGGTGGCCTGCTGCTGCTGACGAGGCTCCCCCGGCGCATGTTGTTGCTGCAGCCGCCAAGGCGGCCAGTTGCGGTGCCCGCCATCGAACTGCTGGGGTAGCGGAGGAGGCGGGGCGGGCAGGGAAGTACCCGAGGCGTTGGGCGGCGAGGCCTTGGCGCGGCCCAGGTGGGTGGCCGATGGTGGGGCGCCACGGGAGGTGCTGGTGACAAGGGCGTGACGCTGCACACGCTTCTTGACCCCCTACATCCGGCTATCCTCCAACCACAAGTACGCCACGAACTTGGGGAAGGAGGGCTCCGGCATCAAGGCGAGGTTGGAGGCGGCATTGCCGAAGTCCTCGTTGAGGCCGGTGGTGAGCGTGCTGAGGAGGAGGTCGTCATCAACCTTGGCGCCAATGTCACGGAGCTCATCTGCCAACGCGTCACAAAGCGGCGGTAGTCATCAATGGACTGTTTCATGTTGGTGATACCAAGACATTCCCGCTGCAAAAAAACGCGCGCCAAGCTTGTTGTCGGTGAAGAGGCCGCTCAGCTTAACCCACATGGCGCGGGCGCTGCCGCCAGCACTTCACGCATCGAAAGTGGAACAGGTCCTTGGAGATGGTGGTGAAGAACCACCAGATGATCGCGACATCGATCGCGGTCAACTTGGGGTCGCCCACCATGGCGCCGAGTCAACGGTGCGTCCCACATGATCCACGCAGGTTGTTCTCGCGGAAGAGCAGCGAGAAGTACATCTTCCACGCGGGCACGTGGAGTTGGAGGCGTGGAGGACGATGGGGACGCGTGCGTGGGCGTTGATGTCGCGGATTTCAGCTGGGTCGACGGTGAAGGGGTTGGAGTAGGAGGAGGCGTTGGACGACATGGCAGCAAGGGGTTGGAGAAGGAGGCGGCGCCGCGATGGTAGGGCGGCGCGGCGGTGGGAGAGGCACGGCGCGGCGGGAGGGCGGCGCGACGGGAAGGAGAGGGCGTCTTGAGGCGCTACCGCTGGAGAGGGGTGGCGGCGGCGGCAAGGTGGCGGGCGGCGGCGGGCCGAGGAGGCGGCTTAGGGTTGGCGTAAGCAGGAGGATCGACGGCGATAGATACCATGTAGAGAATGATTTGGTGCATCGATGATTGATTGATCGTGCACTAGGCACATATATATAGGTACAAGGGGCGCGACCAGTGTCTTGTCTCCCAAGATAAAAATACATACAGGGGGAGAGAGACACTACAGGTGCGGCATACAAAACCTAGTCCTACGTACATGTACACATGTTCAACAAGAGGGCTCAAGGTTGTGGCGCAGGTCGCCGATGCCGCGACTATAGGGACTACAGGAGGCGAGGTCGGTCGTCGATCTCGGGTAGCTACTGTCGGTGTCAAAACCGGCGGATCTCGGGTAGGGCGTCCCGAACTGTGCGTCTAAGGCGGATGGTAACAGGAGGCGGGGGACACAATGTTTACCCAGGTTCGGGCCCTCTCGATGGAGGTAATACCCTACTTCCTGCTTGATTGATCTTGATGATATGAGTATTACAAGAGTTGATCTACCACGAGATCGTAGAGGCTAAACCCTAGAAGCTAGCCTATGGTTATGATTGTTGTTGTCCTATGGACTAAACCCTCCGGTTTATATAGACACTGGAGGGGGCTAGGGTTACATAGAGTCGGTTACAAGGGAGGAGATCTACATATCCGAATTGCCAAGCTTGCCTTCCACGCAAAGGAGAGTCCCACCCGGACATGGGATGAAGTCTTCAATCTTGTCTCTTCATAGTCCAACAGTCCGGCCAAGGTATATAGTCCGGCTCTCCGAGGACGCCCTAATCCAGGACTCCCCCAGTAGCCCCTGAACCAGACTTCAATGACGATGAGTCCAGTGCACAGATTCTCTTCGGCATTGCTAGGCGGGTTCCTCCTCCGAATACTCCATAGAAGATTTTGAACACAAGGATCATGTCCGGCTCTGCAAAACAAATTCCACATACCGCCGTAGAGAGTATATTATTCCACTAATCTAATCTGCTGACAACTTTTCATAACGCGACGTCCTGCCGTGGCCCGGTCATCACGAACCGTTTTTCCCTGCCTGCCACTGCACGTGTTGCGAGGCGGTTTTATTGGCACGTCTTGTCGAAGCAGAGATCGTGTTCCCCTTATCACGAGATTCTCATCAATACGGATATGGGTAACCCAACCGCGCCATAAATCGCGGTGCTTGGGGAATAAGCGATTTTACGGGGCAAGTAGGCAGGCGCACATTTTCTACTGCCCTTATAAAGGGACAAGGACTCCTCTTTTTCACCCACGCATTCTTCTTCCCTGCCCATCCATTCTCGCGCACTCGAGCTCCAGCGCCCAAGTTCTCATTTTCTCCGCAAAACCATTCCAAACATGTCCGGAGCGGAAGGCAAGTGCATGGTCTCCTCCGTTACGGAGGAGAACATTCTGAAGCTCAGAAGCCGGACACTGTCACAGACATCGCGCACCGGCTCCCAGACGCGGGACAGATCGTCTCTATTCCAGAACCCCATGAGAGGGTTGTATTCCTTACCCACTTCATCTGCGGGCTGGGATTTCCCCTCCACCCATTTGTTCGCGGTCTCATGTTCTACTACGGGCTGGACTTCCATGATCTCGGCCCCAATTTCATCCTCAACATCTCGGCATTTATCGTCGTGTGCGAGGCCTTCCTCCGCATCAAGCCTCACTTCGGCCTGTGGCTGAAGACCTTCAACATGAAACCGAAGGTGCTGGTCAGCCAGCAAGTGGAGTGCGGAGGCGCCATGGTGGGCAAAATGCCCAACGTCACCTGGCTCGAAGGTTCCTATGTGGAGACCGTGAAGGGGTGGCAATCGGGGTGGTTCTAGATCACCGAGCCGCTGCGGATACCAATCGGGTGGCGGCCCCCGAATTTCGATCCGGCATCCCCATGCGGCTCACCTCCTGGAAAGAGAAGGTCTATCCTTGGGTTCATCGGTGGAGCTGACCGGACTCCAGAACTGTGTTAAAAACATGATAAGCAAGAAAATCAAGCTTGTGAATGGGGTCCAGGTCATGCTCTTCCGCTGGATCCTTCCGTGTCAAAGACGGTCATTCAATGTGTGGGAGTTCGACCCGGTCAAGCACCAGACGCTGCGAGAGCTTTTCGACACGACGCACCAAGACGTCTGGAAGGTGCTGTTCAAGGCCGCCGAGGTACCTCCTCCCCTTACCGAGGATCACGGACTCGGCGCAAAGGGCCATGCTAATCCGGTAAGCTCTTTATATCTCATAAGATGTTCCTTTCCCCAAAGCATAAGCATGTGAGGGATCGAGCCTCCACGCTTGTTTTAACAGGACTGGGTAGCGACAACGGAGCGGATCGATTGTCCAGCCCCATCGCTCAAGATCCAGTAGGGGCT
Organism: Aegilops bicornis; assembly: GCA_021605145.1. Taxonomy (NCBI): domain Eukaryota; kingdom Viridiplantae; phylum Streptophyta; class Magnoliopsida; order Poales; family Poaceae; genus Aegilops; species Aegilops bicornis. The sequence continues at coordinate 3,717,701 of JAHIAL010000028.1, read as the reverse complement.
CTCTTAACGGAGATCTTGGTTCACGGCGCCTATGAGGCGCCGGAGAAGAAGGCCAAGAAGAAGGCCGCGGGGACCAGGAAAAGTCTACGGTGCAAGGTTCTATCGGAGTCATCGTCACGATAACACGAGGCGCCTCCTCCCACGAAACGAGGAGGAGGAAGAGGAAAGTTGTTCCCCCCCAGCCGGGGGAGACAAGAAAAGGAAGGCCGCCCCATCTGGGGAGGCCGAAGGGTCCAAGAACGAAAGGACCCTCCTTCCGGACTACTCCACAACAGCTGCTTACACCGACGAGGAGTGGTTGCCCAGGGACAAGCCCCCGCAAAGTCGTGAAATATCCGAATACCATAATAGTTTTGGTATATTTTGTTTTATTGCTTCTTACCATGCCAAACATGATCATGCAGTCCATCCAAAGCCCATATCGGCGTATCCTCTTGGGATGAGTCTTTGGGCTGGGCCAATGATGAACATCGATTCCTCCCGACCGCCTCCTCCCCCGCCCCTCACGAGCGCCGAGGTGTTGTCTCAATGGGCACTGAAACAAGGGGAGATGTCGGTGTGAAACGACACCTATGGGATAACAAGAATCCCTACTACGGTTGCCGGGGCGCGGGGTTTCGAGAAGAGCAGGGCTAGTAGACAACACAAGGATCGTTCACCCGTGTTCGGCCGCGAGGATGCGTAAAAACCCTAGTCCTGCTTTGGTGGGTGTATTTCAGAGAGTTCTTGAGCTCTCGAGCTAGCTGTGGTCAGTGCGTGGTTCGAAAGAGCCGAATCCTTCTCCAGTGTGCCATGGGCCTCCTTTTATAGTTGGAAGGAGCTGCCACAGTGACACATAGGAGGTGGAAAAGCGTACAGTGCCCAGAGCTTGTCACTCATATTACAGGACAAGACGCATTTAATGCGTAGCTTAGGTGTCCCTTTGCTTTATTGTGGACGGGGGCGAGGCCCGTCCTGTCCATCGCCGCACCTCCTCGCGTTGACACGAGCCCTGGCCTGTGAGGTGCGTGGTGCCATGTAGGCAGGCATGCAGCTGAGGTGGCGCAGTGGCGGAGCCTTCACGAAGATCTGCATGCCGCCACGCAGCGCTTCGATGAGTTGGCTCGAGCTGCATGTTGCCACGCAGTGCCCGCCTAGCTGGTTAAATTTGGCAGCTGCATGCGAATGGTGGTGGAAAGCTTGGTTGGCGCGAACTGGCGGTGGCGCTACCGGCGTCATTGGTGAGGGCCTTGCCGGGTGGCCCGGCAAGGGTATTGCCGTAGCGTGCTGTCGTCCGCGGCAAGGGCCTTGCCGGGGGTCTGGTGGCCTTCCTCGGTAAGGATCTTGCCGAGGATCGTCGTCTTCTAATCCTCATCTGATCTTGAATATGTCTTCACAAAGATCTGCATGCCACCACAGATCTGCCTTCCCAAGCCCTGGCCCCACGTTGATGATGGCGTTGGGGGCCGTGGGCTCAAGGTATTTCGCTCTATTGGTGTGGGCGAAGCTGCACCGGCAAGGGTCTTGCTGGGGAACCTTCTTCGCCCCTTTGCCCCATGTGGTCTTAGCCTTGGCATTGCTCTAGTTATCTTGGGCTTCGGGTCTTACCTTGGCTCACCTCCCTTTTTCCGCTTGGTGGCGTGGCGCTGCTCCGACTGCCCGCGTGCACAGGTATAGGGGTACAAAAACACACCAATCTTTTTGTACACAGCAAGAGCCTCAGACTGGGCCACACATAAGCGCTGACACGTTGTTGGGCCAGGCCCAAAATGGTCTGTGCGCGGGCGGTGGGCCGGTTTTCACCGTGGTAAGACCCTTGGCAACCGCTTCCCACGACTCTGCGCACGGGCCTGGCGTGGAGGGGTGTGCGTGACGTGGGCGGCATGCGTGGGGCGGTTTCCACACGCATGCGTCACATCGCAGTAAAGAGGCGGCTCGCGCCTTCCCCATAAAAAGAGGGAGGCGTGGAGGTGCGGCTCATTTACTGAGCGGGGCCGGGGTGCGGTCTTCAAGTCGTCCACTCCCCATGATCATGGAAGGGGGGATGGCATCCCGCATTCTTCCATCTTCTATCTCCCCCTGCTTCTGCTTCTTCCACTCACCCGCCATGGAGAAGGGGAATCCCGGTCCTTCGATGGTGGCAGCAAGGGTTGCTACTGACAACACGTCCCTCCTCCTCCTGGCCTTGGTGGTGGAACCCGGCATGAGGGAAGAGAGGAGAAGCGAGCGGCGTGTAAGCGAGGCAGAGGCCGTGTAGTGCTTTCGGGGAAGAGGAGGGCCAGTGGCGGCCGGCCTTGCCCCTGCCAATGATGCCCTTCCCGATGGAGGACCACATTGAAGACCAGCCTTGCAAGTTCTTCATCAGGCTGCGCCAGCCTCCGCGTCGTCGTCTTCATCTACCCGCTTCGTTTGCTCGGGTGATGGAGCACGACCCGCCTCAGACCCTCAGGTTGCACATGAGGGGCTGTGGGAACGGGGGCACACGGGTTGACCTCGACTTCCCGGCTCCTCGGGTTATCTACCTCCGCCATGGATGGAAGACGTTCGCAGATCCACAGGCCTCGACGGGCGGGCTCGCCCCAGTACTTCAAATTAATGGAGGACGGCCTGCTCTCCGTCAAGGTCTTGAGAGTTTGGAACTTCGCCTAGAGTGCTGCGTGGAGAGCTCCTCCGATGGAGATTCCGACGATGGAAGCTCTTCCTCGAGCGAAAGTGATGAGGAGGACAGCGGGGAAGACGACTGGGATGCGTCCGACTAGGCGTCGGACGCCCCGGGCCTGGGCGGGTGCAGCAGCAGCAGCATCTGCACCTGGCCGCTCCTCCGGTAGAGGTTTGTGATGTCTCCTATGCAACCTTCTTCTTGTAGACGTTGTTGGGCCTCCAAGTGCAGAGGTTTGTAGGAAAGTAGCAAATTTCCCTCAAGTGGATGACCTAAGGTTTATCAAGCCGTGGGAGTCGTAGGATGAAGATGGAATCTCTCAAGCAACCCTGCAACCAAATAACAAAGAGTCTCTTGTGTCCCCAACACACCAAATACAATGGTTAATTGTATAGGTGCACTAGTTCGACGAAGAGATGGTGATACAAGTGCAATATGGATGGTAGATATAGGTTTTTGTAAACTGAAAATATAAAAACAGCAAGGTAACAAGTGGTAAAACTGAGCGTAAACGGTATTGCAATGATAGGAACCAAGGTCTAGGGTTCATACTTTCGCTAGTGCAAGTTCTCTCAACAATAATAACATAATTGGATCATATAACTATCCCTCAACATGCAACAAAGAGTCACTCCAAAGTCACTAATAGCAGAGAACAAATGAAGATATTATGGTAGGGTACAAAACCACCTCAAAGTTATTCTTTCCAATCAATCCGTTGGGCTATTCCTATAAGTGTCACAAACAGCCCTAGAGTTAAGTACTAGAATAACACCTTAAGACACAAATCAACCAAAACCCTAATGTCACCTAGGTACTCCATTGTCACCTCAAGTACCCGTGGGTATGATTATACGATAGGCATCACACAATCTCAGATTCATCTATTCAACCAACACAAAGAACCTCAAAGAGTGCCCCAAAGTTTCTACCGGAGAATCACGACGAAAACGTGTGCCCATGCGGCTCACCTCCTGGAAAGAGAAGGTCTATCCTTGGGTTCATCGGTGGAGCTGACCGGACTCCAGAACTGTGTTAAGCAAGAAAATCAAGCTTGTGAATGTGGTCCAGGTCATGCTCTTCCGCTGGATCCTTCCGTGTCAAAGACGGTCATTCAATGTGTGGGAGTTCGACCGGTCAAGCACCGGGCCTTCACGAGAGAGCTTTTCGACCACGACGCACCAAGGCGTCTGGAAGGAAGGTGCTGTTCAAGGCCGCCGAGGTACCTCCTCCCCTTACCGAGGATCACGGACTCGGCGCAAAGGGCCATGCTAATCCGGTAAGCTCTTTATATCTCATAAGATGTTCCTTTCCCCAGCATAAGCATGTGAGGGATCAGAGCCTCCACGCTGTTTTAACAGGACTGGGTAGCGACAACGGAGCGGATCGATTGTCCAGCCCCACTGCCCGAAGATCCAGCAGGGGCTCTCTTAACGGAGATGCTGGTTCCGGCGCCCTATGAGGCGCCGGAGAAGAAGGCCAAGAAGAAGGCCGCGGGGACCAGGAAAAGTCTCTGGTGCAAGGTTCTATCGCAGTCATCGTCTGATAACACCGAGGCGCCCTCCTCCCACGAAAACGAGGAGGAGGAAGAGGAAAGTTGTTCCCCCCCAGCCGGGGGAGACAAGAAAAGGAAGGCCGCCCCATCTGGGGAGGCCGAAGGGTCCAAGAACGGAAGGACCCTCCTTCCGGACTACTCCACAACAGCCGCTTACAGCGACGAGGAGTGGTTGCCCAGGGACAAGCCCCTGGCAAAGTCGTAAGTATCCGAATACCATAATAGTTTTGGTATATTTTGTTTTATTGCTTCTTACCATGCCAAACATGATCATGCAGTCCATCCAAAGCCCATATCGACGTATCCTCTTTGGATGAGTCTTTGGGCCAGTCAGCGATGAACAGCGATTCACTCCCGACCGCCTCCTCCCCCCGCCCTACGAACGACGTCGAGGTGTTTTCTCGATGGGCACTGAAACAAGGGGAGATGTCGGTGTGAAACGACACCTATGGGATCACAAGAATCCCTACTACGGTTGCCGGGGCGCGGGGTTTCGAGAAGAGCAGGGCTAGTAGACAACACAAGGATCGTTCACCCAGGTTCGGGCCGCGAGGATGCGTAAAACCCTAGTCCTACTTTGGTGGGTGTATTTCAGAGAGTTCTTGAGCTCTCGAACTAGCTGTGGTCGGTCGTGGTTCGAAGAGCCGAATCCTTCTCCAAAGGTGCCATGGGCCTCCTTTTATAGTTGGAAGGAGCTGCCAAGGACACATAGGAGGTGGAAAAGCGTACAGTGCCCAGAGCTTATCACTCATATTACAGGACAAGACGCATTTAATGCGTAGCTTAGGTGTCCCTTTGCTTTATTGTGGAAGGGGGCGAGGCCCGTCCCGTCCATCGCCGCTCCTCCTCGCGTTGACACGAGCCCTGGCCTGTGAGGTGCGTGGTTCCATGTAGGCAGGCATGCAGCTGAGGTGGCGCAGTGGCGGAGCCTTCACGAAGATCTGCATGCCGCCACGCAGGCGCTCGATGAGTTGGCCTGGGAGCTGCATGTTGCCACGCAGGTGCCCGTCTAGCTGGTTGGGCTGGCAGCTACATGCGAATGGTGGTGGAAGCTTGGTTGGCGCGGGCCTGGCGGTGGCCCCGCTGGCGTCATTGGTGAGGGCCTTGCCGGGTGGCCCGGCAAGGGTCTTGCTGGGCGTTGTCGCCCTCGGCAAGGACCTTGCCGGGGTATGGTGGCCTTCCTAGGAAAAGATCTTGCCTAGTATCGTCGTCTTCTGATCCTCATATGATCTTTTATATGTCTTCACAAAGATCTGCATGCCACCACAGATCTGCCTTCCCAAGCCCTGGCCCCACGTTGATGATGGCGTTGGGGGCCGTGGGCTCAAGGGTGGCTCGCTCTATTGGTGTGGGGCGAGCTGCACCGGCAAGGGTCTTGCCGGGGGAACCTTCTTCGTCCCTTTGCCCCATGTGGTCTTAGCCTTGGCATTGCTCTAGTTATCTTGGGCTTCGGTCTTACCTTGGCTCACCTCCCCTTTTTCCGCTTGGTGTGGCCGTAGGCGCGGCTCCGACTGCCCGTGCACAGGTATAGGGGTACAAAAACACACCACTCTTTTTGTACACCGACAGCAGCCCCCGGGCCTGGGCCACACATAAGCGCGACACGTTGTTGGGCCAGGCCCAAAATGGTGCGCGGGCAGGCAGGCCGGTTTTTACCGTGGTAAGACCCTTCGCGCGCTTCGCTTCCCACGACCCGCGCGCACGGCGCGGCGTGGAGGGGTGTGCGTGACGTGGGCGGCATGCGTGGGGCGGTTTCCACACGCATGCGGCCACATCGCAAAGAAGAGGCTCGCTCGCCTTCCCCATAAAAAAGAGGGAGGCGTGGAGGTGCGGCTCATTTATCGAAGGGGCCGGTGCAGTCTTCAAGTCGTCCCACTCCCATGATCATGGAAGGGGGGATGGCATCCCGCATTCTTCCATCTTCTATCTCCCCCTGCTTCTGCTTCTTCCACTCACCCGCCATGGAGAAGGGGAATCCCGGTCCTTCGATGGTGGCAGCAAGGGTTGCTACTCGACAACACGTCCCTCCTCCTCCTGAGCGCGCGGTGGTGGAACCGGCCGCGAGGGGAAGGGGGAGGGGGCGAGGCCGTGGGCGAGGCCGGGGCAGAGGCCGTAGTGCTCGGGGAAGAGGAGGACGGGGCGGCGCGCCGGCCTTGCCCCTGCCAATGATGCCCTTCCCGATGGAGGACCACATTGAAGACCAGCCTTGCAAGTTCTTCATCAGGCTGCGCCAGCCTCCGCGTCGTCGTCTTTGTCTACCCGCTTCGTTTTCTCGGGTGATGGAGCACGACCCGCCTCAGACCCTCAGGTTGCACATGAGGGGCTGTGGGAACGGGGGCACACGGGTTGACCTCGACTTCCCGGCTCCTCGGGTTATCTACCTCCGCCATGGATGGAAGACGTTCGCTCGCATCCACAGCCTGACGGCGGGGCTCGTCCTGTACTTCAAATTAATGGAGGACGGCCTGCTCTCCGTCAAGGTCTTCAGAGAGTTTGGAACTCGCCTAGAGTGCTGCGTGGAGAGCTCCTCCGATGGAGATTCCAACGGTGGAAGCTCTTCCTCGAGCGAAAGTGATGAGGAGGACAGCGGGGAAGACGACTGGGACGCGTCCGACTAGGCGTCGGACGCCTGCCTGGGCGGGTGCAGCAAAGACAAAGATCTCGCACTGGCCGCTCCTCCTAGAGAGGTTTGTGATGTCTACTATGCAACCTTCTTCTTGTAGACGTTGTTGGGCCTCCAAGTGCAGAGGTTTGTAGGACAGTAGCAAATTTCCCTCAAGTGGATGACCTAAGGTTTATCAAGCCGTGGGAGTCATAGGATGAAGATGGAATCTCTCAAGCAACCCTGCAACCAAATAACAAAGAGTCTCTTGTGTCCCCAACACACCAAATACAATGGTTAATTGTATAGGTGCACTAGTTCGACGAAGAGATGGTGATACAACTGCAATATGGATGGTAGATATAGGTTTTTGTAAACTGAAAATACAAAAACAGCAAGGTAACAAGTGGTAAAACTGAGCGTAAACGGTATTGCAATGATAGGAACCAAGGCCTAGGGTTCATACTTTCGCTAGTGCAAGTTCTCTCAACAATAATAACATAATTGGATCATATAACTATCCCTCAACATGCAACAAAGAGTCACTCCAAAGTCACTAATAGCAGAGAACAAATGAAGATATTATGGTAGGGTACAAAACCACCTCAAAGTTATTCTTTCCAATCAATCCGTTGGGCTATTCCTATAAGTGTCACAAACAGCCCTAGAGTTCGTACTAGAATAACACCTTAAGACACAAATCAACCAAAACCCTAATGTCACCTAGATACTCCATTGTCACCTCAAGTACCCGTGGGTATGATTATACGATAGGCATCACACAATCTCAGATTCATCTATTCAACCAAAACAAAGAACCTCAAAGAGTGCCCCAAAGTTTCTACCGGAGAATCACGACGAAAACGTGTGCCAACCCCTATGCATAGGTTCATGGGCAGAACCCACAAGCTGATCACCAAAACATACATCAAGTGAATCACGTGATATCCCATTGTCACCACAGATACGCACGGCAAGACATACATCAAGTGTTCTCAAATCTTTAAAGACTCAATCCGATAAGATTACTTCAAGGGCAAAACTCAATACATTACAAGAGAGAAGAGGGGAGAAGAAACATAAGATCCAACTATAATAGCAAAGCTCATGATACATCTAGATCGTGCCAAATCAAGAACACGAGTGAGAGAGATCAAATACATAGCTCTTTGGTACATACCCTCAGCCCGAGGGTGAACTACTCCCTCCTCGTCATGGAGAGCGCCGGGATGATGAAGATGGCCCCGGTGAGGGTTCCTCCCAAGTGGGAGTGCGAGAACAGGTCCCAATTGGTTTACGGTGGCTACAGAGGCTTGCGGCGGCGGAACTCCCGATCTAATCTCCGTTCTGGAAGTTTTAGGATACATAGGTATATATGGGTGCAGGAAGTACGTCGGTGGAGCTTCGGGGGCCCCACGAGGTAGGTGGCGCGCCCTAGGGGGGTGGGCGCGCGCCCCCCCTTGTGAGCACCTCCCTTGGCTCCTGACGTGGGGTCCAACTCCATCCCGTAGCTTCATTCCAAAAAATAACTTCTCCAGTTGATTTTGCCTGCTTCGACTCCATTTGATATTCCTTTTCTTCGAAACACTGAAATAGGCATAAAACAGCAAATCTGGGCTAGGCCTCCGGTTGATAGGTTAGTCCCAAAAAAAATATAAAACTGGATAATAAAGCCCAATATTGCCCAAAGTAGTAGATAATATAGCATGGAGCAATAAACAATTATAGATACGTTGGAGACGTATCAAGCATCCCCAAGCTTAATTCCTGCTCGTCCTCGAGTAGGTAAATGATAAAAAAGATAATTTTTGATGTGGAATGCTAGTTGGCATAATTTCAATGTAATTCTTCTTAATTGTGGTATGAATATTCAGGTCCATAAGATTCAATACAAAAGTTTAATATCGACATAAAAATAATAATAATACTTCAAGCGTACTAACAAAGCAATTATTTCTTCTCAAAATAACATGGCCAAAGCAAGCTATCCCTACTAAATCATATAGTCTGGCTATGCTCTATCTTCACCACACAAAGTATTTAAATCATGCACAACCCCGATGACAAGCCAAGCAATTGTTCATACTTTTGACATTCTCAAACTTTTTCAATCTTCACGCAATACATGAGCGTGAGCCATGGACATAGCACTATAGAGGGAATAGAATGGTGGTTGTGGAGAAGACAAAAAGGAGAAGATAGTCTCACATCAACTAGGCGTATCATCGGGCTATGGAGATGCCCATCAATAGATATCAATGTGAGTGAGTAGGGATTGCCATGCAACGGATGCACTAGAGCTATAAGTGTATGAAAGCTCAACAAAAGAAACTAAGTGGGTGTGCATCCAACTCGCTTGTTCATGAAGACCTAGGGCATTTTAAGGAAGCCCATCATTGGAATATACAAGCCAAGTTCTATAATGAAAAATTCCAACTAGTATATGAAAGTGATAACATAGGAGACTCTCTATCATGAAGATCATGGTGCTACTTTGAAGCACAAGTGTGGTAAAAGGATAGTAGCATTGCCCCTTCTCTCTTTCTCTCTCATTTTTTTATTTTTTGTTTGGGCCTTTTCTCTTTTTTATGGCCTCTTTTTTTTTCTTTTATTTTTTTATTTTTCGTCCGGAGTCTCATCCCGACTTGCAGGGGAATCATGGTCTCCATCATCCTTTCCTCACTTGGGACAATGCTCTAATAATGATGATCATCACACTTTTATTTTCTTACAACTCAACAATTACAACTCGATACTTAGAACAAAATATGACTCTATATGAATGCCTCATGGTGTAAAGGGATATGCAATGAATCAAGAGTGACATGTATGAAATAATTATGAATGGTAGCTTTGCCACAAATATGATGTCAACTACATGATCGTGCTAAGCAATATGACAATGATGGAGTGTGTCATAATATACGGAACAGTGGAAAGTTGCATGGCAATATATCTCGGAATGGCTATGGAAATGCCATAATAGGTAGGTATGGTGGCTGTTTTGAGGAAGGTATATGGTGGGTGTATGATACCGGTGAAAGGTGCATGGTATTAGAGAGGCTAGCAATGGTGGAAGGAAGAAGAGTGCGTATAATCCATGGACTCAACATTAGTCATAAAGAACTCACATACTTATTGCAAAAATCTATTAGTTATCGAAACAAAGTATTATGCGCATGCTCCTAGGGGATAGATTGGTACGAAAAGACCATCGCCGTCCCCCGACCGCCACTCATAAGGAAGACAATCAATAAATAAATCATGCTCCGACTTCATCACATAACGGTTCACCATACGTGCATGCTACGGGAATCACAAACTTTAACACAAGTATTTCTCAAATTCACAACTACTAGACTAGCATGACTCTAATATCACCATCTTCGTATCTCAAAACAATTATCAAGCATCAAACTTTTCTTAGTATTCAACACACTCATAAGAATTCTTACAAATCTTGTATGCTTAGCATATTAGGATTATTTAAGCAAATTACCATGCTATTTAAGACTCTCAAAATAATCTAAGTGAACCATGAGAGATCAATAGTTTGTATAAAACAAATCCACCACCGTGCTCTAAAATATATAAGTGAAGCACTAGAGCAAACAACAAACTACTCCGAAAGATATAAGTGAAGATCAATGAGTAGTCGGATAATTATGCAACTTATGTGAAGACTCTCCAATTTAATAATTTCAGATCTTAGTACTTTATTCAAACAGCTAGCAAAGCTAAAGAAAATAAAACGATGATCCAAGGAAAACACATATCATGTGGTGAATAAAAATATAGCTCCAAGTAAAGTTACCGATGAACGAAGATTTAAAGAGGGGATGCTCTTCCGGGCATCCCCAAGCTTAGGCTCTTGGTTATCCTTGAATATTACCTTGGGGTGCCTTGGGCATCCCCAAGCTTAGGCTCTTGGTTATCCTTGAATATTTCCTTGGGGTGCCTTGGGCATCCCCAAGCTTAGGCTCTTGCCACTCCTTATTCCATAGTCCATCGAATCTTTACCCAAAACATGAAAACTTCACAACACAAAACTTAACAGAAAACTCATGAGCTCCGTTAGCGAAAGAAAACAAAACACCACTTCAAGGTACTGTAATGAACTCATTCTTTATTTATATTGGTGTTAAACCTACTGTATTCCAACTTCTCTATGGTTTATAAACTATTTTACTAGCCATAGATTCATCAAAATAAGCAAACAACACACGAAAAACAGAATCTGTCAAATACAGAACAGTCTGTAGTAATCTGTAACTAACGCAAACTTTTCGAACTCCAAAAATTCTAAAATAAATTGGTGGGCCTGTGGAATTTGTCTAGTAATCATCTGCAAAAAGAATCAACTAAATAGCACTCTGCAGTAAAAAGTTCTAGCTTATCTCGTGATCGCTAAAGACTTCACCCAAGTCTTCCCAAAAGGTTCTACTTATCACAAACACTAATTAAAACATAAAACCACATCTAAACATAAGCTAGATGGATTATTTATTCCTAAACAGAACCAAAAAGCAAGAAACTAAAATAAAAATGGGTTTCCACCCAACAACCGCTATCGTTTAATGGCCCTAGCTAGGCATGATGATTTCAATGATGCTCACATAAAACATAAGAATTGAAACATAAAGAGAGCATCATGAAGAATATGACTAGCACATTTAAGTCTAACCCACTTCCTATGCATAGGGATTTTGTGATCAAACAACTTATGGGAATAAGAATCAACTTGCATAGGAAGGTAAAACAAGCATAACTTTAAAACTTTAAGCACATAGAGAGGAAACTTGATATTATTGCAATTCCTACAAGCATATATTCCTCCCTCATAATAATTTTCAGTAGCATCATGAATGAATTCAACAATATAACCAACACATAAAGCATTCTTTTCATGATCTACAAGCATTGAATTTTTACTACTCACCACATAAGCAAATTTATTCTCATCAATGGTAGTGGGAGCAAACTCAACAAAATAACTATCATGTGATTGAAAATTAAGATCAAGATGACAAGTTTCATGGTTATCATTATTCTTTATAGCATACGTGTCATCACAATAATCATCATAGATAGGAGGCATGCTTTCATCATAGTGAATTTGCTCGTCAAAGCTTGGGGGACAAAAAATTATCTTCATCAAACATAGCTTCCCCAAGCTTGTGGCTTTGCATATCATCAGCATCATGGATATTCAAGGAATTCATGCTAACAACATTGCAATCATGCTCATCATATAAATATTTAGTGCCAAACATTCTAATGCATTCTTCTTCTAACACTTTGGCACAATTTTCCTTTCCATCATACTCACAAAAGATATTAAAGAGATGAAGCATATGAGTCAAACTCAATTCCAATTTTTGGTAGTTTTCTTTTATAAACTAAACTAGTGCTAAAACAAGAAACAAAAAGATTCGATTGCAAGATCTAAAGATATACCTTCAAGCACTAACCTCCCCGGCAACGGCGCCAAAAAAGAGCTTAGTTGACGGGGTGTGAGTGCCGCTTACCTAGCCTCCCTCCGAACGGCGCTTAGAAAAGAGCTTGATGTCTACTACACAACCTTCTTCTTGTAGACGTTGTTGGGCCTCCAAGTGAGAGGTTTGTAGGAATGAGCAAATTTTCCTCAAGTGGATGACCTAAGGTTTATCAATCTGTGGGAGGCGTAGGATGAAGATGGTCTCTCTCAAGCAACCCTGCAACCAAATAACAAAGAGTCTCTTGTGTCCCCAACACAACCAGTACAATGGTTAATTGTATAGGTGCACTAGTTCGGCGAAAAGATGGTGATACAAGTGCAATATGGATGGTAGATATAGGTTTTTGTAAACTGAAAATATAGAAATAGCAAGGTAACAAGTGGTAAAAGTGAGCGTAAACGGTATTGCAATGATAGGAAACAAGGCCTAGGGTTCATACTTTCACTAGTGCAAGTTCTCTCAACAATAATAACATAATTGGATCATATAACTATCCCTTAACATGCAACAAAGAGTCGCTCCAAAGTCACTAATAGCGGAGAACAAACAAAGAGATTATGGTAGGGTACAAAACCACCTCAAAGTTATTCTTTCCAATCAATCCGTTGGGCTATTCCTATAAGTGTCACAAACAGCCCTAGAGTTCGTACTAGAATAACACCTTAAGACAAAAATCAACCAAAACCCTAGTGTCACCTAGATACTCCATTGTCACCTCAAGTATCCGTGGGTATGATTATACGATATGCATCACACAATCTCAGATTCATCTATTCAACCAACACAAAGAACCTCAAAGAGTGCCCCAAAGTTTCTACCAGAGAATCACGACGATAAAACGTGTGCCAACCCCTATGCATAGGTTCATAGGCGGAACCCAAGCTGATCACCAAAACATACATCAAGTGAATCACGTGATATCCCATTGTCACCACAGTATACGCACGGCAAGACATACATCAAGTGTTCTCAAATCTTTAAAGACTCAATCCGATAAGATTACTTCAAGGGAAAACTCAATCCATTACAAGAGAGAAGAGGGGAGAAGAAACATAAGATCCAACTATAATAGCAAAGCTCACGATACATCAAGATCGTACCAAATCAAGAACATGAGAGAGAGAGAGATCAAACACATGAATCTTTGGTACATACCCTCAGCCCCGAGGGTGAACTACTCCCTCCTCGTCCATGGAGAGCGTCGGGATGATGAAAATGGCCACGGTGAGGGTTCCTCCCAAGTAGGCATCTTAGGAACAGGGTCCCGATTGGTTTTTGGTGGCTACAGAGGCTTGCGGCGGCGGAACTTCCGATCTAATCTCCATTCTGGAAGTTGTAGGATACGTAGGTATATATGGGTGCAGGAAGTACGTCGGTGGAGCTTCGGGGGCCCCATGAGGCAGGGGGGCGCGCCCTAGGGGGGTGGGCGCGCCCCCCACCCTCGTGAGCACCTCCCTTGGCTCCTGACGTGGGGTCCAAGTCCATCCGGTAGCTTTCCTTCCAAAAATAACTTCTCCAGTTGATTTCGTTCCGTTTCGACTCCATTTGATATTCCTTTTCTTCGAAACACTGAAATAGGCATAAAACAGCAAATCTGGGCTGGGCCTCCGGTTAATAGGTTAGTCCCAAAAATAATATAAAAGTGGATAATAAAGCCCAATATTGCCCAAAAAGTAGATAATATAGCATGGAGCAATCAAAAATTATAGATATGTTGGAGACGTATTAGTTTTCTGGGGGTGGGGCCAGCTCCTTGAACTTCTCGGGGCCGTCTCCTTGGGCGGCTGGCATCGGGAGGCTGTGGAAGAGGAAGAGGGCGGGCGGCAAGGCCATCAACTCGGAGTACGCGGTCACCAACGCCTTCATCGCGTACTTCCGGTCCTGACGCCTCATCTTCCAGCTCCTTTCCCGGCACCGTCATCACCAGCCCACCCGCGGGCGGCCACCGAGGTGTTCTCTTGATGCTTTCTGCTGCTCGTAGCCCGCCTAGGTGCCCCTTTTGCCCTCTCGCCTCCTTGACCTGCCTCCTGAGGAGAGGGACAAGAAAGGGATCACGGGCACCTTATCTCTTTTTGATCTGTAAGCCTGCGGGCCTTGTTAAGTTTAAAGCTTGTAATCCCCTTTGTTCATGTTTTTCATTTCGTACGAACTGTACCTGTATGGGGATGCCTGCCGGGTTTTTCATTCGTGGGTAAGTCCCGCGACAAGGAGCGAATCCTTGTTGTTGTTTAAGATAAACGGTTTTCGCCCGGCAACAGGCCTTGCCGTCCCCCCGCTCCACTTAACCGGTGTCGCGCTCTTGGCGGAGGCAGGGATGAAGTGGGCTTTAGGCCCCTCGTTTTACCTGCTTGACGCCGCGGCTACAACCAAATCCGGACCCAGGAAATAATCCTTAGGCATAGGAAAAAAGGGGAGCACGGCAGCCTAGAGATAAAAACGAGGTTTCACATGCCCCAGTCCTGTTCCGAAATGCATGACAGTGGATAAAAGACTTATCTGGATCTGCAGCCCCCGGCAACCTTGTCTTGCCGCGGTTGGATCCCCGTGTTTGCAGCCCCCGGCAACTCGTGTTTGCCGGGGCTGGGATGCCGGTCTGTTTTCTCTCTCCCAAGTAGCTCAGCAGAAGTGCTCATGTGCCCTGGGAACCAAAAGAAGACAGAAGAGAAACAGATAGACGCGCACTCGACCTCTAAGCTAGGGATTAGTCGCTCCTGAGCACTATCAACCCTAACCAAGGAAGATACTCGACCTAGCATGCATGCTATCACTTAGGGGGCCAACGCTTCATTTATTTATGCTCAGGGTCTGCACCTGGCTTTGTACGAAGGGTTACATGCCTTGCCGGAAAAGCTTGTACAAAAGGTGGCTTGACGGGAGGCCGACATGCCGCATACTTTATGGGTAAAACTTACGGTTGCTCGATGTTCCAGGAGTTGCTCACATCGGACGGCATCTTCGGGTTCTCGGTGGCGGATCGCTACGGCCCGGTGACTCGTATCACCCGATAAGGTCCTTCCCACTTTGGCGTCAACTTGTTGGAATTCTTGGCTGACTGAACGCGCCGAAGAACAAAGTCGTCTTCCTCAAAGCTTCGGGCATGAACCTTGCGGTTATGGTAGCAGCGCAAGGCTTGCTGGTAGCATGCCGCTCTCACAGCCGCCCGAAGACGATCTTCCTCAAGGAGCGTCGCGTCATCTTGGCGCAATGGCTCTTGCTAAAGCTCATCATAAGGGAGCACTCAAGGTGACCAGTATATGAGTTCCATGGGGAGAACTGCTTCCACCCCATATACCAGGGCAAAAGGTGTCTGGCCGGTGGCTCGATTTGGCGTCGTCCTGATCGACCAAAGAACCACCGGCAGTTCATCAATCCAGCGCCTTTCGCTCTTGTGCAGCTTGTCAAAGGTCTTCGTTCGCAGGCCTTGCAACACTTCAGCATTTGCCCTCTCCGCTCGGCCGTTGCTCCGTGGGTGTGCGACGGAAGCAAAACATACCTTGCTACCAAGGTCTTGAATGTACTGCATGAAGGTGTGGCTTGTGAACTGCGTGCCATTGTCGGTGATGACTCTGTTTGGCACACCAAAGCAGCGGAACCAGTCCCTTGAAGAACTTGACGGCCGACCGAGCGGTCACCTTTCTCTTTGCTTCCACTCCGGCCACTTTGTGAACTTGTCGATTGCAGCGCATAAGTACTCAAAGCCCCACAAAGACGGGAAAGGGCCCGGTATATTGAGCCCCTGCATCGAGAATGGCCAGAGAGAGGGATTGTTTGAAGGGCTTGAGCTGGGTGATGAAGCTTCTTTGAATGGAACTGCACGCTTCACACTTGGTTACTAGTGCCGTCTCATCTGGAGGGTGGTGGGCGGAAGAAACCTTGCCTAACGCCTTCCCGGCAAGGGCCCTCGACCCTATGTGGGAGCCACATATGCCTCCATGTATCTCCGCCAACAGCTCGAGTCCTTCCTCTCGGGGGATGCACTTCAATTTCACACCGTTTGGCCTTCTCCTGTATAGGACGTCATCGATGAACTGGCATGCAGGCGGACCGGCAGCTACTTTTTTTCCGCTTCTTCCGCCTCCTCGAAGCTCCCTGTTTGGAGGAATTGGACGGTGTGCTGTGCCCATGCCTGAGCCTGGGGCTCGACGACAAGGGCCAAAGTCATTTCTTCCGCCCGTGGGGCCAGGCTGTCTCTGGCCAGGGTTTGGCGCTTGCGAGGCAGTTGCTCTTGGGCAGGCTCAGCGTCCGCGGCAGCACCCTTGCCGGCGCCCCCAGGGTGCTCGGTAGGAAAGTACTTGCCGGGACCTGACTTTCTCCGCTTGTTCTGCCCTGCTGATGGTTCGACGGATGGTTGAGTTAGCCGGAGCACAAAGGTACCAGTTCCATTGTGTATCTTGAATGCGCACGCTTTGATGTGTAATGTCGGCGGTGTTGTTCTCGGTTCGGGGATGTGCTCCGCTTGGATACCGTCAAAGCGTTCCTCCGCCTTCCTCACCTCATCTACGTAAGCTTCCATCAATGGGCTCGATAATCCTTGTCGACCTATCGACAACGAGCTGCGAGTCACCCCGACGATGAGCTTCTTATCCCCGAGGTCGGCGCGATCCCGAGACCGCAAGCAATCCCTCATACTCGGCGGTGTTGTTGGTGGACATCTCACAGGGAAGTGCATTCAGACCCACGATTTGAGGTGTTTCTCCGTGGTGCGACGAGCAAAGACACTGCAAGACCGGCGCACTTTACCGAGAAAGCCCCATCAAAGTGGTTAACATGATCCAACAAGGGTCCGGCTTCCTTGCGGGGAGAGTGGTCTCGGATTTCTTCGTCGAGCATAGGGTCCATTCGCAATGAACTCCGCCAAGACTCTTGCCTTTGAATTGTCGAGGTACTTTCAAACCTTAAACCAAATCTTGACAGCTCGAGGCCCATTCCACAATCCTTCGATCCGCATCCCCAGGTTATCGTGTCCAGATTTACTGCAATGGGAGGCGGGTGGCAACAGTGATCTCGTGGGCTGGGAAGTAATGACGCACCTTCCTCGAGGCCATAAGGAGTCCAGAAGAGCGGTTTCTGCACACGGAGTACCTCGATCTAGCTCCCTCGCAAGAGGGAGCTAACAAAGTAAACCGGTGCTGCATCATCTTCTTCTTCCGCACCACCTCATTTGATGGCGTGGGCACCGCCGGTGGCATCAGACTGCCAGGGACCTCACCTTGCAAAGACACGAGGCCTGCCGGGGAATCTGGGCTTGCCATCCGCTGGTTCCGCCGCCGTCATCGCCTCCTCATAGACCTCCCATCATGCCACCCGGTATGAGCTGACCACTTGATTCGTCAGCCGCCAGATACAGCAAAGAACGACTCTTGGGGTTTAGGCGCAACCAGTATTGGCGTGGAGGAAAGGTATTTCTTCAGGTCCCGCAATGCTGCCTCGCTTCAGGGTCCACTCCATTGGGCCTGCCTTCTTCAAGAAGAAAGGAAGGGCGCGCTTGGCGGACTTGGAGATGAATCGGCTCATGGCGGCAACGCAGCCGGTGAGCCGACGCACATCCTTGATCCGCTTAGGCGCCTCAATCTTCTCAATAGCCTTGATCTTGTCTGGGTTTGCCTCGATCCCGCGCTGCGACACAAAGAACCCGAGAAGCTTGCCGGATGGAACGCCAAGACACACTTCTCGTGGTTCAGCTTGAGGTTGATCTTGGCGCAGTTGGTAAATGTCTCTTCCGTATCTTGCACAAGAGTTGGCCCGTCCTTGGTTTTGACCACTATATCATCCATGTAGGCCTCCATATTTCTATGGAGCTGAGGTTCAAAACCAACTTGGACTGCTCTTGCGAACGTTGAGCTAGCACTCTTCAACCCGAAAGGCATCCGTAAAAAGCAATACGTACAACATGGGGTGATGAATGCTGTCTTTTCTTCATCTTCTCTCGTCATGAAGATCTGGTGGTAGCCCGAGTAGGCGTCGAGGAATGACAACAGATCACACCCGGCCGTGGAGTCAACAATCTGGTCAATGCGCGGCAACGGGAAGGGGTCCTTAGGACAAGCCTTATTGATATCAGTGTAATCAATACGATCTCCACTTCCCATTTGCCTTTGGCGCACCACTACCGGATTGGCCAACCACGCCGGGTGGAGCACTCCTCTCACCAAACCTGCCGCTTCCAACTTCACGATCTCCTTTGTGATGAACTCCACGCCTCTCCGAGCCTGCTTTCGACCTTACATTTGGCCAGACGCGTGAGGCGAGACAGGCTAGGTGGTGCTCAATCACCTCCCTGGGAACACCGGGGATGCTGGATGCTTGCCATGCAAACACGTCGACATTCGCTCGCAGGAAGCTGACGAGCGCGCCTTCCTATTTCCTGTCAAGGGTGGAGCCTATGGAGAAGGCCCCTCCCGTGGCATCCTCTTTGACGGGCACCTTCTTGGTCTGCGGCGGCTCGGCCCTGGATCTCTTGCTCTTGTCGGTAGAGCTCTCTGGCACGTCCTTGATGGTAGCACAACACTCTAAGGAGGTGCGCTTGCCAGAGTGGGTGCGAGAGGTCTTGCCGGGCTTCTTCTTCCCTCTCGGGCCTTCAGCGGCAGGAGCAGGTTCCTTGACGGCAGCCGCTGCGACTGCT
This sequence comes from Aegilops bicornis, assembly GCA_021605145.1. NCBI lineage: Eukaryota > Viridiplantae > Streptophyta > Magnoliopsida > Poales > Poaceae > Aegilops > Aegilops bicornis. The sequence goes on along the minus strand of JAHIAL010000028.1, from coordinate 3,698,786 downwards.
TCCCGGTAGAGTTGGTCGGCGCAGATCAGCCCGGAAGTCCTTCTTGTCGGAGGGGACGGAGATGATGGTCAACGGCCCGGCATCTTTAGCATGTTGTGGCGTGGTGTGACGCCAGCCGCCATGAACTTGGCTAGTGCCGGGCAACCGAGGATCCGTTGCCAGGGCAAGGGGATCTCGCCACGTCGAAGACGCATCCTCTCCGGCCTGTAGTTCAACTCTCCTCCAAATGTCATGGGCAGTGTGACCTTTCCCTTCGGCTGGCTCCTCCCCGGATTGACCCCTTGAAACGTGCCCGTTTCCTTGAGGTCTCCATCAAGGATTCGCAACTTTTTGATCACGACAGCCAAGATCAGGTTCAGGCCGGCCCCGCCGTGAACCAACATCTTTTTCACTCTGAGGTTGCGTATCGTTGGTGAGACCAACAATGGCAAACACCCGACCACGGTAGTGCGGTCAGGGTGATCCTCGGCGTCAAAGATGAGGGGCATGCCGGACCACTTCAGCGGCTTCTGAGCTGGCGGTGTGAGGCATGCAGCGAGGCGCCGCCATCGATGCACATGGCCTCCGTAGCCTTCTGGAACCCTTGCTCACCAGACTCGCTGTCCTCGCCGTGATCATCGCCTTCTTGTTTCTTGTCGCGGCCCGGGTGGGCCTCTCTTGCAAGTTGTCCTTGCCGGGCGGCCCCTTGGCCGCTTACGCTTCTTGCCGGATCCCTCCGCACCTTCGTGGTCCTTCTCCTTGTCCCGCCTCTCATACTCAGCCTTTTGCTTCTCAGCAAGCAGCTCGACTTGCCGGCAGTTCTGGAGGTCGTGGCCCTTGGTGTGGTGGATCTTGCAGTATTGCTTGCCGGAGCTTCACGGCTTTGCTCGGTAGCCGCCAAAGGCTCGCCATTAGCGGCGCACCCGCAATATCCTTGCCGGGGCGTCACGCTTGACCTTCTTGCCGGCACCGGTGTCGCCGAGATCCCTCAATGGCAAGCGCCGACCTTGCCTTTGCGTTTCTGCTATGACGCCGCCCTTCTTCGCTAGTAGCGGCATCTTCATCCAGAGTCGGTTTCGGCGGCGCTTTCGCCGGGTAGTTCCGTCCCTCTTCAGCCCGGGCGCACCTATCGGCCAGAACGTAGAGCTCGGCCACATCCTTAACATTGGTCATCGCCAGCTCTTCGCGCATCTTGCGATTGCACATGTTCTGGTGGAACGCGCTAATCATAGCGGCGGGATGAACGTCTGGGATGTTGTACTGCACCCGGCTGAATCTCTGGATGTACTTGCGCATGGTCTCCCCTTCCTTCTGGGGAATGATATGCAGATCACCGCCTGGCCATGAGCTTGGTGGCCTCTCGTGAAGGCGCCAGCGAACTCATGCGGTACACAGATCCGACCAAGAAGAAATGGAATCCACCGGGAAGTGCATCAACCAGGACATCACATTCGGCTTCAGCGCCAGTGGGAAATAGTTGGCAAGAACCTTGTCGTCGCTAGCCCCAGCAGCCTGCATCATGATGGTGTATATGCTGAGGAACTCGGACGGATGGGTCTTGCCAGTGTACTTCTCGCCGACGTCGGGCTTCAAACATACGGTGGGACGGCCACTGGAACTGCCGCAGCTCACGGGTAAAGGCCGGGGCAGCCCACCTCGTAAGGTAGGCCGCCGGAGCCCCCTGGTGCCGGGTGGTCCATAGCGGGTCCCGCCCGCTTGTCCGATCGGGCGGCGTTGTTGCGTCGACGCACGACGGCGTGGTTCGAAAGGCCTTCATGAGCTTCTATCCCGGCGACCTGGGCGCTGGTCACGGAGGGTCCTCGGGTCGGATGGTGCTATGGAGATGTTATCATAAGCTTCGTCACGATGGGCCGACGCCCGCGGCGGCTGGCGAGGAGGAAAGTGCACCGTGCCCGCAGCTCCCCCGGTCCTCCCAGTGCCAGCATGTGGTGGCTCGGTGTTGCGCCGACCCGAGGGCCCCGCCGGTCGCGGATTGTCTTTGTTGGCGACGGCGACGAGTCTCCAGATGGTGGCCCTCCACTTGTCGAGCTTCTCCGCAGCAGGTGGGAAGTCGAGGAGCAGCTATGCGCGTGCGAAAGCTTCCGCTTGTGTGGGCGGTGGCGATAGCTGCGTGGATTGCGGCGCGCTTCGACTTCTAATTACCTTAGAAGGAGCTCCGTTATGACCCAGCGGCTGCGTGCCATTTTCGCCAGCGCTTCGGCGAGCGTGCTGAACCCCTTCATCTTGCGGATGACGCACAAGGCTCTTCCTGTGGCGGTGCCCAGGGTCACCAACGTGGTGACAATTCTCGACACACACACCATGGGAAGAACGCGCGGTGGTCATCGGTGTGGGTGTCCTGGAGGTTGCTGCGCTGCCCGGAGGTGGCACAACGACACCTGGAGGGCTCCTCAAGCGCCGCTATGGGGCCCAACTCCGTCTTTGGATCCAACAACGTGTAGCCGGTCGTCTGGCGCACAAACAACGCCGCTCGCCAGGCTCCGACTACCTGGGCGATGCTGGTGCTCGCGGACCACGGCCCGGGTCCTGTCCGTGACCGGTCCATCGCTTGTCAAGACGCAAGATGGGCCGTTCGGCTCCAAACGAGCCGATCGCCGTGGCCGTCTTCTTCTTAGGAGCCATGACGACGAAGAACTGCTAGGTTAACTACTAGACCGGATTCTCACAATTGCGCCCCTACCAGGCGCGCCAAAGATGTCGGTGTGAAACGACACCTATGGGATCACAAGAATCCATACTACGGTTGCCGGGGCGCGAGGTTGCGAGAAGAGCAGGGCTAGTAGACAACACAAGGATCGTTTACCCAGGTTCGGGCCGCGAGGATGCTTAAAACCCTAGTCCTGCTTTGGTGGGTGTATTTGAGAGTTCTTGAGCTCTCGAGCTAGCTGTGGTCGCGGCGTGGGTTCAAAGAGCCGAATCCTTCTTCATGTGCCATGGGCCTCCTTTATAGTTGGAAGGAGCTGCCACAAAGGACACAGGAGGTGGAAAAGCGAGCGTGCCTGTGAGCTTATCGCTTCATATTACAGACAAGACGCATTTAATGCGCTGCTTAGGTGTCCTTTGCTTTATTGGGGACGGGCGTAGGCCCGTCCCCCGTCTGCCGCCGCTCCTCCTCGCCTTTGACGCCGCGCTGGGCAGGTGAGGTGCGTGGTGCCATGTAGGCAGGCATGCAGCTGAGGTAGCGCAGCGGGCGTGAGCCTTCACGAAGATCTCGCATACCGCCATGCGTGTGTGCTCGATGAGTTGGCACAGGAGCTGCATGTTGCCACGCAGAGTGCTCAAATCCACTGGGTTGGGCCGGCAGCTGCATGTGAATGGTGGTGGAAGCTTGGTTGGCGCGGGCTCGGCGGTGGCGCGGGCGTCGTCGCGTAGGGTTCTTGCCGGGTGGCTCCGGCAAAGGGTCTTGCCGCGCCAAGATTGTCGCCCCGGCAAGGACCTTGCCGGGTTCAGGTGGCCTTCCTCGGCAAGGATCTTGCCGAGGATCGCCGCCTTCTAATCCTCATCTGATCTTGAATATGTCTTCACAAAGATCTGCATGCCACCATAGATCTGCCTTCCCGAGCCCTGGCCCCACGTTGATGATGGCATTGGGGGCCGTGGGCTCAAGGGTGGCTTGCTCTGTTGGTGTGGGGCGAGCTGCCCCGACAAGGGTCTTGCCGGGGGAACCTGCTTCGTCCCTCTGCCCCTTATGGTCTTAGCCTTGGCGTTGCTCTGGTTATCTTGGGCTTCGGTCTTACCTTGGCTCACCTCCCCATTTTCCGCTTGGTGTGGTGGCCAGAGGCGCTGGGTTCGATCGTAGTGCACAGGTATATATAGGGGTAAAAAAATGCACCCCTCTTTTTGTACACCGACAGGAGATAGTTCTGGAGGCGCCCCAAGGCAACATCCCAGACGCTGGGCGCATGGGGGGCAAGACTCCCGTGGGCTCTAATGACTGGGCAAGCAAGTTTGGCCTCACAACAATACTACGCTCGAACCTCCAAAGTGGTTCCGGATTCTGTCAAAGCACCCATCTCAAAGGGGTGAGCCATCTGTGTCGATGGCCTTTGTCCATCCGTAGGCATCGACAATTTGTCGGAAGTGCTTCGCGGGCGCTTCCATTGACGAAGAGCACCGCACTATCATGAGTGCGGTGGTCAAGAAGGTTCTGATCCGCCAAAAGCGGATCGACTGAAGTCGTGCTGACCTCCTAACAGGCTTTGAGGTAAGTAACCAAATTATGAGAAAACGTTAAAACATAGATAGTAGCCCCTGATGCTCTGTTTGGTGTTTGCAAAGAAAGGCCGAATAGAGGATCAAATAATAATCACAGGAGTCTAATCAGAATATGTCTATGTGAATAAGCAGCTTTGGCTGGCTACGCCGCTTGTATGCACGGGAGGTCTCCACACTGAAGCGGGGCCTTGAGCGGTCCGAGGAAGAGCTCGGCCTTACCAAGAGGCGGCTCGAAGAGAACAAAGGTAAGTGATACCCCATCTGTATATTGATAAAGAAAAAAGAAGGTGATTGTTAGATCATAGGATCGTCATGAATTTTGCTTGGGGCCACGAGCGAAGTGGCGGCCCTGAAGAAGGCTACTGTCCCGAGGCCAAGACAAAGCGGCCAAGGAGCGCACCGAGCGAGAAGCAAGAGGCCCGAGTGGCGAGGTTCAAAGAAGAGCTCCAGGATTTTGTCAAGAAATACGAGTCCTTGGAGGCGTGACTTCTAAGACTCAAGGGTCCATGCTTGCGAAGGCCCTCGAGAACGCACAAAATGCCAAGGTCAAGCCCAAAAGGCCATCCGAAATTCAGCACCAAGAAGATAGCGGTGGGTAAGGCATTCATTATGCAAAGCAATCATGTGAAGGAAACTGTCCTTTTACCTACCCGAATTCGGAGCTCTCCAGGAGCGTTCGCAGATCTGCCCAGCAGCGTATCGGATGCGGCGGAGTTCTACCTGGTCGAGGAAGGGAGCTCTACGGAGAAGTTGTTCGTCTCAGTGATATCTTTGGGAGCGTAACATCCGATGCTTCTTGAGTGACCAGTTAGCAACCGGTCGAAGCTTCACAATGCGGCCGAACCGGCCATGAGGGGTCTCATAGTCTAGATGTGGCCCGGCCAACCCCTGCCGCAGCTACTTCGGGCCCGTAAAGCGGCTTGTGAATGCCTCACGGTTTCAAGTCATAAAGCGTCCGTCTGCTGCATTGAAGGTGCGTAGGCCTTTGCCCGTGCGAAAGTGCACTGGGCTAAGATGGACGCCGAAAAGCTGGTGAAGGAGGGGCCGCCGGAGGGTAAGGAGCATCGCCACCCCGAAAAGTATTATGACAGTGTTCTGAAGGGTGCTTGCCTTGTGGCGGAGGAACTTGCTAAGGATGTAATATCTGAATGAATGTGCTCATGTGATCCTGTAATATGAAAACGAGTTCATGTGTGCTATATAACACGTTTTGATTTAAAATATTACCTTCTGTGTGGCCGTTTATAAAATATGAGAGTTGGCTAGTCGTCGGCTTCTGCCCCCGTGTAACTAGTACTGAGGTGTTCGGGATAGATCTTAAACACTCTTTATGCAATAATTTTGGTTCTTTAAGGAGGTGTTTAGCACAGCGAACAAGGCAGTCGGACTATAAAGCTTTATCACTCTCACTTAGCCATAGAAGTCTACAATTTTAAATTTCGGCGAAGCCCCTAGTACTCAGAAGGCCGAACATGGGGCGCTATGTACGCCTAAATTGGACAAGGCCGACTCCTAGCCCGAAGCGGAAAAAATCTTTAAGGATTTGAAACCTCTCGAACAGCGACCAGCTCGAGATTATCATGATACCGGCCGGCTTTCTCTACTGAGGTGCTCGTCCGGAAGAACCGGGACACAATCGCAGTAGTTCTCCTAGTGCTACCTTAGCAGATATAGTGGAACGTAAGGTACCAAAACATGGGAGCCGGGCAAATCCAACTATTGGAGCTGATGCATATAATGCTATGAGTTCGGGGTGCCGCACTGTCGAAAGTGTTCGGACTTTTCTTGCCGTGTTATGGGGTACACTGAAGCCCATGGCACAATCGGACGATATCGTAATGTACGGATGCAATTTGTCGTAAATAAGCGTATAGTGGAAAAATATGAAGGAATGCAATAATAAGCTAATGTCAGACATTGTTATTTAAATGATACGTCAAAGCGTATGTATACAAGTAGTGCAATAAGTAAAAATAGGACTATTTGACATGTCCTATCCAAGGGGAAGCTGCGTGTGGGTATGTAAAATAGGTATAGCGATCGTTATCAGGGACCACATGGGGATTCCCTTGTACGTCAAGGCTTCTTGCTTCATTGGTGTTTCCTTCCCGTGACGAGTCCAATAATCAGGTGAACGGAGAGGGCCTTCAGAGAATAGGGGCCTGAAAGGAAGAAAATGTTAAAGATATACGGGTCCTGAGGCGGTGTGAACACCCAGCATTCTCTATTGGTGTGGTTCGCTGGTTTATCGGGGGTGCCGTGAATTTGACACGAGCGATCGAGTATGCGGTCCAAACTGGATAGGCCCGGATTGCTTCTTTTGAACGCCTTTTTCCGCTGACTGGATTTAGAGCCACTGAATCCGGCATTGACTGCCGTGTCTTCGGCGTTGTCGTCGTTGTTGCAGCGCTTGTGTCTATTGCAACGAGGACTGCCGTTGGTATCAATGGCATTTGAATTGCTAGGATGTCTTGATGTGTTGTTGCTGCGAGCCAGCCAGCTGTCCTCACCCGCACAAAAGCGAGTCATGAGTGCCATGAGGGCTGCCATGGACTTCGGCTTCCCTTGGCCGAGGTGTGGGCGAAGTCACTGTCAGCGGATGTTATGCTTAAATGCCGCTTAAGGCCTCCTGCATCCGTGACAAATCGACAATTTGGTTCTTTTTAGTTAGGGAACCGAGTCCGGAATTTCTCGCTGATTCCCCCGGGTGTTGGGTTATGTGACTCAAGTCATCTAGATCCGTGGTCGCATTACAAGTGCCCTGGAAGTTGTCAAGGAATGCGTCTTCCAAATTTTCCCAACTGCCAATGGAGTTTGCCGGCAGGCTATTCAGCCAATGCCGAGCTGGCCCTTTGAGTTTTAGTGGGAGGTACTTGATGGCATGTAGATCGTCACCGCAGGCCATGTGGATGTGGAGGGGAAATCTTCAATCCATACCGCGGGGTCTGTTGTACATCATATGATTCAATGTTCATGGGTTTAAAACCTTTTGGGAATTCGTGATCCATTACTTCGTCAGTGAAGCATAGGGGTGTAAGGGCGCCTGCGCGTCAGCTATGTCACGCACGCAGCTCATACGAAGTCTTGTCTGGCCGATTTGGCTCTGCCAGATTTGCTTTTAGTATATCCGTGTGATGGTCGCCGCCACGCTGCTGGGGCGCGCCCCGTGATCCGTGAGATCGATCTTGTATGTCCCGCTTTGTTTTCCTATACGCCTCGCAGGTCCTCGCGTGTTGCCCCGGCCTTGGTGTTTTTGTTTGATCGGGCGGGCGGGTGCGGCTGGACTTTGGGCTGATATGTCGCTTGTCTCGCCACGAGGTGGCCGTCAGCCGCATCATACCGCTGGAAGTGTAGGCTTTAATGCTTCCTCCTCGAGTTGGGGTAGCAACCCGCGCTTTGGGTAACTTTTGGTTGGGCACTCGAGTTCGTATTTCTACCGCCGCCAGACCTCGATCCATCTATCCGCTTAGCGCATCTTGGTCAGCTTGACACTATTGTTGCTTTTTCTTCGTGCTTTTTGTCGCAGGGCTATAAGTCGATGCTTGAAGCGCCCTCGCCGACGGGATCCTCGTGCACGATAAGTTCTTCGTCAGCCGAGGCTCACCTCGCCTCTCGTGAGAGGGGCATGTAATTTTCATCCTCCGATTCTCCGCCCCGCCGCATGTTCCTTAGGGTTAGCTTGCCCATCCTCCCGCTAGAAGCCTGGCTGGAGGGGATTGTCTTTGTCTTCGGCACTATCCGCAGCGTTATTGTCTCTTGTGCCGGTATGCTGCTTTTGCTATGGCGGGGCGTAGAGCGGCGCCGATGACCCCGGTGCTTAGATTGCTTCTCGAGGGGATTATCCTCCATTGCCTTATTGCCATCGCTTTCTTTGGGGGTGTCCACTATGTATATATCATACGATGAGGTGGCAGTCCAGCGCCCTGTGGGCGGTGGTTCCTATTCTTCTCCTGCATCGTCGTCCATACCGTTGATGTCTCCGGAGCGAAATCGAGCATGTCGGGTAAGTCATCGACAGTGGCTATTAAGTGGGTGGTGGGTGGGGAAAGAATTTCTTCGTCGTCTGCTTCCCACTCAAGCCTGACATAGTTCATCCAAGGGCCTCCTGACAAGGAGAGAGTCCTTAATGAATTTAGCACGTCGCCTGTGGGGCAGTGCCGAAAAGATATCCGCGGAGGAAAACTCCATGATCGGTGCCCAATCAGATTCGATAGGCACTTGGAAGGCGGTTCGGAGTCTCGTGGTCGGGACGAATCCAAGGGTCCGGCAACACAGGTCTCATAGGCGGTGAAGTCAGTATTTGGCTCTATCGCCACTGGGTGTGCGGCCTCCGTATGGGTTCCATCCGCCGCCCCTGACGGCAGACGCATCTGCCCGGATTGAGGGCCGAGTAGCCATAGGTGTGATCTCCTAACACCGTCCGACGGCAGAAGCTAAGTCATGCTCATCGTGGATCGTAAGGCGCGACTCGACATGGGCTCGAATCCATCGAAGATCAAGTCTCCGCGGATGTCGGCAAAGAGATAGTTTGAAAGTTTCCAAACCTGACTCGACGGCCAGGGCGTAGCTCTCGATCTGCTTCCAGATAGCCAAGCAAGTTGGCTCAAGACGGGGCCACCGAATACGAAGATCTGTCCGGGGTGAAAAACCTCACCCTTGATCGCATCGTTGCCAATGATCGAAGGAGCCATCAAGCCTTTATCATGACGGCATAGTGGAACTCTCAATGAAAGCACCAATGTCGGTGTCAAACCGGCCGATCTCGGTAGGGGGTCCCGAACTGCAAGGCCTAAGGCGGATGGTAACAGGAGGCGGGGACACAATGTTTACCTGTGTTCGGGCCCTCTCGATGGAGGTAATACCCTACTTCCTCGCTTGATTGATCTTGATGATATGGAGTATTACAAGAGTTGATCTACCACGATTTCAGAGAGGCTAAACCCTAGAAGCTAGCCTATGGTTATGATTGTTGTTGTCCTCACGGACTAAACCCTCCGGTTTATATAGACACCGGAGGGGCTAGCTACACAGTAGTCGGTTACAAGGGAGGAGATCTACATATCCGAATTGCCAAGCTTGCCTTCCATGTAAAGGAGAGTCCCACCCGGACACGGGACGAAGTCTTCAATCTTGTATCTTCATAGTCCAACAGCCCGGCCAAGGTATATAGTCCGGCTGTCCGAGGACCCCCTAATCCAGGACTCCGTCAGATACTGGTGGGGCAACTCCTTCTAGCAAGGACTCGAAGCCCCGACGGTCGGGGCTACCGGCTGTAGATGGCACCGAAAAGCTCGGCCCAGCCGCGGCGCTAGGAGAGCCCTCCCGACGAAGCCGATTAGGCAGCATCGCAGGTCCGCGGGCGCTCCGGAGATGGAGTGCAAGTAGTTGAATAAGTCCTGTGGCCTGCGGTTGATGATGAGCGTGAAGAAGCGCTCTGGGTCGAGATAGAGGCTGGAGAGAGACGTAGCCGACGAGGGAGCCCATCTGCATGGATGCGCGAACCACGAGCCCAGCGGCACAAAGGCGAGCGAGCGGGCGGGAAGGTGGGCGGTGGTGGCGGGAGAGAGTGGGGCGGCCGATGCCTACAGTAGGCTAAGCCGTCGCTCGGGATGGGACGACTGACCAGAGGAGGTCGTGGAGGTGCTCATGGGCGTAAGAGCTCGCGCTAGCTATGGTGTGCAAGTGGCACACCGAGGGACGAGGGATGTGTAAAAGTGGGCGGCGTGGCGTGAGGGACGAGGGAGGGGTGAGATCGGGCTAGGTTAGCTGCGCTTGGTGGGCTGTTCGCAGGCTAGGCTCTAGAGAGACAGTTTCCGTTAAAAAAGGAGAAACGGGAAAATGCAGAACTAGGAGATAATGGAATTTCTTCATGGGACCAACACTACTAGGAAAAGGGCTATAAATGATATGAACACTAATGGCACACCATACATGTGGTGCGCCACTACTATATAGCAGTCGCGCACCATGTGTTGGTGCGCCATTAGTGTGATAGACACTAATGGCGCACCACCCCCATGGTGCGCCACTACTAACATATATTTTTTTCCAAAATACTAATGGCTCATCGGGGCACAAAGGCGCCATTACTAGTTTTAACTAGTAATGGCGCACCACTCACCACGCACGCCACTACTATCATTTTTTGTAAAACTACTAATGGCGCATCACCACCAAATGGGTGCGCCATTAGTAACTAGGGTTACTAATGGCGCATTTGTAGGTGGTGCGCCATTAGTAACCTGGGACCAGCTACATATTTTGGACAGCCACCTACACACTCACTTTCCCCACTTCATTCTCTCCACCTCCTCCTCCAAGCTTGTCTCGGCTGCCTCCTCCTCACCTCATTTGCACCATAGATTCATCCAAATTAAGTGGTTAAATTACCTTTTTTTGATAGGTAAGTAAGGGAAAGCTTTCTTTATGTCGAGATCTACTTTTTTCTCCAACAACAACGTGCACATGCACTTTTTATGGCCTAGCTAGATCTAATATGCATGTTTGTTGTGTTGCATATGTTTGTGGTGTTGCATATATGTTTGTGTTTGCAGTGTACCAAGATTTGAAATGCGATAGTTGCCAATATTTTGCCTAATGTTGATTCATTTCCGCTTTCAAGTAGAATTTTGGCACTATGATTTCTTTTGGTCCTATTTTTAGGAAAGTCATGCCATATTTTTCTTGGTTCTAAAATATCGCTTTGTTTCTACCCGCAGCGACTATGGTCCGCAGATGATGACTCAAGGCATCGTGAATAGGTTTTTGAGCTCCGCTGAAGGCCGAGATGCTTCAAAAGAACGCTGACGGAGTTAAGATGTCCTGTCGAAGATGCCACCAAGAGCCTTATTGCGGACCCGGATTCTGTGTAAAAAGGGCCACCGCTTCATGCGTGGTTTCATGGATGGCTATCGGTGGCAAGGTGATGAAGATGACTATGAAGTCGTCCATGGGGACTGGGCAAGAAATGAGGAATGGCAGCAAGACAACCACCGCGGCGAGGGCGGGCGAGAAGACAAAGAATCTCCAGGACATGATCGCGATGGTGATGCTGTACACAGTCATCATGTAGAAGATGTTGGACATGATGATGAGGAAGATCAAGACGAAGGGCATGATCATGAAGATGAAGATGCCGGAGCAGACGACGATGGACCATCGATGGGCTGGGTGCAGGACCCTCATATTCAAGAGCTGCTTCTCAAGCAGATGGATAACGCAAGAGCTCTCACCCAAGAGAAAGCCAAGCTGGATCAACTGGAGATAGACGCGGTTACTCCATTGTATGAAGGATGCAGGCCCGAGGATACCCTCCTGAAAGTAACACTCATGGCTCTGGAGATGAAGGTAAAACACAAAACGACCGACGCATGGTTCGACGAGAACATGTCATTCTGGCTCGAACGTTTTCCCAAGGGGAACAAGTGCCCGACCAGTTTCAAGGAGGCAAAGAAAATCATGTGTCCTCTGGATTTACCGCACGTGAAATACCATGTGTGCATGAACAATTGCATCATTTATCGGGATGAGCACGCAGAGTCTACCATATGTCCCGGTAATGCGCGACTCGATACAAGAAGAGGAAGAAAGCTCCTAAAAGTGGTGTGGTACTTTCCGATCACTCCTCGTCTGCAGCCGGGTATTTCGAGGACCCTAAGCTAGCAAAGCTCCTGTGTTGGCACGCGGATAGGGAGGAGAAGAAGCAAGAAGATGACGGAAATGATCCGGAGATAAATAAAAAACACAAGATGCTGAGTCACCCTAAGGATGCGAGCCAGTGGCAAGTGTTGAACTTCGAACACCTAGAATTTGGGGACGATCCAAGGAACATCGTGCTGGGCGCGAGCACCGATGGAGTCAATCCGCTTGGCAGCCGTAGAGAAGCACACATAGCACCTGGCTGTTTGTGTGGATGTGCAACCTTCCCCTGGTTTGTGCATGAAGAGGAAGTACATTCACATGAGTATGCTAATTGAAGGGCCGAAACAACCGGGAACGACATCAATCAGATCTGGGGCTGAAAGAGGAGCTAGACACGCTATGGAAAACACCAGCTAATACGTGGGACGCCGCAGAGAAAGAATATTTCCCTATGAGAGCCACACTCCTCAGACGGTGCACGACTATCTCGGTTACGGATATCTCGCGAGGCAGGGGGTCCACGGATTTTCTGGATGCGTCAGGTGCATGGATGAGACAACGTATCGCTAGCTAGATAGAGATCCCGGTCTTCCAAAACCGTGTTCATGGGACATCAAAGGTGGCTTCACGACGATGTCCCATGGAGAAATGCAAGGATCTGTTCGATGGTGAAACCGAATTCCTAAGACGCCTAATGCACGAGGAGAGCGGCGAGGAAATAGATGAGCTGTTGAAAAATTGGAAAGATTGCCCACTGCCGAAAAAGCAAAAGGCGCCAGAGCCGGAAAGAAGCGAAAGGCGCCAGAGCCATCATTGAAGGTATGGAAAACAAGGTCTGCTTTTCCGGGACTTGTCATCGAAGATCCACCGTGGTGCCTCTCAGCCTTGATGTCATGCATATCACGTAAGAACGTAAAGCGAGAGTCTGCTTGGTACCCTGCTCAACATGCCGTAGAGGACCAAAGATGGGCCGAAAGCAAGGGCGACTTGAAATCAATGGGCATCGTGGAGGAGCTTCACGCTAATGATGATGATGATGAGGCTAAGCAGGACATGGAAAGTCGTCGCAAAGGCAAAAATGCCAAGAAGACCGGAAAAGACTACCCAACCGCGTGCTTCACACTAAGTCAGGAGGAGATCGAGCAGTTTTTCACCTACCTCATAGGAGTAAAACTTCCATACGGTTACGCAGGGAAGATAAGCAGATACCTAGACCCAGCGAAGCAGAAGTTCAGCGGGATGAAGTCTCACGACTGTCACGTGCTGATGACGCAGATACTTCCGGGGCCAGCAATCAGGGATCATGGACGCAAGCATCGTCTGTGAAACGCTATTTGGCCTATGCAACTTTCTTGACGCCATCTCTAAGTCGGTTGGCGTGAGGCAACTCGTAAGGCTACTGAAGAGATCGTGGTGAGACTATGCGAGCTTGAGATGTACTTCGCTACCGCATTCTTTTGACGTTATGGTGCATCTGCTGGTCCATATTGTGGAGGATATCATCCAACTCGGCCGACGCTCCTGCACAAAGATGATGCCGTTCGAAAGGATGAATGGTGTCATCAAAGGATACGTTCGCAACATGTTACGTCTAGAGGGAAGCATAGCCAGGGGCTTTCTGACCGAAGAGTGCATCTCCTACTTCACAAATTATCTAGGCATCGAGAACCACATTGGTCTGCCCGTCAACAGGCACCTCGGCAGGCTCGCTGGATGGGGTCACCGCGAGGGTCACCGCAAAATGCATGTCGACTTCGAGGGTCGACTCGCCGACTTTGAAAGGCAAACCTAGTCGCGATACAACACATAGACGTGGTCGATCCTTGGGTGGTAGAGCACAAAACCTTTATTGAGAAGACGTACAATGACCGAGGCCAATAGAGGACGGACGAAGACATAATCAAAGAGCACAACTCATGTTTCACGCGTTGGTTCAAGCAAAAGCTTCTGTCGTACCCTTTACATGAGGATTCTTCCACGGAAGAACAACTCATATTCGCCTTGTCACAGGGCGCCGAGCACAACCCGATGACCTTTTTGGCGTACAATATCAATGGCTACACATTCTACACCGAGGACAAGGACATGAAGAGCGATGGTTATCAGAACTCCGAGGTAACGATGGAATCCTACACCGGTAACGACAAGGAGATCTAGGAGCTAAGCTACGCTGGAGAGAAGGTCCCAATGTTCCGTGTCAGATGGGCCAAGAGCGTCCTAAAAGAAGACCGGTATTTCACCACCATGGTTATACCTGAAGCCGGTTAAATCCTAGATCATGGGCGCAAAACGTCACCACGAAAAATGAGCCATGGGTACTGGTTTCCCAAGTGGACCAATGCTTCTTCATTCTTGACCACAAAGCCAGTCGTGTTGTCGTGAGGAGAGGAAAAAGGAAGATCGTCGGAATGGATGGAGTCGCCAATGAGCAAGACTTCGACAAGGCACGGTGACCCAAGATGGAACCCGACGACGATTTATGAAGTGCCATACACCACAAGAAGAAGCAGGACCACTCTACCTAAAGGACGCCTGCTCCACGTAAGAACTCCATTTATAAAAGAAGGGCAAGATGATTGTGAACAGATAGCTAGCTAAGATCGATTGTATTTAAATTGTAGCCTTCATTTCTCGATTGTAATCATATTCTAAATTTGTTAATATTTTTGGAACTCACGAATATTTTTAAATTTCATGGGCACTTTTTGAATTCATGAATATTTTTTCAAATTTTGATGATATTTTTTCATATTCATAAATGTTTTACCAATTCACAAATGAATGCAACTAAAAATCCAAAAAAAATATTGATGATATTTTTAAATAACAAATTTGATGATATTTTCAAATAACAAATTTGATGATATCTTCCATTAAAATAAATAACAAATTTGATGATATTTGCAAAAAAAAAACAAATTTGATGATATCTTCTGTTCTAGTCCTCATGAAAGTAACAAATTTGATAAAAAACAAATTATTAGATGCAACAAAAAATAATGAAAAAAGATTAAAGGCGCACCAGGAGGAGGGTGCGCCATTGCTATCGAGAAAAAGTTACTAATGGCGCACTTGAGGGTGGTGCGCCATTGCTATCAAGAAGTGGCGGCGCACCCCTAGATGGTGCGCCATTACTAACCTTCCTTGTGTGTGTTGCTGTCCATCTCGCTTAGGTCCTTCTCTCTCCCAATCTCACATCTCTCCGACCCACCGGCTCGACCCATCGCTGGGCTGGCCGCTTCTTTGCGCCGCCTGGCCCTCCTCCGCCAGAGCCGCCTCCTCCTCCTCCGGCCCCTCCTCCGCCCATCAGCCCTCCCCGATCGACTCGACTACTCGGCCTCCGTCGCAGTTCACCGTCTCGGATCTTCGATCAGATCGCCTCCCTGGCGGCAACATCCACAGTGTCAACGTCTTCATCCTCGACGACGCCCCCGTCTTCTATGCCCGCAGGTACCCCATCCAACTCACCCCCGCCTCCATTTCCCACTTCTCCCTCTCTGCTCGATCCCCTCTCTTCTCTGTCTCCACCTTCTGTTCTTGCCTGTGAGGTGTTTGATTAAATGTCAATTCAAGCGACACGTGCCAAGGCCCACCGGAAAGCACCACGCAGTGTTCTGCGACTGCCTCTCGCTCCGCCAAATTTATGACCTTGTTCATGATCGCGTCCATCGAGGTGAGTTCTTCCATGGATCACTTCGTGCCATCTGAACAACATTGGTGAAGCATCATGGATTCATTCTTCTTCAGACCTTGTTTGTTTCTTTTTGCTTGAATGAATGGAGTACAATACAAGTTCAGGAACAAGGGACATTTTTTGCAATTGTGAACTCTCAATGCTCAAGTCTGGAAGTGTTTACAAATTCAAAGAGTTCACATGACTATCGGCCAAATACTCTAGTGTATTTAGTGTAAATCTAGTCTCAAACTAGTAGAGCTCTTGGTGATTTGCAAATTCAGTTTAAATAAAATTTGGTACATGACTACGATCATGTATGAAAGATGTTACTCTTTGGATGAGCACAAGAACTACTCAATAGATTTTGATGTACTCCTTGTATGCAAGATGTTGCCACTAGATGCATGGATGCATGACTGGGACATGTCTACTCAGTAGATTATGACACCTGATAATCACAGTAGACTATTAACAAATTACAATTTACTATCCATTTTAGCCTAGCATTCAGTTATCTTTTCACCCTTTTTTCTGTCCATTCAGTTATATTTTCAGTAGGAAAATCTGTGTATCAAATTACAGCCATCGTCATTATCGATCGCCCATTTTTGTTTTGATTTTACTGTATGTATCTTAACTGAATCTTAACTGAAATTTGACCATGTCTTGTTCCTTTTTTGCAATTATAAAAAGGGAAAGAAAAACAACATTGACCAAAAGATAATTGATTTGGTAGAACTAGTCTTGTTGCCAGTCTTGAACCAACAGATAATCTTAATTGAAATTTGACCATGTCTTGTTGCCAAATCCTAATGAAAAAGCAAATCAATTTCCAACGACCTACTAGGTAGAACAATCCATTTATATCATGAATATATGAAGGGAAGGACATGATTGCCATTATACTCCTTGTCGCTAGTTGCCAAGATCAGTAGCTTCTAGCTTAACTTGTTTGCTACATCTCAAAGATTATTTCTCGGTGCTACAAATGTGTTTAACTTGTAGCTTCTAGCTTAAGTGAGTAGCCAAGCATCAGTAGTGAGTAGCTGAACTTGTTTAAGCACTGCCAGCTTAGTAGTACTACTAGTGAGTAGATGAACCCATTTAACTAGCTTAATTGAGTTTCAGCTTGTGTAGTGGAGTTCTTCTATTTTGTATGATGCGGTTCACGCTTAAACCGTCTCGCTATGTAGTCGGTTGGATCATCTATGTACTATGTATGTCGTGGCATGTGGTGTGGTCGATGCCGAGATGTCAACTCTATGTACTATGTATGTTGTGGCATGTGGTGTGGTCCGAGTGATCAGGTTTCAAATGATTTTGAATTTCTATGATTTTTATGCACATAGGTGAAGCCACCGACTACACTTCTCAAAGTTCTACCTCGGAACACTTCAGGAATTTTACTTCATAACTCGGATTATTTTGATGATATTGGGGGTTTTGTCTCCACCATCGTGGTCGTGATATTGTGGGGTGTTGTGGGGTTGCAGCTGGCGGGGTGGGGTAATGATTTTGCAGTACCCGAGAGACCCTTGAGTTTGCCGGAATGTCGATTAACTGCTCCGTTAAATTGGGTATTTATATGTCCTATTTTCAGCAAAGGTCATGCTGAAAATTTCCGTGAATTTTAGCATGACTTTGCTAAAAATAGGACATATGGGGTACTTGCATGTATCAATGCATGGGCCGGGTATCTTAGTACTTAATTAAGTAGGATCAATCGCCTTTATTCTTGCCGCATTAAACACATATGTTGAATTCATGTGTGGATGTATTTAAAAGCAATCGCCATAGGTGGCAATAGAGCCAAGTGATTAGGCCTAACTTAGAATTCTCCTTCCCTTTTCTTGATAGGGTATATTATTAGAAGATACCCATATATATCGCCAACCTAGGGTGCCTCGGCATCGATAAACCCTAAATGATGAAAACTTAACTTAGCATTTAGGATGCCTCGGTGTCGCATAAACCATAAATTATAAAACCTTGGCTTTTAGGGTGCCTCGGTGTCGATAAAAACCTAAATGATGAAATCTTAGGCTTTTTAGGGTGCCTCGGCGTCGATTAAACCGTAAATGATAAAAGCTTAGCTTTTAGGATGCCTCGGTGTCGACAAACCCTAAATGATGAGACCATGATCTTGTTCCTTGACAATAACCAACTTTTTGACCAAACTTTTTTCCTATTTAGAGCGAAACATGGCCCACAACGATGACGCCGGCGGTTCGGGCAAGCAACCGCTATGAGGACGTCGCGGAAGACACCGATCCTGACTGCACAAACCCTAGTGGTGTCGGGGATGACACCACTGATGGTGCCGCCGAGGATGCCACCACTGATGATGGCAGTGCATGCACAGATGGCAGCCAACCGAAGAGGCAATGGAAGGACCGGCGCCCGAACATGCTCGGCACCGTCAAGGAGGAATTTACTGAAGTGAACTCCGACGGGCATCCAACGGCGCCCAAAGTATTAGTCAAGGGGTACTCGGTTCAGCCCGGGAGCACCGTCTCGATCAACACCGAGAACCTAAGGCATAAGGACCGAGGGAATTTGCGCAGCCTCCTCTTCACGAAGCTGCCTTAACGATACAAGTTCCCTCACGACTTTGCAAACACACGCCTCGTGGAATAAAGTGAATAAAGGCCGCCTCACGAGGATGAGCAAGGCCCTGTCTAGTTGGAGAAGCGCGGTGAAGAGAATGATTGACAAAGGTGATAGTTATGAGAAGATCAAGGCGAAAAATCCTTCAATCAGCGAAGATGACTACAAGGAGTTCAAGATCAAGTGCGAGGGCAGCGCAACCTCCGAATCAAGTTAGTGGGGGAAAGAAATGCTGGAGTTGAACATAGGGGTCCACCAACTCGGTCCCGGCGGTTACAGAGTGGCGGAGCCTATATGGGACAAGGAGGACGCGGAGCGTGCCGAGCAAGGCCTACCGCCCCGCTTCGAGAAATATCGTGACAAGAAGACCAGGAAATATGTCAGGGCCCGGTACAAGGAGGACCCAAAGAATAAAGGAGCTTACCACGGATCCAAGACCAGGGCGCTTTGAGCGTGTTACGTAAGGAATACACCCCGCAGTAATTAGCTCCATAAGGTTGCATTCTAATTAATGAAGCCAAATTTCTAAATGGTTCACATTCCTTCCGCAGGAGATCGAAAAGCAGAGCTGGGTCGGCTCGAGACCTCCCTTCTGGACAACACCCTAAATAGGGCATTGAACATAATGAAAAACAAGGATAAGCTCAAGAAGCCATCGCCACCGGTCGTGGTGGCTCGGTAAAGGCTTGTCCACAAAATGGTCGTCATACTATAACGCTGGTGGGCGAAAGGAGAGAAAGACCAGCTCGGAAAGCCAGTCGCGCGAGGTTCAAGAACTCAAGGCACAAGTGGTGCGGATTCCGGAGATTGTCCAAGAGCAAGTGCAACAACAACTAGGAACGGCGATCACCGCCATTGTGCCTACCTTGATTGAGGGGCTGCAGGCGTGGATTGAGCGCCGTGGGGCCGCCCGGTGCCCAGCCTTTCACGGCCAAGAATCGCAGACAACAGCAAAGCGGCGCCATTGGTGTCTCCGCTGGAGGCGGTATTGGTGTCTCCGACGCCGCAAGACGGGCACCTCGCAGCAAGCGGCCCCTCCGCTGGCCAGTATCGCCCATTGCTGGCGGCGGTGCCTCGACATTAGCCGAGCTCGACGCCATCACGGTGAACTAAGCCTCTCGCCGGCGACTTAATCTCCTTGCCTTTGACTGGGCATCCCTGACGCCCTACATGTTTTTGCAGGGCGCCGCCGACGTTCCATGCACTCTCTTGCACTTCGTGGGCGGCAAGTTGATCGATGTCACCAAGGGCAGAATCGTTCAACCGGGCAACCCCGTGTTCCACGGTAATCCGATGCCACCCACTGTGTATAGGGTTGAACTGGTTCGGGTGCTGCCAGGCTGCGACGAGTTGTTACCTCCGATTCGACCTGCCGGAACCGACGAAGATGATGTGATGACCCTCAACGCCTACATAAGATGGCCCCTTCTTTGGCCGAAGAGCCAGATTCGTTTGGGGCGGGGCCACCACCCCACGACAACACCGCCAGCCGATCGTTTGCCGCCAAGCCATGGCAAGACCGCCATAATGCTACCGGACATGCCGGACATCCCTATGGCAGGATCCGAACATGCATATGGCATGTGATCCGGACGATGACGACAACGACGACGGTACATCTACCAACGCCGATAAGTACTTTGCCGAACATGGGTATGATGACGTAATTCTGGGGCCTCCTTCTCAAGAACCCAACTCGCAAAAAGACGATCGCGATCTAGCCGGGTACCGCTGGAGAAACCCAATTGCAACAAAGCGTCGTCATGCTCATTTCTCAGGACACGCCTCCAGCTGCCGCCTTCACCGAGCCTCAGATAGCCGAGGTGCGAAATATTATCAGCCCCAACACACTCAAGAAGGCGGTCTCTGAGCAGAACTCGATCCCATTACAGCAGAAGAAGAAGGGACGGAAAAGAAAGAGTAACAAGGGTGCGAGCCAGCCGGCACCGAAAGTAATCGATACTCGTGGACGGTCCACCTTCACCTAAAGATATCTCGAGGAGGGTGCATGTGGCAGGTAGGCCGATGCTACCGACTAATCTGCTCAATGCTGCAACCGGTGCTATGCGGAGTCTGCATGACAGTGTTATTTCTTTGGAGAAGCGGCCTCTCTCCGAGAATGATGTGGCATACCCAGTTTTCGTGGCCAAGGTGCCAGAGGGAAAGGGCTTTGTGGATAACTCCATCGGGGTAATGATCGTCTCCGCGGTTTGATGACATCTTCGCTATGTTTAACGCTCATCCGCTGCACTACACCTTCGCTCGGCTATTTTTGCCGAGTATGGAGATGCGGATCATCAGAGACAAGACCGGACATCGTGATAGTCGACCCCTTCTACATGCGCAAGCAAGATCTTGGGCAGCGCTTAGGACCGCAAGTCGCGAGTTCACCTCGAAGGCGCCATTCGGCAAACCAGATAAGGATAACTTCCTCATGCCTTACTTTCCCGAGTAAGTCATTCCCTCACCGCCTGTGTAACATATGGTTTCTTAGATTTCGATCGTTCTTTTTTTCTAACATTCCGTGTTTTGTGCAAAGGACACACATTGCACACTCATCCTCTTAAGCCCGAAATATTGCATGACCAATGATTTTGACTCGGGACCGTCAACAAGAAAGACTACACAAATATCAAGAAAGTTCTTGATGATGTTCTCCCTGGCTACGCCAGATCTAGAGGCACCTTCACCAGGCCAGTTCATAGGTACGGCAAGCACGTGTTCGCCCACAATACGATGTTCCCCTGCGTCAAGCAGTCATTTGGCGGTCGGAAGGGAGGCCTACTACGCCTCTACATCACATGCGCGGCGATCGTGACGACCATAATCACCTTCTGCTTCCAAATAATCTCAAACATTGGGCCGCAAGCTTGTCGGCAATCCAGGACACGGACATCAGACAAGAATTCTTTCGCATCCAGTCGGAGTTTGCGGAAATCATCCATCAAGATGTCCTTCGTACCTCGGGGCAGTTCTACCTCAGATATCAACCGTCCAACAGTGAGATAGACACAACGCTACAAATGCAGGCTGACAACGCCCGCGATTTCATGACCATCACAGAGACGGCGGCTTCATCCACGCCCGTCCCAAGAGTCGAGTCGAAAGTAGTAATGTTATGTGTAGTTCTGAAATATCGATTAGCTCATGTTGTAATTAAACTTTAATGAACTTGTATGTCTCTTTGGTTTGGACAATGCTCAACTTAGATGTAATCGATGCTATTTATTAGTAGGACCATGAATAGTGCTAATAATGTCTTGCTTTTCTCTTCCGATCCTTTTGTTGCATACTTATATATTGCTTATGTATTGTCTGTGAATTGCCACTAACGTTTTGTTTGGCTAGTGCATAGAGATGCCTTCGTATGTCGTGTACAAGGGTAAGTTTCCTGAGTTCACGATGACCGGGAGGAGTGTTGGAGATAGGTTCACCGCTTCAGCGGTAATAGTTATAAAGGGTACACCACTAGGGCGGAGGCGGAATCTAGATACACGCACTATCTAGCGGGAGAGTGGAGTGAGCGGAGGATGAACCGGATGAACACCAGTTTCATCGCGATGATGCTCATCGTGATGACCGCAACTCTCTTCTATGTGATGGTAGTTTAGATGATCGGTATCGACTTGTAATGTGAAGACAAACTCGCTACTTGCGGTCTCGAGACTTGTAATGTTCTATCTGTGTTCGGTCTTTTGAATTCGGAGACTAATATGATGAATTGTATTAGGAGACTAATGTTCTATTGTATTCGATGAATCTGCTGTTGCTGTGTGGTGTTGTCTATATTCTGTCCAATAATATATTTTGTAACCTGTGCAAATATCAGAAAAGAAAAAAAATCCCTAATATTCATACTAGTGGCGCACCACCAACTAGTGCGCCATTAGTAAGCTAGAGCACACTAGTGGCGCATCATCAACTAGTGCGCCATTAGTAAGCCAAATCACATGGGTAAATATGGACCCCTGGGAGGCATACTAATGGCGCACCGTGGGATATACTAATGGCGCACTGCGTGGTGCGCTATTAGTATACCAGATACTAATGGCGCACCCGTGGTGTGCCATTAGTAAAAAATTCTAATGGCGTGATGCTAGTGGCGCACCTGTAGTGCACCATTAGTAGGCAAAACAGGTGCGCCACTAGCAGGCCTTTTCATAGTAGTGCAAATTTCCTAGATAGACTCCAAAACTTTGTCCCATAAGATTGGTTCACACAATGTTTGGAGGGTTTGAATTCAAACGTTTTGCATTTGATTCAAATTGGCAACATGAAAAGTAATACAAACAGTCCATACAAACATCCATAATTTCTGTTTGAGATGTCTGCTTGAGCTAGAGGTTTCATCTATGCAACATATATCTGTCTTAGGATCCCCAATGTAGCTGAAGGAGATAGAGAATAAAAAGGGGGTCTATTTTTATCTCTATATTGTATTATTAGAATGGGTGAAGGGATGGATAGCACACCGATCGGTTAGTTGATTGCCTTGTGAGGAGTACTGAGAAAATATTAGAAGATTATGTATTCATTTCTTACAATACTACGTAGGTTAATAATTCCCCCCTTTTGTAGGTTCATTAATCAAGCCTTGGTAGAAGAACTTGACAAGTTTCCAACAATTAAAGATCCAAATAACACAATTGCATTTCAATTATTTGTGAAAGGATATCAATTGCTAGAACCCTCGATAAAAGAAAGAGATGCTGTGTATGAATCACTCACCTATTCTTCCAAATTATATGTATCTGCGAGATTAATTTTTGGTTTCGATGTGCAAAAGCAAACCATTTCTATCGGAAACATTCAGATAATGAATTCCTTAGGAACATTTTTTATAAATGGAATATACCGAATTGTGATCAATCAAATATTGCTAAGTCCTGGTATTTACTACCTCTCGGAATTAGATCATAAGGGAATTTCTATCTACAGTGGGACTATAATATCGGATTGGGGAGGGAGATTGGAATTAGCAATTGATAAAAAAGAAAGGATATGGTCTCGCGTGAGTAGAAAACAAAAGATATCTATTCTAGTTCTACCATCAGCTATGGGTTCGAATCTAAGAGAAATTCTAGATAATGTTTCCTACCCTGAAATTTTCTTGTCTTTCCTGAATGCTAAGGAGAAGAAGAGGATTGAGTCAAAAGAAAAAGCTATTTTGGAGTTTTATCAACAATTTGCTTGTGTAGGTGGGGACCTGGTATTTTCGGAGTCCTTATGTGACGAACTACAAAAAACAATTCAACAAAAATTTGAATTAGGAAGGATTAGTCGACGAAATATGAATTAGAGTCTTAATCTTGATATACCTCAGAACAGTACATTCTTGTTACCACGAGATGTATTGGCCGCTACGGATCATTTGATTGGAATTAAATTTGGAACGTGTATACTTGATGATGACGATATGAATCACTTGAAAAATAAACATATTTGTTCCGTTGCGGATCTGTTACAAGATCAATTCAGATTTTCTCTTGGTGTTTACAACATGCAGTTCAAACAAGTATTCATAGAATATTCATACATCAATCAAAACCGACTCCCCAAACTTTGGTAACTCCAACTTCAACATAAATTTTATTAATAACTACTTATGTGACCTTTTTTTGGCACATACCCGTTATCTCAAGTTTTTGATCAAACGAATCCATTAACACAAACTGTTCATGGGAGAAAAGTGAGTTGTTTAGGTCCTAGAGGGTTGATGGGGAGTATCACAAGTTTTTGGAGCAGAGATATGCATCCGAGTCACTATGGGCGTATTTGCCCAATTGACACGTCTGAAGGAATCAATGTTGGGATCCTTAGAAATTCATGCGAGAATTGATCACTTGTGGGGATCCATAGAGAGTCCGTTTTATGAAATATCTGCTGAGAAAGCAAAAGAAAAAAATGAGACGGGTGGTTTATCTATCACCTAATAGAGATGAATATTATATGATAGCAGTAGGAAATTCTTTGTCCTTGAATCAGGGTATTCAGGAAGAACAGGTTGTTACGGCTAGATACCGTCAAGAATTCTTGACTATTGCATGGGGACAGATTCATGTTAGAAGTATTTTTCCTTTCCAATATTTTTCTATTGGGGGTTCTCTCATTTCTTTTATTGAGCACAATGATGCGAATCGGGCTTTAATGAGTTCTAATATGTAGCGCCAAGGTTAGAATTTATTCTTAATACTTTTCTCGTATTTGCGGATGCTTGCGAGAGGGTTAATCATAAGTAGGAGGTTCGTTCAAGCAAGAACAACACCTAAGCACCGGTCCACCCACATTTCAAATTACCAAAGTAGTGAACATGAATAGAACCAGCATGATGAAAGTGACTAGATGAAATTCCCGTGTACCCTCAAGAGCTCTTTGCTTATTATAAGAGACCATTTTGGCCTGTCCTTTGCCTCAAAAGGATTGGGCTATCTTGCTGCACTTTGGGTACTATTATCGTTACTTGCTTGTTACAAATTAAATTGCTATCAAACTACTCTGTTACTTATAATTTCAGCACTTGCAGACATTACCTTGCTGAAAACCACTTGTCATTTCCTTCTGCTCCTCGTTGGGTTTGAAACTCTTACTTATCGAAAAGAGCTACAATTGATCCGTATACTTGTGGGTTATCCTATAACCATCATGGAGGTAGAATGTATGGGACAAAGCAAAGTAATTGCCATGAATAACATTACTTACACATAACTCCTGGACGAACACCTGCAACTGGCATTTTCCTTCATCTTCAATATAATATTTCCATGATGGGAAGATACACACATAGGATTTAACAACATCAAATGCGATAGATGCTAAACTACGAATGGCTGGTGGTGCTTCCCCCACATGAATAGGTGTCTTGACCGGTGGAGTTGGGGTTCGCTGTGGTAGTACTAGTGCTTTGGGCAATCGGAGCTTCCTTACTAACTTCTCTTGTTTGGGAACTCTATGGTGGAGATGGTGTTGTGTCAACAGGAACTGTGTTACTATCTGCTGGGGTTGGGGTTAGATTGGGTGAAGCTGGTTCTTTGTCCATTGCAGTAGGAGTACAATCTACGAGAGTCTGGGTTTTGAGTGGTAGGGCTGGTTCTCATGCATGTACAGCCGTGGTTCTATCTCCACCAAGAGGTAGCACTATTTTATTTGTAGATCATGTTTTTACTATGCTAGATACTTCCATCACCCGCTCCAATTCAAATGGATGATAAACAGGAAGCATAGTTGAATGTACAAACCTTGTATGAGAGACAGATGCAATACATAGTGTGGAAAAAAGAGAGCATGAAATAGTTGACATGTTTATTGTTCAACTAAAAAGGATAGCATGACATAATTTCACATATATGATGTCTACCGAAACTGGATAGCATAGCATGACATAATTCAAAGATATGATGACTAACTAAACAGGATGGCATGAGATAATTATATGATGTCTTTAGTAAACAGGTTCACATGACATAATTCACATACATGTTATCTAAGTTATCAGGATCGCTTGATTTAATTCACATATGTGATTTATATGCTAAGCAGATGGCATTCGCATATATGATGTCTGAACTAAGAACATGGTGTTGAATATTATGTATATGATGTCTAAACTATGCAATACAAGACACCATATGCATGATATGAGCAGTATAACTGTGCCAAGTTAGAGCATACACCTCGGTGGGGGAATAGGACTGGTCATCTATCTATGAATCCATCTCTAAGGAGCTATTGGGACCCAGCAAATGATCTGCTTCACAGGAAGAGTAGTTTAATGTACAAACATTGTCAAGAAATGGAAATTTAATGAAGAAAAGGATGGGCAAGATATCATTGAAATATATGATGCCTGGTTAAACAAGATGGCATTGCATATTTCACATATATTATGGCTGGCTAAAAGAGATGAGACTGCATAATTCCCATATATGATATAGAAACTAAACATGTGGCATTACAGAACACGTCTAAACTAAGCAAATGACATATACGATGTCAAAAGTAGGCTCCGCAAGGCAACATATGCATGATAGCACCAACATCATCATGCCAAGTTAGAGCAAACACCTTCGGGCGTAAATAGGAGTGGTCAGCCGCGTCTGAATCTGCCTCAAAACAGATATCTTCCTTTGGATTACAATCTGGAGAGGGGGGGGGGGCTTTGCCATTGAACCCACCATGGAGCGATGTCTGCAGATGACATTGTATTGCCACAAGAAAACTTTTCTCTTTTCTCTACATGTTTAACATGACTGTGTACAATATCTAACATGCATATGAAAAAAATATAGTGAGATTATGTAAGGAGAGCATGCAGAAATCTAGACTGATGGTAACAACCAGTGGATGAATCCAAAAATAATGATAGCAGGCTGATGTGTGACGCCCTCGATTCAACCATACACTAATCATGCACGCAAATGTGTACGATCAAGATCAGGGACTCGAGGGAAGATATCACAACACAACTCTAGACACAAATTAAAATAATGCAAGATTTATATTACATGCCAGGGGCCTCGAGGGCTCGAATACATTAGCTCGAATACAAACGAGTCAGCGGAAGCAACAATATCTGAGTACAGACATAAGTTAAACAAGTTTGCCGTAAGAAGTCTAACACAAAAGTAGCAATGATCAAAAAGGCAAGGCCTCCTGCCTGGGAACTCCTAACTACTCCTAGTCGTCGTCAGCGGTCTCCACGTAGTAGTAGGCACTTCTAGTGTAGTAGGACTCATCGTCGACGGTGGTGTCTCGCTCCTGGGCTCCAACACCTGGTTGCGACAACCAGGAACAAATGGAAAGAGGGGAAAGAGGGAGAAAAGCAACCGTGAGTACTCAACCAAAGTACTCGCAAGCAAGGATCTACACTACATATGCATGGTATCTGTGTAAAAGGGCAATATCGGTGGACTGAACTGCAGAATGCCAAAATAAGAGGGGGATAGCTAGTCCGGTCGAAGACTATGCTTCTGGCAGCTTCCATCTTGCACCATGTAGAAGAGAGTAGATGGTAAGTTCACCAAGTAGCATCGCATAGCATAATCCTACCCGGCGATCCTCTCCTTGTTGCCCTGTTAGAGAGCGATCACCGGGTTATATCTGGCACTTGGAAGGGTGTGTTTATTAAGTATCCAGTCCTAGTTGTCATAAGGTCAAGGTACAACTCCAAGTCGTCTTGTTACCGAAGATCACAGCTATTCGAATAGATAAACTTCCCTGCAGGGGTGCACCACATTACCCGACACGCTCGATCCCCTTTGGTCGGACAGACTTTCCTGGGTCATGCCCGGCCTCGGAAGATCAACAGCCTCGGAAGGTCAACACGCTTTATCCCTACCTAGGCACAACAGAGAGGTCAGCACGTCGGTTTAAATCCTATGGCGCAGGGGTCTAGGCCCATCGCCCATTGCACACCTGCATGTTGCGTGGGCGGTCGGAAGCAGACCTAGCCTCCCTAATACAAGAGCAGGCGTTCCAGTCCAATCTGGCGTGCGCCGCTCAGTTGCTGACGTCACGAAGGCTTCGGCTGATACCACGACGCCGGTTGCCCATATCTTGTCCCACATGGTGGTTAGTGTGTATAAGGTCAATGACCCAAGTCAGATCAAATACCAAGATCTTGTTAAGCGTGTTATTATGAAGTAACCGCGAACGCCGACCAGGGCCAGGCCCACCTCTCTCCTATGTGGTCTCAACCTGCCCTGTCGCTCCGCCATAAAGATCCACCCAGAGGGCCATCGGGACAAAGGTCCTTTCAGCCCCCAATCCGTGAATCACTCGCAAGTACTCTTCGAGCCGACCAGACTTTAGTCACCACATGCATCATATATTGAGTATATAGTATATACCCATAATCACCTCCCGAGTGATCACCGCCCGATAGTATAGCATGGAAGACGGACAAGAATGTAGGGCCACTGATGGATTACTAGCATCCTATACTAAGTATTTAGGATTGCAGGTATGGGTAACAACTGTAGCAAGAATGACAGGCTATGCAGTAGAATAGGATTAATCGAAAGCATTAACATGCTACACTACTCTAATGCAAGCAGAAGAGAGAAGAACATGCAATATCTGGTGATCAAGGGGGGGCTTGCCTGGTTGCTGTAGCAAGTAGTGGTCGTCAACGACGTAGTCGATCGGGGCACCAGCAGCGGCGTCAGTCTCGTAGTCTACCGGAGAGAAGAGGGGGAAGAAACAATGAATGCAATGCAAATATATGCATAACGATGCATCACATGTCAAGTAAAGGCGCTAGGAGTGCCCTAATGCGGTAGGAGGTGATACCGGCGAAGGGGGAAAACATCCGGGAAAGTTTCCTCGGTGTTTCGCGTTTTCAGACAGGTGAATCGGAGGGGGAAAGTTGCGTGTTCGCTATCCTAGGGATGTGTGGCGGACGACGGGCTGCGTATTAAGATTCGTCTCGTCGTTCTGAGCAACTTTCATGTACAAATTTTTCCATCCGAGCTACGTATTATTTTATATTAATTTTTAAAGTTTCTAAAACATTTTTAGACTTAGCAGATTGAATTTAATTCGAATAGTAACTTATTACGTCACCATGATGTCATCGTGATGTCAATGGTCAAAGTTGACCATTGACAAGTCAAGCAGACAGGTGGGTCTCGGTCGTCATAGACTGCTAACTAACTAAGAGTTAAACAGTTTCATTAGCAGGTTAATTAGGATAATTAGTGATTCGATAATCTAATTATGATTAATTAACTTAATTAATTAATTAATTAATATTAATATTATTTTTTTTTTATAAAAATCATTCTGGAGGTGGGCCCCACATGTCCTAGGGCCAGGGGGACACTGGCCCAGTGGTCAGTGGCCCTGGCCACAGCGGGCACGGGCACACGGGCGAGCGGGCGCTGGGGCGCTACGGGGCGCCCGTTAGTGGGCGGAGACCACAACCCGGCGCAGCAGGCGCCGGTTGTGGGAGACGACGCCGCGGGCGGCCGGAGCGGCCGGAGACGCAGGCGCCGACATTGGGGGGGTGGCGCGGCTCTACCGGGCGAATCGGGAGGGAGAAACAGCGGCGAGGCGAGGGCGGCGGCACGACGGCCGCTGGGCGTCAGGCGCTGGGAGGAAAGTGGGCGCGAAGCGGCTGGAGAGCACGCCGAAGAAGAACAGCAATGGGGCAGTAGGCGGGAGGCGGGCGCTGAGGGGCTAGCTGCAGCAAAGCGTAATGAAGAAGAAAGTGAAGGCGCAGGCTATGGCGGCCGCAGGTGTGCGCGGGCGGAGGTCGTGGAGGCACAGGAGGGCCGCGGCCGTAGGGCGGGCGAGAGCTGGGCGTACAAAGACGCGGTGTGCATGCGGGCGACGCGGGCGAGCGAGGGGAGCGGCACGCAGCGGCTACAGTAAGGTGGGGCGCGGGCGCGCGTGGTCGCAGGGGAGACGGGATGGCGCACCGCCCGCAGCGGCAGCAGCGCAACAGCAGCTCCCGACGAGGGGGAAAGGAGCACGGCGCGAGCGGGGTGTGCGAGGCGTGACTTGGGGAGGCCGAGCGCGGCAGGGAAGGAGGCAGCGGGCGCGTGTGGCATGCACGAGCGTGCGCGGCTGTGGGTGCGTGCGTACGGGGACAGGGGAAAGAAGAGGCCAGGGCCTCACCGCGGGTTGCAGGGAACGGGGCAACGGGGGGCGAGGAGGAGGACGGAGACGACGGGGACGGAGAGGAAGCAGTCCGTCGGGGAGGAGGAGGCATGCCGGTGAGGTTGCGGTCTGGCGGGGTGGCCTCCGGACGACGGCATCGAGTGTGGGCGGCAATCGGCCTCCGATCCAGCCAGAGCGAGGGGGGAAGTGGTGGACGGTGGGTTAGGTTTTGGGGTCCAGTGGGATAAGGAGAGGAGTGGGGGTGGGCTGCTTGGGCCGGCCTGGTGGCCAGCTGGGCTGGCCCAGTGGGGGGGGGTCCTTCTGTTTTTCTTTTCTTTTATTTTATTTTCAATTTTTATTTTTATTTATTTTATTTTCTGTTTTATTTCACTTTAAAATATTTAGACATTCTCTAAAAAATGTTTTGTCCACAATAATTACCAGTGCAATATTTGGCACCGACCGAACATTTTTGTTTAAGTGTTTGAAAACTTTTGATGTTTGTCTTTATTTTAGATTTGAATGTGAATCGTTTTTCACTAACGCGAGATTAGCTACAGTAACGGAGGTGACGTGGCATCATTAGCAGAGGTTACTGTAGCTTGATTATCCAGGCGTCACAATTCTCCACCACTACAAGAAATCTCGTCCCCAGATTTAAGAGGTGGAATAAAGGGGAAAGGTCTGGTTACGAAATCCTAACGAATTTTCTCGGTCTTGGTTTCTCTTCTCGAAGAGGTAGATCCACTACGTTTGATGTCTTCATTTCTGTGCTTCAAGTCATCATGATGAAGTGGGCATCCTTTCTTCGGGAATTCCATCATACTTACGAAAGAATAAAGGGTGGGTATTCCGGGGGAATGAACCTCTGCAAGGTTGACTATCTGGTCGATAACATCGGGGAAGGTGGCGGAAAGTAACTCTCGAATTGAAACTTAAGAAGGTATCGAGAGCAAAGTAAGGAGGTATCATGGGAAGTTTCGAGCGGGCAGGCAATCGTTCGATGCCTGTAACACGGAGTGAAAGGGGTTCAAAGCAACGAGATTAAGTATTGTGTCTGGTACAAGAATTGATTGTCTGTAGGACGGTGACTCATGAATTACCGAAGTCAAGCGTGAGAAATAAGTTTGGCAACAGGGGTGTACAAGAGAGTCAGGTTTCGATCCTATGGAACTGTGGGTTATGGACCAACCATGTGGGTTAAAAGTAGGAAAGCGGTGATGTCTTGCACGATCATGTAAGCAAGGCAAGTCGGAGGATAGCCTGCCAGTTTCGCCGGCAACAACATCGGTACCAAGGGCGAGGGACAAAGAGAACCATTTTCCTGCTCGTTGAACGAGGCCGACCAATAGGCAAAGTTCTCGTCCATCGGTGGTTATCGGAATGTCATCGACAAAAGTAACAGGGTCTTTCTAACAGAATTGTAGAACTGTTTACAAAAGCAGGAGAGTAACATTGCTTAGATCATATAGATCTCAAGAAAGGTTAAACCAAACAATGTAAAGGAAAATACGATTATAGAATTTAAACAGAAAAATGGAAAGGAAAATGTGTTTAAACACATATTTCAAGGGTATATTCTTCCCAAGGACAAGCAAAGCATGATATCCATGACCGGATATAATGTAGAGAACTCTTTAGGTAAGGTGAGAGAAATTTCATGACATTACCCATACAGTGGTGTTTGGATAATTGAGCAGGAAACATTTAGCATTGGGCTTCAAATGTTCTTGTTGAAAATCGGAGTACCACAGACAAGCTTCGAGATAGCATTGACATGGTCACTGGGTAAAGATCAGACTTGGGATACACAAAGGATCCATCAGGAACAACTTATAGAATAAGTCTTACAATTTCCTCATGGAAGAATGGTTAACCTTGCAAAAAAGGAAGCTATAACAATATGTCCTCCGGCCAGGTGTGCTAGGTATGACACCACCTTACCGGTTGATATAACGACCAATGTTATAACTCTTGGAAATATGTCCCAACCATCATATCTAACCGAGATTCAGATCTGATTGGTGTCAGGATACCTCAGACTGAGGACGCCTGAGATGAAAGGTGTAACACAAATTGTCGAGATGACATTGTAAGGTTCTCAGGGAAATGAACTATGGAAGCGAGTTCTAAAACAAGAGTTCATCTTTAAACCAAGGAGAGGGTGAGGGGATGGCTGATGGATTCATCGACAATTCGTGGAGATTTCCAAAAGATGGATCTCCACAATTATGTGAAAAAGGAGATAACATTTGTCAGATCAAATGATGTAATGAGGCATGCTCGAGGAAAACATACACAGTTAAACATTGGTTGAAAGGTGCACCCGAAATATGGGCTTATGTAGCATGATCAATGTTTAGAATGGTGATTAGATAACCAATACACAAAGAATGAAACTATCGTTCATTAACTTACAAGCAATAGGGTTGCTAGAAGTTTTGAATTTTACACATCATAGTGCATTTGTCGATATTCCGGTTAGAAACAACACGGGGAACAAAGAATGATGGTGATGGTGAGAAGTATCACCATGTATCAAGGATTCTCAAGACATGGTGAAATTCGCATGACATTCTTGACATAAAATATGGTAATATTCCAAGGTAGTTCCTAACACAAGCTGGATAGAAATAAACTCAAGGTACTACACAAAACATGAACAATTTTGTGTCAGAGGGAGGGCAATAAGGTTATTGCCGCTGATAACATAAATGATCGAGGGGCAAGGGTGGTATTTCGTTTGATATCTAGGAAGGAGTCAAGATGTTGATGATGATCATGACAAATTTTGTTGAGAGGCTCCACGAAGATTTAATAGATCGGCGAAGACATCAAGTCAAAGGAATGATGAAGCGAAAGGTTAATGGAACCAAGGGTACGACACAAACTCCAAAGCAAGCTTGCTGTCCAAAGCTAAATGATATGATGAGGAAAGATCGAAGTAAGCTTAGCTCATCGTCAAAAATTGTGCTCCGGGAAGAAGGACCAGGTAGCACAGTTAAAATTTAGCATGATTAATGATATAGTCGATCAGGCTTGGGATGACTTGAAGGATTATTAAACTCGTAAGCAACAAAAATTACTTAAGAGTTATTGAATCAGAGTGTGGACTCGATTCACTATTTGGTGTCCCCGGTTGACGACAACCCAAAACCCAGGAAAATTGGAAGCGGTGAGAAATAACAGTTGATGACAAACCCATAAGAAGTTATGCAGATCCATGATATTCTCAAGATACCAGAGTGTAATACTCGATGGTAGATCAAAGTCAAGGTTGGACTGGGGTATTGACCCAAAGAAGACACATTCTTAAACTTGCCCAAGAAATGGGATCAAAGGAGAACAATATGGTTGGAACCATAGCTGCGAGGGCTACCCAAATGATTAAATATTTTGCAAGAAGCTTCCATGATAAGTTCTACATCGGGTCCATGGGCATGAACACAAAGTTCAAGGTCGACTCCCACTTCTTTAATGCATGACCTTTCATTCACTTCTCGTCTTCAAAGAAGTTGTATGGTAGAAAATTATCTGGTAAAACACACCAGAAGGGTATGATTTATGAAACCCTTGAGGTTCATACGTTTTTTTGGAAGGTATAGCTTCAACCCATTGGGGCATCTTAGAAACATATACCACAAATTTCAAGAGTAATTATCACCATCTCAAAAGCAGAGCATGGTTTGGCCAAATCAGAGAATAGGATTTACCAATGGAATTATGTATCAGGGAAAGAACTTCTCGAGGTTTTTGTATACAAAGGACACTGGTGGATGATAATTCAACAAAGGATGCAATGGTCCATAATGGAACTGATGTGAGCATTGGCACACAACCAGAGGAAGAAACAATACAAATGTATTGGATTATAGAAACAACTTACTAATTCAAAGCTCAAATGTAAAGAATTATGATTTCTGATTCAAGGGATCAGAAGCAAAAGCCCTGATTAAGGATGGGTAAGCTGAATAGACTTAGGGGTACAATCGACAACAATTTCATTGGTCGATAAACAACTCATGTTCAAAATGACATCTCAGCCGGAAAAATAATTTTAAAAGGATCAACCGATGATTGCGTGCATTCGCACTCATGTTGAATCAATAGGATTCAAAATGACGGTGTCAAAGGAGACTAATGAATGTTGCTAGACCTATGGGAAGCATCCATAATGCAGGCAGATAAGTATATGTAGAGCAATAGTTTTAAAGATGATTCTCGAAAGATCGGATAGAATTTCAAAGTATCATATGAAACATATGAACAACTGGGGATGGATGAATACTCGATAAGTGCGAGTAATTATTTGCAAGGGTATTCATGTGGTAAAGAACTGCAAGGCAGTAGACACAAGGTATTCTGGTATAAATAGAGAGCAAGATCAACTGGAGATAAAAGTAAGAACGATAGGTGTATGCATTTATCCATAGGGATATTTTTGGTGGTAGGGAATTGCAAAAGCAACATGCACAAAGTCTCGAGAGAACATCAAAGTGTATCTTTGGAATCCTTTGGTGCACCAAGCAATCATATGGAGTGAGGGGCTCTCCGGGAGAAATTAGTTACGAGAACCTAGTGTTAGAGTTAGCAAAAATCATTTATCACGAGTAGAAGGGAGATCAGAATCCCAGAGTATAGACGAGGAATAAAAGATCCTAATACCACCCAATGGCGATGTGGGCCCATGGGCCGCACAGCCATGTTAGTAAAATAGTATTCATCGACTAGACTCAACTTCGGCCAAGGAGTGTGGAAGGGGGATTCCTATAGCCAGTCGGCACTGATACCAACTTGTGACGCCCCTGATTCTACCGTACACTAATCATGCACGGAAATGTGTACGATCAAGATCAAGGACTCACGGGAAGATATCACAACACAACTCTAGACACAAATTAAAATAATGCAAGCTTTATATTACAAGCCAGGGGCGTCGAGGGCTCGAATACATTAGCTCGAATACAAACGAGTCAGCGGAAGTAATAAAATCTGAGTACAGACATAAGTTAAACAAGATTTCCTTAAGAAGGCCAACACAAAAGTAGCAATGATCGAAAAGGCAAGGCCTCCTGCCTGTTACCTCCTAACTACTCCTAGTCGTCGTCAGCGGCCTACACGTAGTAGTAGGTACCTCCAGTGTAGTAGGAGTCGTCGTCGACGGTGGCATCTGGCTCCTGGGCTCCAACATCTGGTTGCGACAACCAGGTAGAAATGGAAAGAGGGGAAAGAGGGAGAAAAGCAACCGTGAGTACTCATCCAAAGTACTCGCAAACAAGGATCTACACTACATATGCATGGATATCTGTGTAAAAGGGCAATATCGGTGGACTGAACTGAAGAATGCCAGAATAAGAGGGGGATAGCTAGTCCGGTCGAAGACTACGCTTCTGGGAGCCTCCATCTTGCAGCATGTGGAAGAGAGTAGATGGTAAGTTCACCAAGTAGCATCGCATAGCATAATCCTACCCGGCGATCCTCTCCTTGTTGCCCCTGTTAGATAGCGATCACCGGGTTATATCTGGCACTTGGAAGGGCGTGTTTTATTAAGTATCAAGTTCTAGTTGTCATAAGGTCATGGTACAACTCCAAGTCGTCCTGTTACCGAATATCATGGCTATTCAATTGATAAACTTCACTGCAGGGTGCACCACATTACCCGACACGCCGATCCCCTTTGGCCGCACACACTTTCTCGGTAATGCCCGCCTCGAAGATCAACACATCGCAGCCCTACCTAGGTACAACAGAGAGGTCAGCACGTCGGTCTAAATCCTATGGCGCAGGGGTCTAGGCCCATCGTGCATTGCACACCTGCATGTTGCGTGGGCGGACGGAAGCAGACCTAGCCTCCCTAATACAAGAGCGGCGCCCGGTCCAATCCGCACGCGCCGCCGCCGCCGACGCCACGAAGGCTTCGGCTGATACCACGACGCCGGTTGCCCTTATCTTGTCCCACGTGGCGGTTAGTGCATATAAGATCAACGGCCCAACTCAGATCAACTACCAAGATCTCGTTAAGCGGGCCGTCGGGACAAAGGTCCTTTCAGCCCCCAATCCGTGAATCACTCGCGGGTACTCTTCGAGCCGACCCGACTTTAGTCACCACATGTATCATATAGTCAGTATATAGTATATACCCGTGATCACTTGCCGAGTGATCACGGCCCGATTGTATTGCATGGCAGACGGACAAGAATGTAGGGCCACTGATGGAATACTAGCATCCTATACTAAGTATTTAGGATTGCAGGTAAGGGTAACATCTGTAGCAACAATGACAGGCTATGCAGCAGAATAGGATTAATGGAAAGCAGTAACATGCTGCACTACTCTAATGCAAGTAGAAGAGAGAAGAATAGGCGATATATGGTGATCAAGCGGGGGGCTTGCTTGGTTGCTCTGGCAAGTAGGGGTCGTCAACGACGTAGTCGATCGGGGAACCAGCCGCAGCGTGAGTCTCGTAGTCTACCGGAGAGAAGAGGGGGACGAAACAATGAATACAATGCAAACAGATGCATAACGATGCATGACATGTCAAGTAACGGCGCTAGGAGTGCCCTAACGCGGTAGGAGGTGATACCGGCGAAGGGGGAAAACATCCGGGAAAGTATCCTCGGTGTTTCGCGTTTTCAGATAGGTGAATCGGAGTGGGGAAAGTGGCGTGTTCGCTATGCTAGGGATGTGTGGCGGACGAACGGGCTGCGTATTCGGATTCGTCTCGGCGTGTTCGCAACTTTCATGTACATAGTTTTTTCCATCCGAGCTACGTATTATTTTATATTAATTTTTAAAATTTTTAAAACATTTTTAGACTTAGCAGATTTAATTTAATTAGAATTGTAATTTATTTCATCACCATGACGTCATCGTGATGTCAGTGGTCAAAGTTGACTATTTACCACCAAGCGCATGCTGGGTCCGGTTGTCATAGACCTGTTAACTAACTAAGAGTTAAACAATTTCATTAGCGTGTTAATTAGGTTAACTATCTATTATATTAATCTAATTATGATTAATTAACTTAATTATTTTAGTTAACTAATTAATTCAATTTATTTTTATTTTTATTTTTCTTATTATTTTATTTTTATAAAAATCGTTCTGGGGGGGGGGTGTGCCCCACATGTCATAGGGGTAGGGGGGCACTGGCTTAGTGGTCGCGGCCCCGCCACAGTGCAAGGACGCATGGGCGAAGCGCAATTTGGGGCGCCTGGGCGCCCAAGCAGGTAGAGACCACGACCAAGAAAGCAGTGGGCCATGCCACGGCGACGGTTATGGGAGACGCAGTGTCGCGGGGCCGGAGCGGGCGGAGACGAGGCGCCGACAGAGGGGGGTGGCGGCCGCTGGTTCTACTGGGCGAAGCGAGGGAGAAACAGGGCGGCGAGGCGAGGGCGTGGCGGGAGTAAGGCCGGGCCGCGTGGTCGTGAGGGAGGAAAGTGGGCGCGAAAGGGCTTAGGGAGCACGCCGGGCGCGTGCAGCGCGGGGCAGAGGCGGAGGCGGGCACGCGAGGGCTGGCATGCAGCAGCGCCAGTACAGCAAGAAGCGGGAGGCGCGGCCACGGTGGCCACGGGGGTCGCGCGCGTGTGGAGGCTGTGGAGGTAGAGGAGGTCATGGCGGCGTAGGCGGG
Organism: Aegilops bicornis; assembly: GCA_021605145.1. Lineage (NCBI taxonomy): Eukaryota > Viridiplantae > Streptophyta > Magnoliopsida > Poales > Poaceae > Aegilops > Aegilops bicornis. Next base: position 3,661,419 of record JAHIAL010000028.1, on the reverse strand, counting down.
CGAAGCGCATGCCCGGCACGCGGTGTGCATGCGGGCGACACGGGCGAGCGAGGGGAGCGGCGCGCAGCGGCTGCAGTAAGGTGGGGCGCGGGCATGCGCGTTCGCAGAGGAGCCAGGAGGGCGCGCCGCCTGCAATGGCAGCAGCACAGTAGCAGCTCACGGCGATGGGGAAAGGACCACGGCGCGAGCGGGGTGTGCGAGGCATGACTTGGGGAGGCCGAGCGCGGCAGGGAAGGAGGCAGCGGGCGCGTGTGGTGGCATGGCGAAGGCCCGTCAGGGTGCATGCAGACGACGGGGGAAAGAAGAGGCCGGGCCTCACTGCGGGTTGCAAGGAACGGGGCAACGGGGGGGCGAGGAGGAGGACGAAGACGACGGGGACGGGGAGGAAGCAGTCCGGCAGGGAGGAGGAGGCAGGCCGGCGAGGTTGCGGTCCAGCGGGGTGGCCTCCGGCGACGGCATCGAGCGTCGAGCGTGGGCGAAGGGATCGGGCTCCTCTCGATCCTGATCCAGAGCAAGGGGGGGGGGGAGTGGTGGTCGGTGGGTGAGGGTTTTGGGTTCCAGGGGATACGGAGAGGAGTGGGGGTGGGCTCCTTGGGCCGGCCTGGTGGCCAGCTGGGCTGGCCCAGTAGGGGGCGGGGTCCTGCTATTTTTCTTCTCTTTTGTTTTATTTTCACTTTTTCTTTTTATTTATTTTCTTTTCTGTTTTATTTCACTTTAAAATATTTAGACATTTTCTAAAAAAATCTTTTCTCCACAATAATTACCAGTACAACATTTGGCACCGATCGAACATTTTTTTTCAATGTTTGAAAACTTTATGTTTGTCTTTATTTTAGATTTGAACCTGAATTGTTTTTAACTAACGCGAGATTAGCGACAGTAACGGAGGTGACGTGACATCATTAGCAGAGGTTACTGTAGCTTGATTATCCGCGTGTCACATGATGATAGCTTTAATTCAATAAAAAGGCAAATGATGATTGCTTCACTATTTGTTTCCCACCCAAGATGAACAACATAGGAATACCCTAGGTGAACCACATAATAGACATAGATACTATTAATTGCTGCCTCGATATGTGCCCCACAAGTAATTTTAAAGCTCAAGTTTGAACATTAATTTGGACCTGACTTGGAGTCTAAGAGGTGAAGAGGGTGATAAAGTAGCAGGTAATATTAGGAAATGCAAAACATAAGCATAAACAAAGGAGTGCGACCTCTCTTGTGGACCCGTGTACTCCTCAGGTTCATCTGCTGAGTCAATGATGGTGATGCAGTTGTGGTGGGTGTCGGCGGCAGGGAAGGAGATCTGAGGCGGTGAAAGATGGTTAGGAGTCGTGATGTTTGGTTTGGTGGATGCTTCTGTCAATGGAGCAGCTTAGGTGAGGTGGACGACGTCGCGGCAAGAGTAGGACAAACCACACAAAGTTTTCTTCGACACCTACCTGAAACTGAAGTAATTCTATAAGGACTCCTTTGGCTTGCAGGATTCTAAAAACCCAGGGATAGTAGAAACACCAGAATAGGATAGGAATGCACGTGGGAAACAGAGCATTTGTAAACACATAATTTCTATCAACTTGGGTGTTTGGTTCACAGGAATTGGAAGAGCGGAGGAATGCAAAGATACATGGCCAAATTAAAGTGAAACCATATGAAAGTGTGTATAGTTAGAATGTTATTCTGCCACTAATGCACTTGGTCTTATTTTCATGCATAGGATTTTGAAAAGTAGGTCCAGCTGGATGTTTTGCTCCATTCCTTTCAGCAAAATGCATGAATAATTGAATACTAGAGTGCCATAGGAAAATTTCCTATTGCTATGTTTTTCCTTCACTTTTTCCTTTGAACCAAAATAGCCCTAATGGATCAATATGAATGTTGAGTAATAAGTGACGCGACAAGTGTACAACCTCTTGGCCGTAGCCGTGTCGACCTCAGCATCATTGGGTTGTGTCAGATTCAGGGTTCCGCAGACCCAAGAGAGGTTCGAACTCTGGGGCGTGTGCGAAGAACTCAACCTGTCCAGCCAATCAGCTCATCACCCCCATAGGCTAGCTTGATGAACATGGAAGAAGATGGACACAGAAGTTTACCTCACTCCTGCTTTGTGGTGGATTTGCCTCTCGAGGGGCTGAGGATGAACAAGTTCATGGGAAGAACAACCTCGCGAGGTCTGGTCTGGTGTGGGTGTGAGTTTATGAGGTGTGGATCTGTTCCCGAGGGAGCTTTCCTCCATACGGTGGTGGCTAAGCTATATTTATAGTGGCCTCGGTCCTCTTCCCCCAAAACATAGGTGGCTGGCGGGTGTCTGTTTCTCCAACTTTAGTTGAATCGAGTTTGATTACAGCCGGTCCTTGTTGAAGGTTAAAACAACACACTTGACGGAAAATCGTTGTGTTTTTGATGCGTAGGTAAGAACGGTTCTTGCTAGAAGCCCATAGCAGCCATGGAAAACTTGCAACAACAAAGTAGAGGACGTCTAACTTGTTTTTGCAGGGAATGTTGTGATGTGATATGGTCAAGACGTGATAAGATATAAATTGTTGTATGAGATGATCATGTTTTGTAAAATTTATCGGCAACTGACAGGAGCCTTATGGTTGTCGCTTTATTGTATGAAATGCAATCACCATGTAATTGCTTTACTTTATCACTAAGCGGTAGCGATAGTCGTAGAAGCAATAGTTGGTGAGACGACAACGATGCTACGATGGAGATCAAGGTGTCAAGCCGGTGACGATGGAGATCATGACGGTGCTTTGGAGATGGAGATCAAAGGCACAAGATGTTGATGGCCATATCATGTCCCATATTTTGATTGCATGTGATGTTTATCCTTTATGCATCTTATTTTTCTCAGTATGGCGGTAGCATTATAAGATGACCCCTCACTAAATTTCAAGGTATAAGTGTTCTCCCATAGTATGCACCGCTGTTACTACAGTTCGTCATGCCGAGAGATACCACGTGATGATCGGGTGTGATGTGCTATACTTTCACATACAATGGGTGCAAGCCAGTTTTGCACGTGCAGAATACTCGAGTTAAACTTGACGAGCCTAGCATATGCAGATATGGCCTCGGAACACTGAGACCGAACGGTCGAACGTGAATCATATAGTAGATATGATCAACATAGTGATGTTCACCATTGAAAACTACCCCATCTCACGTGATGATCGGACATGGTTTAGTTGATATGGATCACGTGATCATTTAGATGACTAGAGGGATGTCTATCTAAGTGGGAGTTCTTAAGTAATATGATTAATTGAACTTTAATTTATCATGAACTTAGTACCTGATAGTTTTTGCATGTCTATGTTGTTGTAGATCAATGGCCCGTGCTACCGCTCCTTTGAATTTTAATGCATTCCTAGAGAAAGCTAAGTTGAAAGATGATGGTAGCAACTACATGGACTGGGTCCGTAACTTGAGGATTATCCTCATTGCTGCACAGAAGAATTACGTCCTAGAAGCACCGCCAGGTGCAAGACCCGCTACAGGAGCAACTTTGGACATTATGAACGTCTGGCAGAGCAAAGCTGATGACTACTCGATAGTTCAGTGTGCCATGCTTTATGGCTTAGAATTGGGACTTCAAAGACGTTTTGAATGTCATGGAGCATATGAGATGTTCCAGGAGTTTAATTTAATATTTCAAGCAAATGCCCGAATTGAGAGATATGAAGTCTCCAATAAGTTCCGTAGCTGCAAAATGGAGGAGAGTAGTTCCATCAATGAACATATACTCGAGAATGTCCGGGTACCACAACCACTTGACTCAACTAGGAGTTAATCTTCCCGATGATAGTGTCATTGATGTAGTTCTTCAATCACCGCCACCAAGCTATAAAAGCTTCGTGATGAACTATAATATGCAAGGGATGGATAAGACAATTCCTGAGCTCTTCATGATGCTAAAGGCTGCGGAGGTAGAAATCAAGAAGGAGCACCAAGTGTTGATGTTTAACAAGACCACTAGTTTCAAGAAAAAGGGCAAGGGGAAGAAGGGGAACTTCAAGAAGAATGGCAAGCAAGTTGCTGCTCAAATGAAGAAGCCCAAGTCTGGACCTAAGCCTGAAACTGAGTGCTTCTACTGCAAAGGGACTGGTCACTTGAAGCAGAACTACCCCAAGTATTTGGTGGATAAGAAGGATGGCAAAGTGAAAGGTATATTTGATATACAGGTTATTGATGTGTACCTTACTAATGCTCGCTGTAGCGCCTGGGTATTTGATACTGGTTCTGTTGCTCATATTTGCACCTCGAAACAGGGCGTACGGATTAAACAAAGATTGTCTAAGGACGAGGTGATGATGCGCGTGGGAAATGGTTCCAAAGTCGATGTGATCGCCGTCGGCATGCTACCTCTACATCTAGCTTCGGGATTGGTTTTAGACCTGAATAATTGTTATTTGGTGCCAGCGTTAAGCATGAAAATTATATCTCGATCTTGTTTGATGCGAGATGGTTATCTCAGAATAATGGTTGTTCTATTTATATGAGTAATATCTTTTATGGTCATGCACCCTTGATGAGTGGTCTATTTTTGTTGAATCTCGATTGTAGTGATACACATATTCATAATATTGAAGCCAAAAGATGCAAGGTTAATAATGATAGTACAACTTATTTGTGGCACTGCCGTTTAGGTCCTATTGGTGTAAAGCGAATGAAGAAACTCCATGCTTATGGGCTTTTGGAATCACTTGATGCTTGCGAACCATGCCTCTTGGGCAAGATGACTAAGACTCGCTTCTCCGTAACAATGGAGCGAAAGCAACCGACTTCTTGGAAATAATACATACCGATGTATGCGGTCCGATGAGTGTTGAGGCTTGGCGGCGGTATCGTTTTTTCTGACCTTCACAGATGATTTGAGCAGATATGGGTATATATACTTGATGAAACATAAGTCCTAAGAAACATTTGAAAAGTTCAAAGAATTTCAGAGTGAAGTGGAAAATCATCGTAACAAGAAAATAAAGTTTCTACGATCTGATCGTGGAGGTGAATATTTGAGTTATAAGTTTGGTCTTCATTTGAAACAATGTGGAATAGTTTCACAACTCACGCCACCTGGAACACCATAGCGTAATGGTGTGTCCGAACATCGTAATCGCATTTCTTTATTAGATATGGTGCGATCTATGATGTCTCTTACCGATTTACCACTATTGTTTTGGGGTTATGCTTTAGAGACGGCTGCACTCACGTTAAATAGGGCACCATCTAAATCCATTGAGACGACACCATATGAACTGTGGTTTGGCAAGAAAGCTAAGCTTTCGTTTCTTAAAGTTTGGGGTTGAGATGCTTATGTGAAAAAACTTCAACCTGATAAGCTCGAACCCAAATCGAAGAAATGTGTCTTCATAGGACACCCAAAGGACACTGTTGGGTACACCTTCTATCACAGATCCGAAGGCAAGATATTCGTTGCTAAGAACGGATCCTTTCTAGAGAAGGAGTTTCTCTCGAAAGAAGTGAGTGGGAGGAAAGTAGAACTTGATGAGGTAATTGTACATTCACCCGAATTGGAAAGTAGTTCATCACAGAAATCAGTTCCAGTGATTTCTACACCAATTAGTGAGGAAGCTAATGATGATGATCAGGAAACTTCAGATCAAGTTACTACCGAACCTTGTAGGTCAACCAGAGTATGATCCGCAGCAGAGTGGTATGGTAATCCTGTTCTGGTGGTCATGTTACTTGACCATGACGAACCTATGAACTATGAGGAAGCGATGATGAGCCCAGATTCCACAAAATGGCTTGAGGCCATATAATCTGAGATGGGATCCATGTATGAGAACAAAGTATTGACTTTGGTTGACTTGCCCGATGATAGGCAAGCCATAGAGAATAAATGGATCTTCAAGAATAAGACTGACGCTGAAGGTAATGTTACTGTCTACAAAGCTCGACTTGTTGCGAAAGGTTTTCGACAAGTTCAAGGAGTTGACTACGATGAGACCTTCTCACCCGTAGCGATGCTTAATTCTGTCTGGATCATGTTAGCAATTGCCGCATTTTATGATTATGAATTTTGGCAAATGGATGTCAAAACTGCATTCCTTAATGGATATCTTAAAGAAGAGTTGTATATGATGCAACCAGAAGGTTTTGTCGATCCTAAAGGTGCTAACAAAGTGTGCAAGCTCTAGCGTTCCATTAATGGACTGGTGCAAGCCTCTCGGAGTTGGAATATACGCTTTGATAGTGTGATCAAAGCATATGGTTTTATACAAACTTTTGGAGAAGCCTGTATTTACAAGAAAGTGAGTGGGAGCTTTGTAGCATTTCTAATATTATATGTGGATGAAATATTGTTGATTGGAAATAATACAGAATTTCTGGATAGTATAAAAGGATACTTGAATAAGAATTTTCAATGAAAGACCTCGGTGAAGCTGCTTATATATTGGGCATCAAGGTTTATAGAGATAGATCAAGACGCTTAACTGGACTTTCACAAAGCACATACCTTGATAAAGTTTTGAAGAAGTTCAAAATGGATCAGTCAAAGAAAGCGTTCTTGCCTGTGTTACAAGGTGTGAAGTTGAGTCGACTCAATGCCCGACCACCGCAGTAAGATAGAGAGAAAATGGAAGTCATTCCTATGCTTCAGCCATAGGTTCTATCATGTATGCAATGCTGTGTACTGCACTGATGTGTGCCTTGCTATAAGTTTAGAAGGGAGGTACCAAAGTAATCTAGGAGTGGATCACTGGACAGCGGTCAAGAACATCCCGAAATACCTGAAAAGGACTAAGGATATGTTTCTCATTTATGGAGGTGACAAAGAGCTCGTCGTAAATGTTTACATCGATGCAAGCTTTGACACTGATCTGGATGACTCTAAGTCACAAACCGGATACATATTTATATTGAATGGTGGAGCTGCCAGTTGGTGCAGTTCCAAACAAAGCGTCGTGGAGGGATCTACGTGGGAAGCGGAGTACATAGCTGCTTCGGAAGCAGCAAATGAAGGAGTCTGCATGAAGGAGTTCATATCCGATCTAGGTGTAATGCCTAGTGCATCGGGTCCAATGAAAATCTTTTGTGATAATACTGGAGCCACTGCCTTAGCCAAGGAATCCAGATTTCACAAGAGAACCAAACACATCAAGAGACGCTTCAATTCCATCCGCGATCAAGTCAAAGGCGGAGACATAGAGATTTGCAAAATACATATGGATCTCGAATGTTGCAACCCGATTGACTAAGCCTCTTCCACGAGCAAAACATGATCAGCACCAAGACTCCATGGGTGTTAGAATCATTACTATGTAATCTAGATTATTGACTCTAGTGCAAGTAGGAGATCAAGGAAATATGCCCTAGAGGCAATAATAAAGTTGTTATTTATATTTCCTTATATCATGATAAATGTTTATTATTCATGCTAGAATTGTATTAACCGGAAACTTAGTACGTGTGTGAATACATAGACAAAACTAAGTGTCTCTAGTATGCCTCTACTTGACTAGCTCGTTAATCAAAGATGGTTAAGTTTCCTGACCATAGACATGCGTTGTCATTTGATCAACGGGATCACATCATTAGAGAATGATGTGATGGACATACGTTAGCTTAGCACAATGATCGTTTAGTTTGATTGGTATTGCTTTCTTCATGACTTATACATGTTCCTCTGACTATGAGATTATGCAACTCCCGAATACAGGAGGAACACTTTGTGTGCTATCAAACGTCACAACGTAAATCGGTGATTATAAAGATGCTCTACAGGTGTCTCCTAAGGTGTTTGTTGAATAGGCATAGATCGAGATTAGGATTTGTCACTCCATATATCGGGGAGGTATCTCTGGGCCCTCTCGGTAATTCACATCACTATAAGCCTTGCAAGCAATGTGACTAATGAGTTAGTTGCGGGATGAGGCATTACGGAACGAGTAAAGAGACTTGCCGGTAACGAGATTGAACTTGGTATGAGGATACCGACGATTGAATCTTGGGCAAGTAACATACCGATGACAAAGGGAATGACGTATGTTGTTATGTGGTTTGACCGATAAAGATCTTGGTAGAATATGTTGGAGCCAATATGAGCATCCAGGTTCTGCTATTGGTTATTGATCAGAGATGTGTCTCGGTCATGTCTACATAGTTCTCGAACCCATAGGGTCCGCACGCTTAACGTTAGATGACGATTTGTATTATGAGTTATGTGTTTTGGTGACCGAAGTTTGTTCGGAGTCCCGGATGAAATCACGGACATGACGAGGAGTCTCTAAGTGGTCGAGAGGTAAAGGTTCATATATTGGAAGGTTGTATTCGGACATCAGAATGGTTCCGAGTGATTCGTGTATTTTTCCGGAGTATCGAGGGGTTACCAGAACTCCCCGGGGGAATATTGGTCCTACATGGGCCATAGGGGAGAGGGGAGGCAGCCCAAGAGGGGTGGCCGCTCCCCTCCCTATAGGGAGTCCGAATTGGACTAGGGAGGGGGCCGCGCCCCCTTACCTTCTCCTCTTCCTCTCCCTTCCCTCTTTCCCCCCTCCGGAAAAAGGAAAGGGAGTCCAACTAGGATTGGGAGTCCTAGTTGGACTCCCCCCTTTGGCGCGCCCCCTAGGCCGGCCGCCTCCTCCCCTCCTCCTTTATATACAGGTATGGGGGGCACCCCAAAGCACAACATTTGTTTCTTAGCCGTGTGCGGTGCCCCCCTCCACAGTTTACCACCTCGGTCATATTTTCGTAATGCTTAGGCGAAGCCGTGTGCGGATCACATCAGCAACACTGTCGCCACGCCGTTGTGCTGACGGAACTCTCCCTCAACCCTCTACTGGATCAAGAGCTCGAGGGACGTCATCGTGCTGAACGTGTGCTAAACAGGGAGGTGCCGTACGTTCGGTACTTGGATCGGTTGGATTGTGAAGACGTTCAACTACATCAACCGCGTTACTAAACACTTCCGCTTTCGGTCTATAAGGGTACGTGGACACACTCTCCCATGTCGTTGCTATACATCTCCTATATAGATCTTGCGTGATCGTAGGAATTTTTTTGAATTACTACGTTCCCCAATAGTCTCCATCCTGCGTGGCCTTGGCGATCCTGAAGTCCTGATCGGCAGGGGAAACGTGTATGGGTCTCTCCTTTGTTCATACAATGAGCCCCCCAACAGAGGCACAGAGAGACTAGGGGTCGTCGTTCTGAGGCCGGCCCCTAGTCCATCAGCTCTGTTTTCCACCATCTCCGATGTCCTGCCTTGTAAGCCTAGGGGTGGCTCTTCGCCGTTGCCTCGGTGGAGGCTGCCTAACCTGGCCACACCCTGGGGCGCACCTCTTGGGTCAAGAGGGCGGCGCCACGCATGGGATCACCTCGGTGGCGCCCTCTAGGTTCCTCCCGAGGGGACGAGCAGTCACAGCAGGGGCAGGCGCGGTTCCCTGGAGGTGTCCGCGAGGCCGGCAGGATGCGGAAAGGCGCCTTGCCCTCGCAGGCAGCATCGAGCATCTCGGCAACGCAGGCGAACAAAATGTCGCAACTGCCTTCCGCCAATCTGCACCGCAGCAGCTCGCGCGCCATGAGGACCGTGGCTCACAGAAATTACCGCTTCCCGCGAAAGGCAGTGGTGGACGACACCACGGTGTAGCCGGAGGACTACGCGGTGGCATGGTTGCGACGACGCATGGGAGGGGGCGAGAGTGGACCACGCCGCCGGTGGTGGTTGACACTAGTATCCACACCGACCACGCGGAGCATAAGGTGACGATGAGCTCCACGGCCGAGGGGCGCCACCCGGATGGCGCAAGCAGCCCAACGCTCAGTGGAAGCTTGGGGAGCCTCCGCCATGGGTGCGACAGAACGGACGCAGGGCGGAGATAGAAGACGAGCTTCGACACGCCCCTGCCTGGCGCACCAAATGTCGGATTCAGGGCTCCGCAGACCCAAGAGAGCTTCAAACTCTGGTGTGTGCGAAGAACTCAACCTCTCCAGCCAATCAGCTCGTCACCCCCACGGCCTAGCTCGATGAACAAGGAATAAGATGGACACATCAGTTTGCCCCGGTTCGGGCCACCTTGTGGTGTAAGACCCTACTCCTACTTTGTGGTGGATTTGCCTCACGAGGGGCTGAGGATGAACTAGTACATGGGAAGAACAACCTCACGAGGTCTGCTCTAGTGTGGGTGTGAGTTGATGAGGTGTGGATCTGTTCCTGAGGGAGCTTCCCTCCCTACGGTGGTGGCTAAGCTATATTTATAGTGGCCTCGGTCCTCTTCCCCCAAAACATAGGTGGGAAGGGATCCCACAGTGGCCAACTTGAAAGGGGACAAGTAGTACATCTTATCCTGACGAAAGGTGGTCTTCGCCTGCAAAGCTTCTGGTCGTGATGCTGCAGTGGGCTCGGTGATGACATCCACCTTGCCGTCCCGGCGGTCTTGGTCTTGTTGCATGGGAATGGAAACCTTTGGCTGATTCCTCAGGACCCCGTGCCTACGCTTGCCTCCTTAGCACCAAAGAGGAAACCTGCTCCTCTACGCCCGCTGGCGCCCACCTGGACTTGTCCGTCATGGCTTAAGGCCACCTCAACCTCATGAGCTAGGCACCTGCATAGAAATCTCCGCTCCACAGGAGGCAGCCCGGGGAGGCCGCTCCCTCTGGAGGTCTTGATGTCGCCCGCCTCGCGAGGCTTGGCCCCTCACGAGGGTCTTGTCTTGAAGGTGTTGCGGATGGGCCATACCAGGGCGTCGACGGAGCCACGCCATGGGCCGCAGGCAAGCATGTCTGTGTACCCTAGTTCCCAAAACGCCGACAGGTTGGTCGCTAAAGAAGTTGCGGCAGAGGTGGCTGTCGGATGTGTGGAGGAAGATCTGAGCAATCTGTAGGCGGCATCCAGGTCACTAGTCTGTTGTGATGGATGGTTCCGTTGTTGGAGCAGCTCCGATGAGCCATAAGACGTCGAGGCTGAAGCAGTACAAGACAGACATCGTTAATCTCAAGTGGGATTCTAATAGCATCTCCAATAGATGATGTAAAATACATTACCAAAAAGTGATAGATGTAAAATTTACATCACCAAAAAACACCTGACTACAACAGATGAGGTAAACACCATTGACTCTGAACTTAATTCTCAAAACTGAAATTTACTGTGGAATCTGAATGCTACTGTCGAAACTGAACACACCGGTAGCAGAGAGCACTTCACATGTAGCTTAGGGCGCTCGAGCACTACTAGTAGAGAAATAGTGATCTAAATCAGCAGGCGGTCGATAGGGAACACAATAGCAGATAGCAGCGGGAGCAGCAGCGACTAGAGGAGCAGTGCGAACTAGAGCTAGAGCAGCAGCGTGTAGGCAGAAGAGCTCTGTACCAAAGATTAGCAACATGAAAGTAGAGAAAGAGCAAGAAAGCAAAGAGCACGAGCGAGGGGGAGAGCAGAGCAGCAATGGCGAGATCTGAAAGCGAGATCGAAAGCAGCAAAGAACAATGAAGCGAGGGCTGTGAGAGCAAAGAAGAAGCGGAAGCGAGAGCCGGAGCAGCAGCAGCAGATCCGGCTGGTATGCACGCCCCTACCAAAGGGGCCCCGCAATGGGCGAGAGCCGCCATGGAGATGTCGCCTGCGACGCCGACTTCGATGTAGTTGCACCATGGGGGTGTGGGATGGATCACCGCCGGTGCCTGGAGGTCGAGTTAAGGAGAAGGTGCGATGCGATGAGTGTACAACCTCTGGTGGCGCCGAGTAGGCCTCGGCTTCGTCTGAGGAGTCGGTGAGGATGTTGCGGTTCCTGTCGGGGGTTGGGTGCGACATATGCCAAAGAATCACGGTGGGAGCGAGTAGAACGTCGCCGGTGCCCGGACGCGGGATGAGGCGTAGACACGAACGCCGGGCGTACTTTACCTGTGTTCGGGCTCTCCTAGGAGATAACACCCCTAGTCCCGCTTTCTGCGGGGTCTCCGCATGATCACTAAGGCAAAGTGAGTACAAGGTTGCTCCTCGAGCTGTATGCTAGAGGTAGGAGAAGGCAAGGCTAGCTCTCTCCTTCTTGTATGATCTGGTCTAGTTCTAAGGGGTTGGAACCGTTTGCATGGGTGCCTGGGGTTTGAGGGCCCATGACCGTTGGAGTCCTCTTTGGCGGTAAGAAGCTTCTCCGCCCGACTAGTCCCAGACGGAAAGGCATAGGCCGTACGCCGCCATGCGTGTCTTGCCACCGCTGATTATCGTAGCCATGCCTCTAATGGCTTGGGTTCGGTTAGGGTCGTGGCTACAGCTCCGCCGCCTGGCGGGCGATTACTGTAGCCACTCCCCATCTCATCTGGTTAATGGCGCGTGGGACCCGTGGGAGGGGCTGGCCGACTCCCTGGGGCCGACTCCCATCAGGTCTGACTGGTAGTGCTCTTGTCGTCTTCTGGACTCTCGCTGACTGGTAGGGCCCATCGTCCTTGGGCCGTACTGACAGGCCATCGTGGGTGCAGGACTCTGCCCACTGGTGCTGATGTCAGGGATGGCATGGCAGCAGTGCCGCGCCGGACGGAGATCTCCGCTGGTATAGTGCATTGTGGCCACGCCAGCCCCTGGAAAGGGGAGGGAGTGGGCTACACTATTGCCACTCCCTGTCCTATCCCCCTTGATGAGGGCATGGGTTTCGCTGGTGCCGCAGGCCGACTCCCCGGGGCCGGCTTCTTCGGAAGTCGCCCGGTAGGAGTCGGCTTGTCTTGGCCTCGCCTCTAGGACTCGGCCGTGCGCGGTCAGTTAGCCGTTCCACTAGCCGGCCTCCAGAAGACGGCTCTGTATCTTGGCGTCTTGAGGGGCGCAGTCAGCCCTGATGTCTTGAAAGGTTCTGAGCTTCGGGTTAGCCTACCCGTGGCCCATTACTCCGACAGTAGTCCCCGAAGCTGGTGAGGCATCATGGTGACCGGGTCGAGGAGCCTCAACAGCTTCCTTCTCCCAGTGCTTGAGGCAGGGCCTCGTTCGTCTTCTGCTAGTCCGACTGGTGGGAGTCGGACTCGCCAAACCTGACTTGCCCACAATTTTCGAATGCCGCGGCGGGATCTAAGTGGCGTGCTAGCTAAGCTTCCAGGCCACCGCCTGCTGGGCCTGTCACGCGACGACGGCATGCCGGGCGATCTGCCCACCCACGCGCGCGATCGGACACGCCTGCAGGCGGGGCCTACCACTACCGCGCCTCGGCACGCGAGCGGATCCGCTGCGGCCTAGGTGGGCGGTTGAGGCCCCCGCGGAGTAACTACGCGCAGTAACTTTGCGCGATAAACGCGGGGGCATGGGGTAGTGGGCGCAGTAAATCCCACGATCGCCCCATCGGCTTCGCAGCCCATAAGCCTATAAGTAGGCGGAGGAGGGGGAGCGGCAGAGCACGCGCGCCCCTCCTCATCAATACTTCTTCTTCTTCCTCTCGCCGCTGTGCCCCAAGCTACGTCGAGCGTTGTGGTGGTCCGTTCCCGATGAGCTCTTCCTCTGCCATCACGCTCCCCGCGGTGCGCTCCGGTACCTGGGACGGTTCGGAGGTCCACGATGATGACGTCGATTTGCTCTGCAAGACGCGTCAGCTGCCCGGGAAGGACTTCGTGCGGGTCCGCCTCACGCCGAGGGGGGAAATCTCGCCGTGCCGGAGGAGGGCGAGTGGGTCGTCTTCCGCCAGATTGCCCCATGGGCCTCGCCTACCGGGCGTGGCGGCTTCTTCTCCTTTCTTGAATTCTATGGCCTCGGCGCACCACCTCACCCCCAACACGGTGGTGCTACTATCCGCTTGCCGTCTCTTTGTGCGAAGGCTTCCTGGCGTCCTCCCCACCATCGAAGCTCGGGGAGTTCTTCCACACCAAGCTTGGCACCCAAGCCGCAGGCGTGTCGGCTCAGTGTGGCGCGTTCGTCGCCGTGCGGAGGCCAGGGGCCGACAACCCATTCCCCCCCCCCATCACACTGATAAAGTCGATGAAGATGTGGCAGCGGTCATACTTCTACGTGAAGAGCATCTTCGCGGAGGGCGACTGGGTTAATCTGCCGGCTTACGTAGCCGGCCTGCCAGCTGGGAGGCGGCCCAACTGGTCGTATCTGGCCAGGACGCTGACGCCTGCTGGAGCCGCCGCCGTCGCGCGGCTCCGAGTTCTGACGCAGTCGGAGGGCCAAACCGGGTCTGATTTGCTGGCCGCTTGCCGTCGTGCCGAAAGTGCTCACGCTCGTGGCCGCCTCACATGATCTGCCAGATGAGCGGGCATCGGGACCCGAGTCGGATGTGCACCAAGGAGATGCCTCAGGAGGAGGTAGCCTACATGGTGAACTACCTTGCTAACTGCGAGCTCACGAAGGAGAGGGACTACGAGCTCCAGGGCCGCCCTCACATGATCTGCCAGATGAGCGGGCATCGGGACTGTTAGCTGAGCAGTCGGGCCGGATCCCCGGCGACCTTTCTTCTGTCTTGTTGATGACTCATTTTTCGCGGGGGAGCGCTGGCACTCCTGCGGGTTGTAGTCGCCGAGATTCGGGCCGACTGCTGAGCAGTCGGGCTGGATCTCCCCGGCGACCTTTCTTCCTTGTTGACAACTAACACTTTGTTCCCTTTTTCCTTCCGCAGAGGCCAACGCCACCTTGCAGCAGCAGTTGGGCGAGGCCAACTCCACGCTGCGTGCCAAGGAGGAGGAGTGCGGCAGGCTGGCTGAGGAGCGCGACCGGCTGGTCACGCAGCTGGAAGAATAGAAAGAGCTGCTCAAGAAGACCCAGAAAGAGACGGAAGACAAGGAGACCGCCCTCCTTGCTGAGTTCGTGACCGAGCGCTCCTCCTGGACCGACAAGGAGGCGATGTTGGCTTCCGGCTTCCATGAGATCGAGGATCTCATCGACGGTGATCCTCCCCTCATTTTCCTTCTTTGAGTTGCCGGCTGTTGGTCGAGCCGCTTCTAATCTTTAATTTGGCTCTTTGCTCTCCTGTCTTGGCAGACTTCTTCCCTGGCCACTCGAACGCTGCCAACCAGGCCATCAAGGCTGACCACGAAGGGCGGAGGGCGGATGGCGCGAAGATCGCCGCCGACGCCCCCCGAACCCCTGACGAGCAGATCCTGAGCATCGAGGCTCGTCTTCGGCCGGCTCACCGGATGCTGCGCCGGCTTCAACGCGTCGGCGCCCAGGCGATTGCCGCCCTGTGGCCAGACATGCCAGCTCCGTGCACTCCCAGTCAGACTGCCGACTGGCTGGAGGTAGCGGCCGGCCGTCTTGAGGCCTGGAAGGGCTCTTCGGCCCGGGCTGGAGCGCGCCGGGCCTTGAAGTTCGTCAAGGCGTGGAATCATGGGCTGAATCTAGCCCAGCTAGCCATGTTCCGGCAAGAAGCTCAGGAGGAGTTGGTGGTTGTGGAAGACGATCTCGTCAAGCGCGCGGCGTTGATCGCCGAGTACACCGACACCAGCGTCTTCGTTCCGGAGCGGGCTGAGAACAGCGACGAGGCGCCGCCGGAGTGGTTCGGGCTGAATCCAGACGACGACGAGGACTCGGCGGAGGTGATCGACTCCAGTGGCAAGGAAGAAGGCGAGGCGGAGGGGGGAGGCGAAGAGGAGGCGCCGGAGTTCAGAGCAGACGGCCAGCCTCAGCTCGACCGCGCCTCCAGCAACGAGCCACGCCCAACCGAGTCGGCTACTACTGGAGGCGATTATGCGGAGACTGACCAGCCGGCCACTCCACCAACCGTCGCCGTGGACTCCTCCGACCCTCCGAACCCTTCTGCCGCTTCCTAGGCTGCCACTTTGTCTTTGTTTTTATCTGCTTAATAGTCTCGATGAACTTGTTAATTTGCACAATTCCACCCACGGGGTGTATCTTGAACTTCTGTTTGAAGATTCGGCCAAGGGCCTTTGCTATGTAAATATCTTCGGAATTATGTCTCTTATTGCCTATTGCTCTTTGTCTTTTTCCTTTGCCGCCTTCATCGGTTGCCGTCTTGCCAGTCAGATAGCCGCTCTGCAGACTGTTGCTGGATCAAGTACTTAGCTTCTTTTGGGAAGGCAAGTACTTAGCCGTTTTGAGTTTTTTTAGCAAGTTGAGTAGAAAACGGTGAGCCGACTGCTCAAGAGTCGGTTGTGAAAAGGCTGGAAGCCGGCTTAAACTATGTACACACTTTGAGTCCTAAGCCATTTTCCATGTGGACACCCATTCTACCTTACTCCTGCCCACAGACATGATTATTTCTGCGAATGCGGCTTTTGACAGGAGACGGCTTAAGTGCCACACACTACTTGTCCGGCTGCAAGAAGCATTTCATAGTACAAGACGGCAAGTCCCCGGGCCGACTAGTCGAACACCCGTGCCAAGCGGCATAAAAAATAACATACTTATGGGCATAATTCTTATCATATAGATAAAAGAGGGCAGTCCCCGAGCTCATCTCAGGGGACCCGGAGTCTTCATACTTCAATACAAAAGGTAGCGTGGTGGCAATAGTCTTGAGTGCAGAAGCCGGCTGATGTGGCTTGGAACGGAACTTCTGGCACCCTTTGCATTCTTGGACCAAGTCCTCGGCGTCTTCTAGAGCAGTCGGCAAAAAGAAACCATGGCGGAAGGCTTTGGCGACAAGTGCTCTTGAAGCCGCGTGGTGGCCACACTCGCCTTGATGGATGTCTTTGAGAATTGCTTGGCCTTGCTCCGGCTCCATGCAGCGCTGGTAGACACCAGTGACACTGCGCCTTACAAGCTCTCTGTTGACTATGGTGTAGGCTGCTGCCCGGCGTTGCACTTGCCGAGCCAAGATCTCATCAGTTGGCAGCTCTTTGTTCACCAGGAATTTGAGGATGGGCTGGGCCCATGAAGGTGCTGCGATTTCTGCAGCTGTCAGGACTGCGACTTGGACGAGGGCGGCTGGGCCGGGAGGCGATGGGTTGGAGTCAGCAGCCGCTTGCTGGGCTGATGAACTCCCCGGGTCGATTGGTGCAGTCCCCGGGCCGGGTTCTGAAGTCTTCGGGCTGACCGCTGCAGTCCCCGGGCCGGGTCTGAAGTCCCCGGGCAGGGTGCGAGTGCCGCGATCCCTCGGCCGCCTGCCAGAATTCCTGTGCCGGCTACTGGGGCTCTCAAGTTGGATCCGACTACTTCAGGAGGAGCCGACACGAAGATAGAATCTGACTCTGGCGATGACAGACGGCTTGAGCGAAGCGGCGTTAAAGGCGGCGCACGGACGATATTGCTTGGACGGTAGAGCCGATTAGGTACAAGGTGTCACGCCCAATATGCGACCCTATCCAAAAGGAACTCGACGGTCCCACCAAGGATAGACCCGCATATTGAAACGCTTTTGCAAGGTGGATATCATTACACCAACATTACATAATAGATGGGAATACATACATAAGGCACAAATGCCACAAGGATACATCAACATCATATACAAGATCAACATCCGACTACGGATGAAACATAAACAGAAGCTCAAATGACATCCACCCTGCTAGCCCAGGCCGACCTGGAACCTATCCCCGATCGAAGAAGAAGAAGAAGAACTCCAACACAAGTAAACATCGCCTCGCATCATGATCATCGCATAACCTGTACCTGCAACTGTTGGTGTAGTAAATGTGGAGCCACGAGGACTCAAGGCAATCCCATTACCATGGGTATCAAGACTAGCAAAGCTTAATGGGAAAGGAAGGGTAAAGTGGTGAGGTTGCAGCAGCGACTAAGCATATATGGTGGCTAACATACGCAAATGAGAGCGAGAAGAGAAACAAAAGGAACGGTCACAACTAGTAATGATCAAGAAGTGATCCTGAACTCCTACTTACGTCGACATAACCCAAAACCATGTTCTCCTCTCGATCAACCCGAAAAGAGACACTCACTGATTACGCACAGTTGGTGTATTTTAGGAGAGTTTGCTTCAAGTTTACTACAACCGGATATTAACAAATTCCCATCTACCACATAACTGGGCACGGCTCTCGGAAGTTTATACCCTGCAAGGGTGTCCCAACTTAGCCCATGATAAGCTCTCGCGATCAACGAAGGATATTCCTTCTCCCGGAAGACCCGATCGATCTCGGAATTCAGGCTACAAGACATTTCGGCAAGAATAAAACAAGACCAAAAAGCCGCTGATGCGCCGACAATCCCGATAGGAGCTGCACATATCTCGTTCTCGAGGGTAACACCGGATGAACACTACGTCTGACAAAGCGATACCCCAAGTTGCCTAGGGCGGCACCGCAAGTGGCTCTGGTTTGGACCAACACTTAGACAAGCATTGGCCCGGGGCTGAATAAAGATGACCCTTGGGTTAATTACTCCCAAGGAAATGTGGGTGGTGGTGAGGCAAATGCTAAAACCAATGTTGGGCCTTCTCGGAGGATTCTTATTCAAAGCGAACTGTCAAGGGGTCCCATAAATCACCCGACCGCGTTGGGGACGCAAAATCCGGGAACATAATACCGATATGATGAAACTAGGGCGGCAAGAGTGGAACAAAACACCAGGCATAAGGCCGAGCCTTCCACACTTTACCAAGTATATAGATGCATTAATTAAATAAGATATATTGTGATATCCCAACAAGTAAGCATGTTCCAACAAGGAACAACATCTCCATGTTCCAACAAGGAACAAACTTCATCTTCACCTGCAACTAACAACGCTATAAGAGGAGCTGAGCAAAAGCGGTAACATAGCCAAACAACGGTTTGCATAGGAAGGGTGCAAAAGGTTAGAGGCTGACATGGCAATTTGGGATGGCTTGAGCAGCAAGTGATAGGTAGCGCAGCATAGCGATAGAACGAAACAACTAGCATAGCAATGATAGTAGTGAGATCCAGGGTAGCGGTCATCTTGCCTGAAATCCCGCAAGGAAGAAGAACGAGTCCATGAAGAAGACGAACGGATGAAGCCGAACCAAGCGTAGACGAACGAATCCTCACGATCGCAACGAAACATGAACTAACAAGAAGAAGCACACAACATAGTAAACACACCACACATAAACAAGACATGATGCACAACCAAGCATGATACATGACAAAGCTACATGAAGCTACTCATGGCAAGAGATGATGCAGACAAGAGCAACACATCAAAGCAAGTTTAAATGAGGCCGAGAACAACATATAACAATTCCGGTAAGTCCTCATATGAAAATTTCGAAATTGGTCCAGATCTGAATAAACCTTATGTTCAAGTTGTTAAACAGCAAGTTAAAATGCACCACGATGATCTACACGAAATTCTAGTCAAGTTACATATAAAGTTCATTAAATTCGAGACTACGACCTAGAAGATATGAGCAAAACAAGATAAACATGGCATTGATGCAAAATGCATACAAACATCAAGCAAACACCTCAAAACAAGGATGCAACATGATAATATGAAACTACATGCAAAATCAAGCAAGTTTCATATAGAGCACACTCAAAACGGAGCAACGGTTCAACACATACACCCTAAACAAGTCATGACAACAATCTGTCCAAAACAGCAACTAGGCATATTGCAAGCATCAAAACAATAAGCTACAGCACCCAAACATAATAACAAAAGGCATAGGCATGATGTAAAGGTAAAGCATGACAAAACATGAACACTGAGATATCTCCAGAAATCAATAGTACATGCTCAAAATGACATGGAAAGATTGCAAATAATAACAGTTTCAGACTTAGCAGAAAATAACATCAGGTTGCAATGTTTAGAGCTATCAAACAACATGTTACAGGAACTTATCATGGCAAACAAATGCATGGCATGAATCTACTAAATAAATAGAACAAAAGTCCCTTATTGACCATGAGCCAAAAAGGATCAGAAAATATGATGGCACCCACGTAAACATAGCAAGTTATATGACAGATTCATACATGGCAGGAACAACAATAAGTAGGCATATTGGTGAGCTTGAACCACTCACCACAGAGCAATACATGGCATATCAAGGCAACTCAGAGTAAGAAGACATGGCATAGAAGCTATACATGGCAAGAACAACATCACAGAATACACGGATCAACTACAACAACCTTGGCAAAATTGAATGACATGTAAACAACCTGCCAGGAAACATTTTATAGCAAAAGTAGAGATCAACTGACTCACGCTATGGCACTCCATAATTGCAAACAAGGGAATGGATGGATAGAGCATAACCATATGTTCAAAACATCCTTATTGAAGTATCTCAAAATAAGCATGGATCTCTCTGTAGCATCAAGTTTACATGGCATAAAAATATCAGCAGAACAGGGGCTGAAATCATCAACATCATGAATCTTAGTTTGCATGCTTGTGCTAGTCACCACAGAGATCACAAAAATACATGGCATATACCCCTGTAAATACGGCATGGCATATTACAAAACACATGTAGGACTCAAGATCATAGGGTGCACACATCAATGATGGCAAAAATGACAAAAGTGCATGTTCTGATAAGAATCTGAAACTAACATCACATAGCCCTATTCTAACAGCATTTCGGGCATCAAGATGAGCTCAAATGTAAATGATGCAATGAGATGAAATGGTGAGTATCTCGCAATGAACATTCTGATATATTATGCACGCAAAACGGAGGTACGGATGCAGAGTTATGATGCGAAGAAATATGCTAAAAATAATGCAGACTTAGAGGATTTCGGGGTCAACCCTAGAAACTGGATTTGGATCCGGGCGCGTTGACCGAGGCAGGCCGGAGTAGCTCGCCGGAGCAGGGTCGGAGATGGCCGGGTCGGGGACGTTGCCGGGCGAGGGCTGGCAGCGAGGGCTGGCCGGGCGGCCTTGGCGAGCTGCCATGGCGCAGACGATGAGGCCAGGCGAGTGTGGCACATGGCGGCAAGCAAGTGGCGGGCTACTGCAAGAAGAGGAGGGCGGGCGCCACGAGGGCGGGCGCGGCCCGGATGGAGCGAGGGGGCGGCTGCCGGGTTCATGGCCGGGCCTCGGTGTGGCGAGAGCCGCCACGTGAAGGCGTCTGGTTAGGCGAGGGCGGACGTGTCCATTCTGGACATGTCCGGTGTGGCGGAGGAAGAGGACTAGGTTTGGGGGATCGGACCTCGAATTCGGGGGAGGGGGAGTAATTTATAGGTAGAGGGAGCTAGGAGAGTCCAAATGAGGCACGGTTTTCGCCCACCGAGAGCATGGAGGTGAGTTAGGTGGATTTTGGGCCACTTTGAAAGGGGTGTTGGGCTGCAAAGAGAAGGAGGCTTTTATGGTTACCCGGTTAACCGTTGGAGTACCAAACGACCTCCAAATGACCCAAAACTTGACAGGCGGTCTACCGGTGCTATACCAAGGCCGCTTGGCAAACCTCGGTCCATTCCGAGAACGTTTAACACCCACTCACAACGGGAGACAAAAAAGGGACGCCGGGGAACATAGGAGTGCCGGATTGCAAAACGGACAACGGGGAAAATGCTCGTATGCATGAAACGAACATGTATGCAAATGCGATGCACATGACAACGTGATATGAAATGCAGATGATGACATGGCAAAGACAACGAATAACTGGCGGACACCTGGCGCATCGAATCCGGGGCGTTACAACACTCCTCCACTAACAAGAGATCTCGTCCCGAGATCTTAGGACCGAGACGGAAGGGAAAAATGGATGAGGTGATACAAGAACTCAAGAGAAGAAGCAAGGAATCAAGAGCACACGAGAAGAAGAGAGAAACGACGAGAATGACGAGAATCAAAAGCTCACGGAATCAGATAGGCTCTGAAACCACTCGTTCTAACCGGACTGGTTAGAATGAGAAAAGAAACGAATAAGACTGAAAGGATTTAGGCAGCACTCCGGCCGAAACATGGAAGGAATAGAATCTGAACTTGAGAAGATGGAATGACACTTGATGAAGACATGACACAAAACCTCCAGAAGAATTGAAAGAATTTGAATGAAAAGAACTTAGAAGGAAGGATTGAGCGGAGTTGTTGAAAGAAATCAACAACGAGAGGATAAGCTTGTTGTGGACTTATAGGTAACATCTCAAGATCATGAGGTGATAACCGACCACAAACAGAAATGGTTGGATAGCTGAGAAGGACGAGGAAATGCAGAACTCCACTTCAAAAGAAAACGGAGAATTAATTGCACTTCGAGACGCAAGAAGGAGAGATACTTGAGCTCTACCAACAAAATCTTGATGAACACTTGAAGGATGAATTAAATCATGAAGAACCACCATGAAGAACTCCGTGACAAAAGGATGATGAGATAGAATGAAGGATGAAATAATAAGATGAGCCTTGCGATGATTTAGATGGGGTTCCGACAAAATTGCTGAGGAAATTTGAACTCCGGAAAAGAAAAGATGAAAACACTTGGGACTAGAATTTATTCATCATGAACAAACTCCGAAGGAAGGGATTAATCACTTGGATGAAATAAGAATAAGATTTATTGTATGCTTATCCTTCATCAAATTAAATTGATGACAAGCAATGGATTTGGCATGCAACTTATTCTCGTTGAAAAAGGATTAAGGGGAAACATCACACAAAACTTGAGAAAGTCTTCATGAACCACCAGTAGGATTGGAAAGAACGAATGAATTAAAATGATAATCAAGGAAAAAGAATCTTGAACGAACCATCGTAAGAATTCGGAAATGACTGAAGAAAGAGAATGAATCGCCGGGAAGAATTAGGAGAACCAATATGCTAGAGGGGATTTAGATGCGCAAGAACGAAGAGATAACGAGCTGATTAAAGAACACTTGAACGAAGCACCGGGATAAATATTGAACGATAACTGAAAAGTGAGGATGAAGAATTCTTCTGGAACGATGGCCTCCGGTAAAAGAAATGGAAAAACAACACCTGACATACTCCGGATGGGTAAGAAAAGAATATCTGACGAATGGAATAATTCGAGAGGATAAAATGAAGCTAGAACCACGAATCTTCGAGAGAACGGGCAAGATTTAGAGGAAAACTCTTCTTCGATCTTCAAATGAAGACGAGACACACCACCAAAATTACTGAGATACTCCGAAGAATGTAAAAGAGGAAGGGTTGAACCAAAAGATGAAAAGAATTTGAAAGAGATCTTGGGAAGGCGTCTGACTGATGAAATTCATTCTTACGTCAAACTTGAAAAGAATTAGGAATGGCTCCGGAATAATTAGAAGAGTCAGGTAAGATCCTGGGAAAGACCTGTGGGTTAGGGCCCACTAAAAGAAAACACCTTTGGAAAGGGATGTTGAACAGATAGATGATGCACCGGAAGAACTGAAATATTTGAATGAGGTGACAACCTCGAATTAATTCGAACACAGGCGAATCTCCTGAGATGTCTTCCGAACTCCGGGATGATTGAATGGCAAGATGCAAACGAGCAAGGAAAACACTTGAGCCGAGGGAAAAGAATAAGATCAACCCGAAAAACTTGAATTGAGTCCATCGGAAAAGAAATGAAGAATGTCGAACAAAAGAGAAATTCACCGGTTGAAATAATTGAGGGAAGACTGAAGAGGTTCCGTACGAATGAAATTGATGGTCGAGAGAGAGTCAGACTCCGGGAAGAAAAAGGGTGGGAGGGCGGGAAAAAAAAGGCAACTTGGAAGGGGAACCGACGAATATCTTGAAGAGAAAACACCGGTTGAAAACATTGAGGAAAGAAAGCAAAGACTTCGCACGAGTAGGATGGATACTCGACACGGACTCGGTTCCGACAAGAAGAAGGGTGGGCGGGCGGGAAAAGAAAACAACTGAGGATTGGACTTGACAACGATGAAGAGGCTCGAGTCAACTTGACAAGAAATGCATCGGATGAAAAGAGATGAGAACCAACGACCGGAAAACCAACTGCGTGATCGTAAAGAAAATTTGAAAGGGAAGAGGAGTAGTTCCAAAACACCTACGTCAAGATTCCTTACCAGAGCGACGACGGGGCAGAGGAGTAAAAAGAATTCCTACTCTCCGATATAACTAGAATCCGAAAATAGTTTTCTTCTAGACTCAACAACGACCAAACTACACGATCAATCAAGGGGGCTCCTAGGGTCGGTCGAGGCTCTGATACCAACTTGTCACGCCCAATATGCGACCCTATCCAAAAGGAACTCGACGGTCCCACCAAGGATAGACCCGCATATTGAAACGCTTTTGCAAGGTGGATATCATTACATCAACATTACATAATAGATGGGAATACATACATAAGCCACAAATGCCACAAGGATACATCAACATCATATACAAGATCAACATCCGATTACGGATGAAACATAAACAGAAGCTCAAACGACATCCACCCTGCTAGCCCAGGCTGCCGACCTGGAACCTATCCCCTGATCGAAGAAGAAGAAGAAGAACTCCAACACAAGTAAACATCGCTCTCGCGTCATGATCATCGCATAACCTGTACCTGCAACTGTTGGTGTAGTAAACTGTGAGCCACGAGGACTCAGCAATCCCATTACCATGGGTATCAAGACTAGCAAAGCTTAATGGGAAAGGAAGGGTAAAGTGGTGAGGTTGCAGCAGCGACTAAGCGTATATGCTGGCTAACATACGCAAATGAGAGCGAGAAGAGAAACAAAGGAACGGTCGTCAACTAGTAATGATAAAGAAGTGATCCTGAACTCCTACTTACGTCAGACATAACCCAGAAACCGTGTTCTCCTCTCGATCAACACCGAAAAGACACACTCACGATTCGCTTTACGGTTGGTGTATTTTAGGAGAGTTTGCTTCAAGTTTACTACAACCGGATATTAACAAATTCCCATCGCCACATAACCGCTGGCACGGCTCTCGAAAGTTTATACCTGCAGGGGTGTCCCAACTTAGTCCATGATAAGCTCTCGCGATCAGCGAAGGATATTCCTTCTCCCGGGAAGACCCGATCAGTCTCGGAATCCCGGCTACAAGACATTCGACAAGTAATAAAACAAGACCAGCAAAGAAGCCGCCCGATGCGCCCGACAATCCCGATAGGAGCTGCACATATCTCGTTCTCGGGCAACACCGGATGAACACTACGACGGCAACCGACGATACCCCAAGTTGCCTAGGGGCACCGCAAGTGGCTCTGGTTTGGACCAACACTTAGACAAGCATTGGCCCCGGGGGCTGAATAAAGATGACCCTTGGGTTAATTACTCCCAAGGGAAATGTAGGTGGTGGTGAGGCAAATGGTAAAACCAATGTTGGGCCTTGCTGGAGGAGTCTTATTCAAAGCGAACTGTCAAGGGGTCCCATAAATCACCCGACCGCGTTAGAGACGCAAAATCCGGGAACATAATACCGATATGACGGAAACTAGGGCGGCAAGAGTGGAACAAAACACCAGGCATAAGGCCGAGTGTCGTGGAATTGTCACGGCAGATGTCCTCATGAAAGAACTTAGTCGCGGGGCCATCGTACGGGTTAACTTAGAGGGGTTAAAGCGGACGCAAAGACACGAGGGTTTATACTAGTTCGGCCCCTTCGATGAAGGTAAAAGCCTACGTCTAGTTTGTGATGGGATTGATGTGATCTCGGCGACTAGGGAGCAATAGCTTTGCCTAAGCCTCGAGTTGTTGTTGTCTATCCTCAAACCGCCGCCGGGTCGTCCCCTTATATACATGGGTTGACGTCCGGCCGGTCTACAGAGTCCCGAGGCCGGCTCATACAAGTGTCCGGCTCGGTCTCTCCTCTTTATCTTACAACACAAGTTACATGACTATGGCGGTTTCACCATTATGGGCCTTAACCCGCCTTTGGGCTCCGGGCCTCTAAGTTTCATAGTAAAGCGCCATCTTCTGAGTCTTCGTGGGCTTCAATATAGCTGAGGGTGAACCGGCCCCTCCTGGGCGGTTTACATTCAGTAGTTACATCCCCAACATTAGGCCCCAGATTGATTTGAACCTGTTCATGTCAATCTTCAACACTTTAGAAAAAAACTCTGAACATCATCCTTTATATTTCGTAAACGGCCATCTTCTTAAACCGCCGTGACGTCATCCTCCGACCACAGCGACGGAGCATCTTGACGTCATCTTTATTAAAGAAGCCCAAACGATAAGATTCCCTTCATTTAATGCTATCCCGGAAATCGAGGCGACCGCTGCGCCATCTGCCGCTTTCAGCTCCTCGATTCTCGCGCCTGTCCATTACTCTCTGCCTTATTATAAATAGACCGGAGGGCCCTTTCTCTTCTTCCCTTCCGTACTTCTTCTTCCTCGCGGCGCCCCCAGCTCTGAAGCTCGTAAATAGCCTTCGACCTTCGAACGCCGCGTCAACAAAGGCATTGCATCAACCCGGTTGTACCGAGAGATCCTCGGTGTCCCTCCGCTATCCTGCACATCCGGTAAGACTCTTCCTCATACCCCTATATCTGTATCTTAGGGCTCATGTTCTCATCGGCGTTCATAGGTGTTCATCCCTAGGTTCTTCGTATCCGCTCTGCCATAGCTTTTTTAGTTCAACTGTAGCATATATCTTGTGCGGTAGTTGCTCCGCATTCAGTTTAGCACTTAGCAGATCTTCCTTTTCGTCCAGAATCCCTTGATAGAACGCATGAGCTTCTCTACCCTTATTTAAAGCCTTTATAAATCGCAGAAATTTTTCTTACTAAACCTTTGGTAGATCCAAATTAATTCCGTCGATGTGTGAAACCTGTTTCTGTCAACACTTAGCAGATTTTTCAACTTCGATCCTTCCTCCTAAGGGCGGTTTAATTTTTTGATAGCTAATCCGCCATACTCCATTAGCCCTCGATTAAACCGAAATCTGAACTGAATGCCAAATTGCGGTTTAGCATTGTATAATATATACGAACTGTTAACGGTGAACCGGCTTTTACTTTTCTTTTCGCATGATTTCTTCTTCGAGAATGGCCAAACAATTCGCAGCTTGCAACCGGGTCCGATCCAAGATTACCGAGGCGCAACTCAATGGATATGTCACCACCGGCGCTTTAGCCTCCAAAAATGTCCTTCATTGGCGTGTTAGGATCTTTGAATGCCCTCCTAAACCTCAAGAAGGAGAAGTAATTGTATTCATGCAACACTTAGACCGGGATTCAGCCCGCCGGATCAAAATTCTTCCGGATGTCCTTGCAAGTTTCCAACTCCATCCACAAGATATTGGTCCGAACTCTGTGTCCAATATATGTAATTTCCAAGTTTTACGTGAAGTCTATCTTCAAGAAGAACCATCTGTGGAGCTGTTCCGGGACTTCTTTCATTTGAACCGCCATACCGAGTTTTCGGATGGTCCTAATACGGAACTGGGTGGCGTTTCAATCCAGAAAAGGAAGGAAGTAGACTTTCCCCACGCAAAACACCATAGCCATCCGAAAGATTGGAACCAAACCTGGTTCTATTGCTGGAATACCGCTCCTAACAGCGAGAACCCTTTGCCGGGCTACCGCCCTCACCGGCTTAGCAACCATCACCCATTGCCTTTACGCATAACTGCCGCAGAACGGAAGAATTTTGCGCCTCAAATTATCAAACTCCGGGCTCTAATGGCCAATGGCTTAACTGGTGTTGATCTTGTTCGATGTTGGGTTTCTTGGGGCATCTTGCCATTAAGCCGCCACCCCGGATTGATGCACGAATACACTGGTAGCGTCAAAGACCCTCAAAGACATCACGAGCTACCAATAACTGAGCTTGAAGTCACTGACACGGTGAAGAAGATGCTCGATGAATCGGTATCCGTCTGCAGCCAAACCGGGTTGGCCCCGTTCTGTGCTTCCAACAAACCGCCTGCGCTAAGCCTCCGCTCATCACTCTTCTGATATCAATGTCTTATTGATGTACATTAATCCTTGTTACCTCTCAGGCTAACAGTTCCTTCTGGAAACGAACCAAACCTGCCGTGGTACCTCGTGTAAAGTCCAAGACCACCAAGAAAAGCTGGTAAGAGGAAAACCGCCGATTCTTCTGAGCCGCCGGAAGGAGAAGAGTCAGAAGCTGAGGTAAAGCTTGATCTACCTTGTCCCTTTTATCCTTCATCCTATTGACAGCTACAATTCCCAGGACGATGCTGAAGCTAGTCATGCTGATCCTGTTGAGGTAATCCTTCATTCTTGCGACTACGATCTTGTGCGGGTTAAAAGAATTAGCGGACAGTCAGGAAAGTGAAAAAATCTCGCTCCGTGCTCATTTGAATCGAACCTTTCTTTGAAGACACAATGATGAAGAGCGCCCATTACAACCCGCACGGTGACCAGCAAATTACATCGTCCGGTTTACCTGGCACCCCAACCCGGAAGCGTCGTCCAGAGGTGATTTGTTCTCCTGAAAAACATTATCCTTTGAAAGGTTTCTTCCGATGCCCTCTCAATCCGTCCGACCTGAATTATCAGGCCTCTTCCAACTCATCTGGCGGTTCATCAACCACTCAACTGCCTCCTCTTAAAGTTGCTGCGGGGTAAGCATAACACTCTCTTTTGTTTTCTTCGCATTTGCCGATTTACCATACTCTAACTCTGAATATTGCAGCACCAAGGCTCGCTTTGTAAGAAGGAGAAACCCTTGACCCTACTGTGGATGTTGATCCGGAGAAGACTCCAGAGCACCATGGCGAAAAACCTGAGGTTGCTAAAAACCGTCCTGCCGGGTTGAATCAAGACGACAATGCTAATCCGCCAGAGGCTGAACCGGATGCCCAAGTGGAAACCTCACATCCTGCTCCACCGAGTCCTCAGCGAAACAGGTTGCGGTGCTGAACCGCCGAGCCTGGGTATGAAAATACCAAGCCCAAGGAAGAATGCCAATCCGGCCAGCCCGGCCAAAGATGAATATGTGGTTGTGGACGGCACGCTTGCCTATACCGCCCCTGGCAATCCGGTCGTTCTATCAAAACACAACGCCAAGGAAGAGTCCACCGCCATGAGTAAAGAGACGGGAAAAACTGATCTATCAGCTTACGACAACCTCTCTGCCCAAGAACTTCACTCCGACTACTGAACCGACTCTTCACAAGTCGTGACTTGAGGCCGGTCCGGTGAATCGTATGAAGGAACGCTATGAGGTAAGGAGTTATGCCTCTCTTGTACTTTTGTTGTGTAGTAGCCCCCAAGGGCGGTTCAATCGTGCATAGTTAAACCGGGACTTAATATAAAACTCATACGTCTCAAATTTCAAGGTCTTGTAGCCCCCAAGGGCCGGTTCAACTTAGCATAGTTAAATTGGGACCGTAACTTGTATTACCATAGCAAGATGAGATCAATTAGCCATTAGCACCCAAGTGCCAAGTTGAATACCTGTATTGAGCTTGGGACTTCATAATGAAAACGACTAACGTGATCCATTTTGTATCGAGTGAGATATACCGAAGAAACCGTACAACTCAAGGACCTTCACGCCAATCGAAGACTCAACAAGCGAAGCCACCAAGGCGAAGGATGAATTGAAAACCGCCTTGACCACTATGGAGCAGCTCAAAGAGTGGTATAAATCCGAGCAGGCCAAGCTGGGACACCGAGAAGGCTGGTTTGCTAAAGCGGGCGAAGATCTTTGAAGCGGCTCAAACCGGTGATGAAGAACTCACTGGACTAAAGCGCCAAATTAATGCCATGACCTCTGCGATCTTTGGTAAGAGATTTTTCCCTAATTAATATTCCGTTTTGATATTTCCGCCGGTTTAACCTGAGTTGTCTTAAACCGATATAGGGAAACGTATTGCTCATCTGGGCTCTGACATGCGGAAGAAGCTCAAGGCTGCATACACGCTGATTGAGTAGCTGTATACCGGCTCCCAGCGAGCCATCTGCGCTACGTCGTATGATAACACCGCTCCGTCCTTGATCAAAGATACGCTGGACCGGCTATCCATGATTCCGGCACAACTTGAAGAGCTGAAACGATCCGCGGCCCGGGTTGGTACTTTACTGGCTCTAACTCGTGCCAAAGCGTGGATAGCGGACCTTGATCCGGCTGACATAACTAAGGGCTTCCCCAGCGCTCAAGAAAATGGCGAAGCCTTTGATAATGACGCCCTCAAACGAATAACAAAGGAGATGCGTCCTCTGGCGAGTCAACTGGCAGCGAAGCCAACTGGCGGTTTACCGCTCTTTCTATGATGCAAACAACAAGCGGGTGGAATTTGTCATTCGAAGTGCGTAACCTTGTTCCTCCAATCCGTAAGCACACTTATGCCTCGACAGCGTTGATCCTGCTGAGCTTATAAGTGAAGAGGCTGTCTTTCGTGCTTTAAACCGGATTGATCGGTCCACCAATGACTTCCGCCATTGGGTGTTGAAGAGGAAGAAGCTGAACCGACGCCCGACGACCCATCTTCTTCACGTCAACCCGGCGAGGAAGCTTAATCCGTCAAGCCGGGTGATGCATCATAAGCTACTAGTCATAACGCCATTCGAAATGTTGGGCCTCTGAAGGCTTTGTAATAAAATAGCCAGCACTTTTGTCTTGAATATGCCTTTATGCCTTGATGCGCAACCTTCGTAAAAGCGCTGATATTTTGATTGAATAATCGAAACCTTCAATCTATATTGCCTGCAATCACAAATTCTTAAACTGCCACCACGGCTTGCGTCGCCAAATTTTGTGACGCTCATATACATATGTAAGGAAAATATTGAGGTATATGATCAAAATTTTGTGATACAAAAATACCTGCCAGCGTCGGGCCTGCAGTTGGCTGAACCAACCTTGAAGCGGAGGTTGTATAAACCATTACCGTCAAAGGAGACAACAGCCCCTGTGTTTAGAATGCCGGTTTACCAGGTAAACCATGCCGGGTCATGTTAAGCCCCCTGTTACTCCATAATGGGACGTCTAACAGGACAAATCAAACCGGAAGAGTTATCTCCGGATTAAAGAATAAACCAAATGCCGTCAATGGACCGGTTGAACCGATTTTAATAATAGTTAAAAAAATACGGAAGCAAAGGCAATGATAAAACCGTTTGCGAAAAGAGGCCTTACTGAGCCGATCAGATGGCGTTACCATGGTCGGACACGACCAAGCTCCCAATAAGGTGTAGCTATGGTTCAAGTCGGCCAGGTCGCCAACTGAAACCGTGGCATTATGCCGATCAAGTGGCGTGGCAATGGTTCGGGTTCGACCAAGCCCCCAAGTGACTCAATGACCTTAAGCCGACCAAGAGGCGTGACTAGTTCAGACTTGACCATGTCCGAAAGTGATCTGGTGGCTTTCACCTATCAAAAGGTGTTTTATTGGTTCGGACACGACCAAGCCCCCAAGTGATATCACAATTCTTTTGAAAAGCAAACTCAAGGGGTAAACCGGAAGCCGCTTTAAGACAGAACAACTCCATGTAACCACGCATGATGTAGCAGCAGATACCCGCTTTAGCTGAGGTTCCGGTTTATTACTTTGTTCATAATATATACATTGTCATAATATGTACATAAGTAGAGCCGATGGCTTAGGTATAATAAGGCGAAGATGAGCTATGTTCCACGACACATTGGTCTCCTCCTCGACGCGTGCGTGAGTCTTTATGCTCTCGAATATCGATCGAGATAGTATGACCCGTTGTGCAGATTCTGTCGACCACGAAAGGTCCCTCCCAAGGTGGGGATAACTTGTGCATACCGATGCGGTCTTGGATGAGCCGAAGCACCAAATCTCCTTCTTGAAAAGTTCTGGTTCTGACCCGGCGACTATGGTAACGACGAAGATCCTGTTGGTAAATCGCCGAGCGAGCAGCTGCTATGTCCCGCTCTTCATCCAGCCGATCCAAAGCGTCCTGCCGTGCCGTCTCGTTGTCCGCTTCAACATAAGCTGCCACACGAGGTGAGTCATGACCGGATGTCCTCGGGGAGAACCGCCTCCGCACCATAGACCATAAAGAGCGGTGTGTACCACTGTGGATCACATTGGGCGTAGTGTTAATACTCCATAATACAGATGGTAATTCTTCTACCCAACAACCCGGCGTCCTGCAAAGGGACCATTAGCCGGGCTTGATGCCTCTTAAGATCTCTTGATTAGCTCTTTACGCTTGACCATTGGACTGTGGGTGTGCTCTTGAAGAAACATCTAGCCGGATGTGCTCACGTTCATGAGAACTCTTCCATGGCACCTTTGGACAAATTGGTACCATTATCTGTGATGATCTTTGTGTGGAAAGCCAAACCGAAAATCACCTTTTGATGAACTGAACCGCCGTAGCTGCGTCACACTTGCTAAGCGGTTACGCCTCCACCCACTTTGTAAATTTGTCAACCGCCACGGGAGGTGGGTCTTTTGTCCTTGGACCTTTTGAAAGGCCCAACCATATCCAGCCCCCCAGTCGCAAACGGCCAAGTAATTGGAATCATCCTCAATTCTTGGGCCGGTATATGAGCACGTCTAGAAAACTTCTGGCAACCATCACATCTCCCGACCAAATCTTCTGCATCAGCATGGGCAGTCAACCAATAAAAACTATGGCGAAACGCCTTAGCCACCAAGGATTTTGAACCGGCGTGGTGACCACAGTCCCCTTCGTGGATCTCACGTAATATTTCACAGCCTTCCTCAGGGGACACACAACGCTGAAACGCATACGACACCTGCAATGATGCAGCTCGCCATTAACAATGGTCATAGACTTAGACCGCCGAACTATCTCGTCAGACCAGCGTCTCATCTTACGGTAACTTCGCCCGGCTCATATGCGCCAAATAAGGGAGCGTCCAATCCGGAATGACATGCAGGCAGCCACCAACCGAGCCTCCGGATCAGGAATAGCCAAATCTACTTCATCGGGAAGCTTGATCGACGGATTGTGCAGCACATCAAGGAAGACATTAGGCGGGACCGGTTTACGTTGAGAGCCCAACCGACTTAAAGCGTCCACCGCTTCGTTCTTCCGACGATCCACATGGTCCACCTGATAGCCTTTAAAATGACCTGCAACAAGATCCACCTCCCGACGATACGCAGCCATGAGCGGGTCTTTGGAATCCCAAGTGCCTGATACTTGTTGGGCCACCAAGTCCGAAGTCACCAAGCACTTAACCCGGCTTAGATTCATCTCCTTAGCCATCCGAAGACCATGGAGCAAGGCTTCATACTCAGCTGCATTGTCAGTACAAGGGAACATTAAGCGGACGACGTAACAAAACTTTTCACCTCGTGGGGAAGTTAACACGACTCCAGCCCCCGAGCCCTCCAACTGCCTGGACCCGTCAAAGTGGATGGTCCAATAGGTATGATCCGGCTTTTCTTCAGGCGCTTGTAACTCCGTCCAATCATTAATGAAATCCACAAGTGCCTGGGATTTTACTGCCGTCCGAGGCACATACCGTAAATCGTGCGGCCCAAGCTCTATAGCCCACTTAGCAATCCGGCCAGTCGCTTCTCGGTTCTGTATGATATCACCCAAGGGAGCTGAACTGACCACCGTGATGGGATGCCCTTGAAAATACTTCAGCTTCCGGCTTGCCATAAAAACTCCATACACCGGCTTACTGTCACGGATATCTACTGCTTGGACTCAATGAGCACCGCGGCGATATAATAAACCGGACGTTGAACCGGATGTTCCTTCCTGTCTCCTTCCGCTCTACCACAATGGCTACGCTTAATCGCCACGGCATTAGCGACAACATATAGCGAAGCGGCTCTTTGTCAATGGGAGCGGCGAGAACGGCAGGTTGGCCAATTGCCGCTTCAAATCCTCCAATGCTTCATCGGGCGGCTAAACTCGAGACAAATTGATCCGTCTTTTTCGGCATTCGGTACAAAGGAATGGCCTTCTCTCGAGGCGGTCGATAAACCGCTTAAGCGCGGCAATCCGACCCGCCAAACGCTGGACATCATTAATACACTTTGGCTTAGCCAAGGAGGTGATAGCCGTAATCTTCTCCGGATTAGCTTCAATCCCCTACTTTGGACACAAGGAAACCCAATAACTTGCTCTTTGGAACACCGAAAACACATTTGGCCGGGTTAAGCATCATCTTATACACCCGCAAGTTGTCAAAGGTTTCCTTCAGATCCGCAATCAGTGTTTCCTTCTTCCTTGATTTAACCACAATATCATCCACATAAGCATGCACGTTATGGCCGATCTGTTCGTGCAAGCAATTACAGTCTTGGCCGATAAGTCGGCTAGGCGCTCTTGAGCCCGAAGGCATAGATACATAGCGTAAGGCTCCAAAGGGAGTGATAAACGCCGTCTTCTCCTGGTCCTTAACCGCCATTTTGATCGATGATATCCAGAATATGCATCCAAAAACTCAAACGCTCACAACCCGCCGTAGCATCAATAATCTGGTCAATCCGGGAGGGCGAAAGGATCTGCTGGACAAGCCTTGTTAAGATACATGTAATCCACACACATCGCCAAGTGCCGTTTTTCTTAAGGACCAACACCGGATTAGCAAGCCACTGGCTGGAAAACTTCAACGATAAAACCTGCTTTGCTAAGAGCACGGCAACCTCCTCTCCAATAGCCTTGCGCCTTTCCTCGTTAAACCGGCGAAGAAACTGTTTTACCGGTTTGTACTTGGGATCAACATTAAGAGTGTGCTCAGCGAGTTCCCTCGGTACACCGCATGTCGGAAAGGCTTCCATGCAAAATGTCGATTCTCACGGATGAACTTCGATGGCGCGCTTTCCTATTTAGGATCCAAGTTAGCAGCGATGATGAACTGCTTGGATGAATCACCGGGCACAAAGTCAACAAGTTTAGTCTCAACCGCCGATTTAAACCTCGAGATCCGGATCATGCTCATGTAGTTGGCTTCTTCAACGGGGTCATATCCGCGGATCAACATTATCTTTATAGTACTTTAGCTCTTCGGCGGCACAAACCGACTCTGCGTAAGCCGCATCACCTTCCTCACACTCTAAAGCGATCTTGCGGCTCCCATCAACCGTTATCGTCCCTTTGTGACCCGGCATCTTCAGCTGCAAATAGATATAACAAGGTCGCGCCATGAACTTGGCATAAGCCGGCCGCCCAAGCAGGCGTGGTAAGGGCTTTGAATTTTCACCACTTCAAATGTCAATGTTTCCGATCTGGAGTCATGTTCATCCCCGAAGGCCACCTCCAGAGCTATCTTACCAACAGGATATGCTGACTTGCCAGGCACCACACCATGAAATACGGTATTGGATGGCTTGAGATGTTTATCTGTTAATCCCATACGACGGAAGGTCTCATAATACAGGATGTTGATGCTGCTTCCTCCGTCCATCAGTACCTTAGTGAACTTGTATCCACCCACCTGAGGCGACACCACTAGGGCTAGCTGACCCGGATTGTCAACCCGGGTAGGATGATCCTCTCTCCTCCACACGATAGGCTGCTCTGACCAGCGTAGGTAATGCGGCACGGCGGTTCAACAACGTTGACTGCCCGCTTCCGAAGCTTCGGTCTCGCTTGTCCAAGCTAGTGGTGAAGGCGTGATATTGCCCACCATTCAACCGCTTGGATTGCGTTGATAACCCGACTGTTGCTGCTGCTGATTGTAACCGCCTTGGTCATTCTGATTGTTCTGATTGTTCTGCCCGCCCGGACTACCATTAAACCCTGAACCGGAATTTCCTCCACCGTAACCCGGGCTGGACCCTGAACCGCTGGCCGGCCCTTGATCATACCGGAAAGCATTAGAACTTTTAAACTCCTGCATAATATAACAATCCTTCCAGAGGTGGTTTGCTGGCGCCTCCTTCGTCCCATGCTTCGACAGGTTGATTCAGCAGATAATTCAACCGGTCCGGATTGTGATTAGGCGCACCGCCTCGGTTCGGATGTTTACCCTTGCGCCGTTGACCCTTGTCCTGCGGCGTTGGTGTTGGCTACGAACCCCATGTTACCATTCGCTTACGCTTGCTTTCTCCATTACCCGCCGAGTGATCTTTGGCGGCCTCACGGAGTTGCTGTTTGTTTTCCCTTCCTCGTTTCATCATCCTCCTCGGACTCGGGATCCTTGGTACTATCTGAATCAGCATACTTCACTAAAACGCCCATGAGGGTGCCCATGTCATTGCAAAAACGCTTCATGCGACCCAGCTTCAATTTTAAAGGTTTGAACCGGCAGTTGCCTTCTAGGGTTAAGATCGCAGAATCAGGGTTGATCCGGTCTGAAGAGTGTAAAACTTCCGAAACGCGGCGTACCCAACGGGTTGTGGATTCTCCCTACTTTTGGACACAAGCCGCCAAGTCCACCAGACATGGGCTGCTTACAGGTGTCTTTGAAATTTTGAATGAACCGGGTCCGCAACTGGGCCCATGAACTGATGGAATGTTGGGTTCTACGGTAGGGTGCGTCGACTGCAAATTAAAAATTCCTACGCGCAGAACATCCAGGAACATGCTACGGGAGATGGATCACAGTTCGTTACCACTAGACGCGCAGTGCCGTGCAGCGGAAGAAGAGTTGGGGCAGCGCGTCTGCGTGGATCGTCTCCTCCTCGTTTGATCTCCCTCGAGCGGCCGGTCGTCCGATCCCACGTACGAGTTCGCCGGAGCGGCGCAAGTGCACCGCCTCTAACGGTATCCGCGCGTGCTTGAGGAACGTCGGCGGCGACTGCTAGGTCCGATCACCTGCGATCGGCGGCGAAGTGGAGGTGGCTATTTGCAACACATGCAAACCCTAGTCGGCGCGAAGCGGTCGAACTAATGAGTGTGCCGCACCTCCACTTTATATAGGCGTCGCCGCTGGCTCAACACTTGGGCCTCGCCACGGACCCTAAAGCCCAAAGTCTACTCGGTCACGTTCCTAGTCCGATTCGGATCACATCCGACCGGTGTCCTCTGAAGCCCGACCTCGTAGGTTCCTTCCCTTAAGCGCGCGACCCCCTTAGGTTCAAGTCGGCTTGGTCACGGTTCGGATCACCTCCGACCTGTGCGGTTAGTAGCGGCCTCTAGCAAGGTGTGCCGACCACCAAGCTGACTATGAAGCTGGTTAGGCGAACCTGTACAACGCGTGTCACACTTACATTCCCTTTGCGCCAAGATATATGTTGTCGGGCTCAAGGCGAGACTGTCATCCTTGTGCTAGCCCGACCTCTTTCTCGTTCGGTGATACGACCACAATCCGGATTATCTCATAATCCTTGTCGCATGGCCATGCTTTCCCTGGTGAGATCACACGAGGGGCCCAGAGTATATCTCTCCTGATCGGAGGGGCAAATCCCATCTTGCACGACCATGTCTCGCAGCATGGGATTGGACAAACCCGAAACCTACCTTTGTAACTACCCAGTCACGGAGTAGCGTTTGGTCGGCCCAAAGCAAGTCTATCACCATCTCGAGTACATGCGTCAACTCAGGTCTTAGGACATAGAACGTATGTTGTACTAGAGACTCACAGATGACATATCGCTGTGTCTCATAGTTGGGTCTGTCCGACTCGGACCTTATCTCGACTTCGGATCCGACTATGTCGAATCGACCAGACCTTTCCAAGTCCATATTATCCGGTTAGCATCCAATGCTCCATGGCTAGTGAGACCAAGCCATCGACCGTGTCATATGCTAGTCTAGTCGTTCTTGGCGTCCACACAGCCCTTTCGACTAGGGACCTTTTAGGACAGTCATCATACAATGCATAGTCCCACAAACAAGTCACGTGCTAGCGATACACATCATTGATAATGTCCAAGGACTATCTTTATTCATAAACACATAGGAAATATCATCATACATGATTGCCTCTAGGGCATATCTCCAACAGTCTCCCACTTGCACTAGAGTCAATCAAATAGACATCGAATGCCCATGGCTCTAACGTGCCCCTCATGCTTGGGTTGTGGAAGAGGCTTAGTCAACAGATCTGCAACATTTGCATCCGTGTGAATCTTGCATAACTCTACATCACCATTCTTTACGATCTTTCGTATCAGGTGATATTTCCGGTCTATGTGTCTGACCTTGTGGTGATTCCTCGGGTCCTTGGCTTGTGCGATGGCACTAGAATTATCACAATAAAGGTCCAACGGTTTCACCAAGGCTGGGAAAATACCAAGATCATCCAGAAAATTCCGGATCCAAACACCTTCCTTTGCAGCTTCACAAGCCGCAATGTATTCGCTTACGTGGTAGAATCGGCCACCGTATCCTGCTTGGAACTCATCCGATTACTGCACTGCTCCTCCGTTCGGGGCGTACACGAATCAGACGGTGATCGACAATCATCGACATTGTCGGTTTGGAAACAAGCATCGGCGTAACCCCTTCTGACGAGCTCTTCCTCACCTCCATAAACTAGGAACATCTCTTTAGTCCTTTTGGGTACTTCAAAATAGTCTTTACGCTGCCAAGTGACTCTCACTGGGTTGGCTGGTATCTACTTGTTAGGCTTATTGCAAAAGCAACATCGGGCCTTGAACATATCATGGCATACATGATGGATCCGATTCTTTGAGGCATCACGGAATCCTACTCATCTGCCGGCTCATCGGATGTCGAAGGACTACGAGTCTCGCTTAACCTTATACCATGTGAGAGCGGCAAGAACCCTTTCTTCGCCTCACTCATGTTGAACCGCTTCAACACTTAATCTATGTCGTGCTCTGCGGCTTAAGCCGAGCAGCCTCCTCGATCTATCTCTATAGATCTTAATGCCTAAAATATAGACTGCCTCACCAAGGTCCTTCATCGAAAACTTGCCATTCAATGATCCCTTGACCGAGTTTAACATCGAAACATCGTTCCCGATCAGTAGTGTGTCGTCCACATACAAGATCAAAAACACTATCGAGCTCCCACTTAACTTCTTGTATAAACACGAGTCCTCTTCGCTTTTGATGAAACCGAGACCGGATGTGACCTCATCAAAGCGAATGTTCCAACTCCGAGATGCTTGCTTCAACCCATAAATGGATCTCTTGAGCTTGCTTACCTTACCAGTGATAGTCGGATCGACAAAACCCTCGGGCTGTATCATATACACGTCCTCGGGTAAATTTCCGTGAAGGAAAGCCGTTTTGACATCCATCGCCATATCTCGTAATCGAAATATGCAGCTATAGCTAGTATGATCCTCACCGACTTCAAAGATCGCTACCGGTAGTAAGTCTCGTCGTAGTCAATTCCTTGAACTTGTCCATAACCTTTAGCGACAAGCCGAGCTTTGTAGATCTGAACATTTCCATCCACATCGGTTTTCTTCTTAAAGACCCATTTGCAACCAATGGCGATACGCCAGTGGCGGATCAACCAAGTCCCAGACTTGATTCTCATCCATGGACTTTAACTTCGAGTTTCATGGCCTCTAGCCATGCCTCGGAATCTGGGCTCACCATCGCTTCCGCATACGTGGCGGCTCGTCGCTTTCTAGCAACAATACATCGTGCACTCTGCCCAATCTTTCCGACCTCCGTGGTTCGGTGCCGCTTCCACTACGGGTTCCTGGTGACTCGGTATGATTTCATCACTACCGAGCCGTCCCCGAGTGGTCCTCGAATTTCTTCGAGTCGAACCGTCCTCCCACTGGCCTCCCGACTGAAAAACTCGTTCTCAAGGAAAACCCGTTCCGAGCAACAAACACTTTTTTCTCTTCCCGGTTGTAGAAGCTATACCCCAAGGTTTCCCTCGGGTATCCACGAATATGCATTTATCCGACTTGGGTGTAAGCTTGCGACATAAGTCGCTTGACAAATGCTTCACAACCCCAAATCTTTAGAAAAGACAAGCGGGACTCTTCCTAGTCCACATCTCATGCGGTGTCTTGTCTCACAGATTTTGATGGTACCCTATTAAGTGTGAAAGCTGCAGTTTCTAGGCGTATCCCCAAAATGACAAGGGTAAATCCGATTTGCTCATCATAGACGGACCATGTCCAACAAGGTCCTATTCCTCTGTTACGACACGCCATTTCTGCATGGCGTGCCGGTGGTGTGAGCTGAGGTACTATACCTCGACTTTCAGATGATCATCGAGCTCCTGGCTCATGTACTCACCTCCACGATCGGATCGCGAAGCTTTATAGTCTTGCCGAGCTGATTCTCAACCTTGTTCGAAACTCTTTGAACTTTTCAAAAGTCTCCGACTTGTGCCTCATCAAATAGATATATCCATATCTACTCAAGTCGTCGGTAAAAGTCACAATCTTGATAGCCACCTCTGGCGGTTGTGCTCATTGGACCACACACATCAACATGTATAAGCTCCAACAGCTCGGACGCCCTCTCTCAACTCTTTGCGAAAGGAGACTTAGTCTTCTTGCCGAGCAAGCATGATTCACATGTCTCGAACGACCCGAAGTCGGACGAAGTTAGGAGCCCATCATCATGGAGCTTCTTCATGCGTTTCAGACTAATGTGTCCAAGCGGCAATGCGGAAGTATGTCGGATTTATCTCATTTGGCTTATGCCTCTTGACATTCACGTTATAGACGGTTTCTGTTCTAGATTCAATATAAATAGCCCATCAACAATGGGTGCATAGCCGTGGAACATACCATTCAAAAATATCGAACAACCATTGTCCTTTAAATTGAATTCATAACCTTGACTCATCAAACATGAGGCGAAATAATATTCCGACTAAGTGCAGGAATGTAATAACAATTATTCAATTCCATTATGAATCCGAAGGAAGCTGGAGCTGCATCGTGCCGACCTACAACGCAGCAACTCTTGCTTTGTTGCCGACCACGATGTCAATCTCCCCTTGTGCCACACGCCTAGTTCTTACCAGCCCCTGCATCGAGTTGCAAATATGAACAACCGATCCGGTATCAAATACCCAAGAGCTACTAGGTATGTCGACAAGGTAAATGTCTATAACATATGCAACAAGTGTACCTTTTCACGAAGAAGCATTTCCGGCCTTCTTGCCATGCTACGCAAACCACTTGCTATCGTTTCTCTTCCGGTGACCGGTCTCCTTGCGGTGAAAGCAAAGCGGTCTTGAGTCCGTCCAGACTTCGCAGCGGCAGAGGTTACCGTCTCCGTGCCCTTTGCCTTAGCCTTTTCTTGGACCAACTCTTCTTGAACTTAGCGATTTACGCACCATCAACACTTGATGCGTGCCTTTCTTAATATCCTGCTACGCCACTTTGAGCATCCCATGCAATTCGATGAGCTTCTTATCCATGCCATGCATATGGTAGTTCGAGATGAGCGTCCCATAGCTGGGCGGAAGAGAACCAGAACAACATCGGTAGCCGCTCATCCAAGAGCGGAAGCTAAACGATCCAAAGCTTGCACATATCCGATCATCTTGATCACATGTGGGCTCGATATATCACCTTCCTTCAGCTTGCAATCCATCAAGGATCGCAGACGTTGAACCTTCGGTCCTAGCCTGTATGCGAAACATGCTCTTGAGACTCTCGATCATATCGTAAGCCTCAACATTTTCAAAATGCTGTTGCAAATCGGGCTCCATACAAGCCAGACATCAGACGGTGATCTACATTGATTCATCAACGAGTTTACAGTAGGCATTCTTAGCTGTGGCACTAGCATTATCGGCAGGTTCCTCACGGAAGTGGATCCTCTAGAACATGTTCCTTTTATCGTGCTTGAGAACAATTCTCAAATTTCTATACCAGGTGGTAAAGTTTGTTCCATTCAGTTTATCCTTTTCGAATTGATTTCAATGCAAAGTTGGGTTGAGCAGGTGGTGCCATTGATCTACAATAGAAAATATGCAATCACTAAGCAATGTGTTCATGTAGAGTAATTCTAGCCTAAGCAGAAATACTCCCACTGAAGTTGGCATCCCTCCGCAAACTCTCGGTGATTCAGGATCGACTAAGCGCATGCGACTAGTGAGCTTTAGCATCCTTTGCTAGCCAACATACCTATCACGGTAAGCAACTCCTTGCTAATCGTATCTCTATCACGACTCATCGATTACCGGGAAGGTATCTCATACCCGGCTCCCAACCTTCTTTGCCACAAGGCCCAAAACCGTTTTGATAGCCTTGTCAAGTTAACTGATGCGGTGCATGTCCGTGTAAAACCACGAACCCTTGAGTTCAAGGACACCCAAAGAAGACCCCAATTTTATGAGCCCACTACTAGACGTACTTGACGTGCGAAGGTGCAACATCGGGGATGGCAATTTGCTTGATATTCATGAGGGATCATTCTATCATTTTAACATGCATAGAAACAAAGAAGCATAACAATCACAAATATAACGCATATTGTGAAATAGTATGGCTCCTTCATGGACGTTGTTCTAGGTCGGCTCCAACTCCGATGACCATCTACGAACTCCATCTTGTTTGTCATGCCGAGACGCCAAGCCACCAACCTGATCTCTATTATCCAACTACTACAACTAGTAATGAATTTACATAGAGTCACAAGTCGACCACGCATGAGTCGTTATACATTATAATGACAACACTTTGGCTCCTGCCGCGCTAACAAACATGACACGCAGGACAGGTATAAATTACACACATGCATCACATACACATGAGCCATACTATTCACATCAAACCTGCAAAACAAAGTTATGCATGGAATCGCATTCTACCGGTTTGTGTGTCGGGTACGAAATACACGGCGCTACGCTGCAGCGGTCCCTCGCGGGTGCGGGCAGGGTTCGAAGGCGGCAGCGCCCTCGCGAGTCTTGAGCGGCGCTCGGCGTTCGAAATCACGGATCACATCTGAACTCCGATCACGCCAATTCTACGATCTCGACCGATCTTATCAATCATCAGCGAATCCGATTCGGATTTACGTTTCCTTATTAACCCGATGGCGGATGACCGACCGGTAGGGTAGATCGTGTCACGACCTCATCGATCGATTCTGAAAACATAGCCTCAACGATCCCCATGTGCGATTGATCACATCAACCGTGCACATAGCCGATCTTTCAAGGACAACAGATCTCATCGCCGCCTCCACATATCTAATATGCATACGATCTGAATCCAAATCCTATAGCAGAGGCTACGATACCCTTTGTTGGGTTCTATGGTAGGGTGTGTCGTACGCAAATTAAAAATTCCCTATCAGTGAACATCCAGGGAACATGCTACGGAGATGGATCACAGTTCGTTACCACTAGAAGCGCCAGCGATGCCGTGCAGCGGTGAAGAAGAAGAGTTGGGGCAGCGGCGTCTGCGTGGATCGTCTCCTCCTCGTTCGATCTCCCTCGGCGGCCGGTCGTCCGATCCCCACGTGCGATTCGCCGGAGGCGGCGCAAGTGCGCCGCCTCTAACGGTATCGCGTAGCGTGCGGAGAGGAGCGTCGTCGGCGGTACTGCTAGGTCCGATCACCGCGATCGGCGAGTGGAGGTGGCTACTGCAACACATGCAAACCCTGGTTGGCGCCCGAAGCGGTCGAACTAATGAGTAAGCCGCACCTCCACTTTATATAGGCGTCGCCGCGGGCTCAACACTTGGGCCTCGCCTTACGGACCCTAAAGCCCAAAGTCTACTCGGTCACGTTCCTAGTCGATTCGGATCACATCCGACCGGTGTCCTGAACCGACCTCAGAGGTTCCTTCCCTTAAGCGCGACCCCTTAGGTTCAAGTCGGCTTGGTCACAGTTCGGATCACCTCCGACCTGTGCGGTTGGTAGCGGCCTCTAGCAAGGCGTGCCGACCACCAAGCTGACTATGAAGCTGGTTAAGCGAACACAGCCTGGCGTGTCACACTTACATTCCCTTTGCATACGATATATGTTGTCGGGATCAAGGCGAGACTGTCATCCTTGTGCTAGCCCGACCTCTTTCTGCGTTCGGTGAATACTGAGCCACAATCCGGATTATCTCATAATCCTTGTCGCATAGCCATGCTTTCCCTGGTCGATCACACGAGGGGCCCAGAGTATATCTCTCACGATCGGAGGGAAAAATCCCATCTTGCCGACCATGTCTCGCGGCATGGGATTGGACAAACCGAAACCTACCTTTGTAACTACCGATCCACGGAGTAGCGTTTGGTCGGCCCAAAGCAAGTCTATCACCAT
This sequence comes from Aegilops bicornis, assembly GCA_021605145.1. Classification (NCBI taxonomy): domain Eukaryota; kingdom Viridiplantae; phylum Streptophyta; class Magnoliopsida; order Poales; family Poaceae; genus Aegilops; species Aegilops bicornis. The sequence continues at coordinate 3,617,663 of JAHIAL010000028.1, read as the reverse complement.
CTCGAGTACGCTAAATCGGCTCAGGTCTTAGGACATAGAACGTATGTTGTACTAGAGACTCACAGATGACATATCGGCTGCGTCTCATAGTTGGGTCTGTCATCGACTCGGACCTTATCTCGACTCGGATCCGACTATGTCGAATCCGACCAGACCTTTCCAAGTCCATATTATCCGGTTAGCATCCAATGCTCCATGGCTAGTGAGACCAAGCCATCGACCGTGTCATATGCTAGTCTAGTCGGCTTGGCGTCCACACAGCCCTTCGACTAGGGACCTTTTAGGGCAGTCATCATACAATGCATAGTCCCACAAACAAGTCACATACTTGCTGATACACATCATTGATAATGTCCAAGGACTATCTTTATTCATAAACACATAGGAAATATCATCATACATGATTGCCTCTAGGGCATATGTCCAACATGGAATTGGGTGGCAAGTTTTTCAACCAAGTACGGGCTGTGCCTTCAAGCATCATGGTGAAATATTTTGCACATGCAGCTTCATCCACGTCCTGCATCTCCATGGCCATCTCATAGCTTTCTATCCACGCCTCTGGAGCCAGATCTGCGGTATAATTGTGCACCTTGCGTGGCCCCTTGAAGTCCTTGGGCAAGCATACATTGCGTAAAGCGGGGACGAGGCAAGGCACCCCCAAAGAGCCAGATGTAACCCCAGGCTCGAAGATTGTCGGTCGAACCGGCGCGGTGATGATCCTCATCTTTGTGCTTTGCTAACTCGGCCTCCCTACGCGCCCTAGCCCGATCCACCACCTCTTGGCGTTTCGAAAACACCGGCCGGGTTGTTGCCTTGCCATGGGTGCACCAAGGCCGCGCATTACTTGATACGGCGGTTCATCTGCGTGCTGCTGTAGCTCCGGCTTGGGCGGGGTGGAGTGGATCCGATCCTCGCTATATGAATACGCTTCTGTTGGACGAGCCGTCCTAAGGAGCTCTTTGACCGGCGTGTTTCTCACTTTGTAGTTGTCGCCTTTGATTGGAATACGCCTCCAGTAGCGCCGTGGCGCAACAAGGTTATCCATCGGGTTGGAGTAGTGACCGGAGGTGTTTGCGGCGATCCGAGGCACACCGGCATGATGGCGAGGCAGATCTATCACAGAGGCTGAACCGGTAGCGCCCGTCAAGGTGCTTCCGCCGGTTCACTGGCGGCGGATTCTTGCTTCCTGCTCCTGGGGTGTTGAAGAGGTCTCTTCCCTCGAAAACCGAGGGCAAGCGGGATCTGTACTTTCTTTTCATGACTTTGCGGCAGCGTTACGATCCAGCATGAGCCTATAAGCTTTGTGCATCCAAAGCGGCCGCTTTCTGCCGCCATCCTAACATCCGCGGCTGCCGAGATCCGCTTTAGCCTGAGTGATTTGTTCCTTCACCTTTGCAATCTCCGCATTATGCAGGTCTTGATCTGCCGGGTTAGCACGCCGCCATGAGCACAGCCAATGCATCAAATAGTTACGACAAAACTTGAGCGGCGGGTATGACAGGCCTCTGCCCGGCTGCCATCGCCCATTGTTGAACCGCCGACCATCGGTAGCGGTGATCGAAGAGTGAAGCATCGCTTGTGTTCCGGCCATGAATATTCCAACCCGGTTGGGTAGATCAAAGGGGCCCGGAATACTTTCATCGTCGGAGCAGCCCCCGATCTGGCCATCTTGCAGCTGGTACAGAGACTCAGTTTCCCCGGTTGACGACTCGTCATCAGAGTAGACAACGGTCTCGCCGGCAGATGCTGATCCGCCCTCATAGTCTCCTCCGTGGATGACTCCCACGAAGAGCACACTTGACAGCCGGTTTAGCCAGGGCAGGTTTCTTCGCCACTGGGCCAGCGTCTCGACGAGGTCGGTGCAGATGTCCGCCCAGGCCCTGCTCACCGATCTTGCCGATGAACACATGTATGCCACCAAAGGGACCCGGTACCCGTACTCAATCGAGCCGACCGGGGCCCAAATCGGCCTGCATCGTCGATGTAGAGCTTGCCGCGACGACTCTTGGTCATCCGGCCACAACATAGCCGAGTCCTTGAACTTGCCCTCTAAGATCATCAAACCATCGTGCCATAGCCCCACGGTGAGGCGCCAGCTGTCGATGGAATTGCCACGGCGGATGTCCTCATGAAAGGACTTAGTCGCGGGGCCATCGACGGGTTAACTTAGAGGGGTTAAAGCGGACGCAAAGACACAAGGGTTTATACTAGTTCGGCCCCTTCGATGAAGGTAAAAGCCTACGTCTAGTTTGTGATGGGATTGATGTGATCTCGGCGACTAGGGAGCAATAGCTTCGCCTAAGCCTCGAGTTGTTGTTGTCTATCCTCAAACCGTCGCCGGGTCATCCCCTTATATACACGGGTTGACGTCCGGCCGGTCTACAGAGTCCCGAGGCCGGCTCATACAAGTGTCCGGCTTGGTCTCTCCTCTTTATCTTACAACACAAGTTACATGACTATGGCGGTTTCACCATTATGGGCCTTAACCCGCCTTCGGGCTCCGGGCCTCTAAGTTTTACATTAAAGCACCATCTTCTGAGTGTTCGTGGGCTTCAATATAGCTGAGGGTGAACCAGCCCCTCCTGGGCGGTTTACATTCAGTAGTTACATCCCCAACACCGAGCCTTCCACCCTTTACCAAGTATATAGATGCATTAATTAAATAAGATATATTGTGATATCCCAACAAGTAAGCATGTTCCAACAAGGAACAACATCTCCATGTTCCAACAAGGAACAAACTTCATCTTCACCTGCAACTAACAACGCTATAAGAGGGGCTGAGCAAAAGCGGTAACATAGCCAAACAACGGTTTGCATAGGAAGGGTGCAAAAGGTTAGAGGCTGACATGGCAATTTGGGATGGCTTGAGCAGCAAGTGATAGGTAGCGCAGCATAGCGATAGAACGAAACAACTAGCATAGCAATGATAATAGTGAGATCCAGGGTAGCGGTCATCTTGCCTGAAATCCCATAAGGAAGAAGAACGAGTCCATGAAGAAGACGAGCGGATGAAGCCGAACCAAGCGTGAGCGAGCGAATCCTCACGATCGCAAATCTAAAACATGAACTAACAAGAAGAAGCACACAACATAGTAAACACACCACACATAAACAAGACATGATGCACAACCAAGCATGATACATGACAAAGCTACATGAAGCTACTCATGGCAAGAGATGATGCAGACAAGAGCAACACATCAAAGCAAGTTTAAATGAAGTAGGGGAACAATATATAACAATTCGGTTAAGTCCTCATATGCAAATTTCGAAATTGGTCCAGATCTGAATAAACCTTATGTTCAAGTTGTTAAACAGCAAGTTAAAATGCACCACGATGATCTACACGAAATTCTAGTCAAGTTACATAAAAAGTTCATTAAATTGAGACTACGGCCTAGAAGATATGAGCAAAACAAGATAAGCATGGCATTGATGCAAAATGCATACAAACATCAAGCAAACACCTCAAAACAAGGATGCAACATGATAATATGAAACTACATGCAAATTCAAGCAAGTTTCATATAGAGCACACTCAAAACGGAGCAACGGTTCAACACATACACCCTATACAAGTCATGACAACAATCTGTCCAAAACAGCAACTAGGCATATTGCAAGCATCAAAACAATAAGCTACAGCACCCAAACATAATAATAAAAGGCATGGGAATGATGTACAGGTAAAGCATGACAAAACATGAACACTGAGCTATCTCCAGAAATCAATAGAACATGCTCAAAAGGACATGGCAAGATTGCAAATAATAACAGTTTCAGACTTAGCAGAAAATAACATCAGGTTGCAATGTTTAGAGCTATCAAACAACATGTTACAGGAACTTATCATCGCAAACAAAGGCATGGAATGAATCTACTAAATACATAGAACAAAAGTCCATTACTGACAATGAGCCAAAAAGGGTCAGAAAATATGATGGCACCCACGTAAACATAGCAAGTTATATGACAGATTCATACATGGCAGGAACAACAATAAGTAGGCATATTGGTGAGCTTGAACGACTCACCACAGAGCAATACATGGCATGGCAAGGCAACTCACAGTAAAAAGACATGGCATAGAAGCTATACATGTCAAGAACAACATCATAGCATACACGGATCAACTACAACAACCTTGGCAAAATTGAATAACATGTAAACAACCTGCCAGGAAACATTTTATAGCAAAAGTAGAGCTCTACTGACTCAAGCTATGGCACTCGATAATTGCAAAAAAGGGCATGGATGGATAGAGCATAACCATGTGTTCAAAACATCCTTACTGAAGTATCTCAAAATATGCATGGATCTCTCTGTAGCATCAAGTTTACATGGCATAAAAATATCAGCAGAACAGGGGCTGAAATCATCAACATCATGAAGCCTAGTTTGGATGCTTGTGCTAGTCACCACAGAGATCACAAAAATATGGCATGGCATATTACAAAACACATGTAGGACTCAAGATCATAGGGTGCACACATCAATCATGGCAAAAATGACAAAAGTGCATGTTCTGATAAGAATCTGAAACTAACATCACATAGCCCTCTTCTAACAGCATTTCGGGCATCAAGATGAGCGCAAATGTAAATGATGCAATGAGATGAAACGATGAGAATCTCACAACGAACATTTTGATATATTATCCATGCAAAATGGAGGTACGGATGCAGAGTTATGATGCGAAGAAATATGCTAAAAATAATGCAGACTTAGAGGATTTCGGGGTCAACCCTAAGCTGGATCTCGGATCAAGATGCGTTGACCGAGCGAGCGAGATGCTTCGCGAACGAAGTCGAGATGGCGGGTCGGGGGCGTTGCAGGCGAGGGGCAACCGGGCGTCTTGGCCGGCGCCAGCCGTGCCATGGGCAGAGACGAAGACGGCCGAGGCAGCGGCCGTTAAGGCGGCCAGCGCCCATGCGGCAGCGGCGGCGAACCTGTGGCGGTAGCGGCGCCGGCAAGAAGGCGGCGGCCACAGTATGGGGCGCGGATGGAAGCGAGGGGCAGTTTGACGTGAGACCTCGAGTGTGGCGGCGGAGCCGCCATGTGGCGGCGTCTGGTTGGGCGAAACGGCGGGCGGACGTGTCGGCTGCGGCCGGACGTGTCCGATGGCGGGAGGAAGAGGACTAGGGTTTCGGGGATTAGGCCGGGGGGGAGTAATTTATAGGTAGAGGGAGCTAGGAGAGTCCAAATGAGGCACGGTTTTCGCCCACACGATTGTGATCGAACGACCGAGAGCATGGAGGTGAGTTAGGTGCGTTTTGGGCCACTTTGAAAGGGGTGTTGGGCTGCAAAGAGAAGGAGGCTTTTACGGTTACCCGGTTAACCGTTGGAGTACCAAACGACCTTCAAATGACCCGAAACTTGACAGGCGGTCTACCGGTGCTATACCAAGGCCGCTTGGCAAACCTCGGTCCATTCCGAGAACGTTTAACACCCACTCACAACGAGAGACAAAGGGGGACGCAGGGAACATAGGAGTGCCGGATTGCAAAAGCGAACAACGGGAAAATGCTCGGATGCATGAAGCGAACATGTATGCAAATGCGATGCACATGACAACATGATATGAAATGCAGATGATGACATGGCAAAGACAACGAATAACTGGCGGACACCTGGCGCATCGAATCCGGGGCGTTACACAAGGCATCTTCTTGCTTGTTGTCATTTCTTGGCACATGGTGAAACTCGCACCCTTCGAAATATCCACTGAGTTGCTGTACGAGGAAGGGGTAGCTCGCCATGTTCGCATCTTTGGTGTCCCAGTCGCCTGATGACTGCTGGACCACCAAGTCAAAGTCACCATAGCATAGGATCCGGCGAATGCCGAGTTCTTTGGCAAGCCGGAGCCCGTGAATGAGTGCCTCATATTTGGCGACGTTATTGGAGGCGGCAAAATGGATTTGCAGCACATACTTGAGCTTGTCGCCTTTGGGAGAGGTGAGGACGATGCCGCCTCCCAAACCGGTGCGCATCTTGGAACCATCAAAATGCATCCGCCAATGGGTGGAGTCAGGCGCTGGCGGCAGGTACTGGGTCTCGGCCCAGTCGACGAGGAAGTCGGCCAGCGCTTGTGACTTGATGGCGGTGCGAGGCTGGTAGTAGATGGTGTAGGGGGCCAAATCTATGGCCCATTTGGCCACTCGGCCCGAAGCATCTCGGCTTCCAATGATCTCGGCGGTGGAGCTGCGGACCCACGATGATTGGGTGCTCTTGAAAATATGGCTTCAACTTCTTGGCGGCAAAGTGCACGCCGTAGCACATCTTCTGGTAGTGGGGGTAGTCTTGCTTGGAGGTCGACAGTACTTCACTCAAAAAATATATACCGGTCTCTGGACCGGTAGTGCCTTGCCTTCCTCCTTGCGTTCTACCACGATGACTCTGCTGACCACACGGCTGGTGGCAGCGATGTATAGGAGCATGGGCTCCTTAGGAGTCGGAGCCGCCAGAACAGGTGGAGTAGTCAACATCTTCTTAAGCTGGAGAAAAGCTTCGCCCGCCTTGTCGTTCCAATAGAAAAAAGTGGTTATCTTCATGAAATTTGAATGCAGGGAAGAGCCTTCTCTCGGCCCGGTGATGAAACGGTTGATGGGCGTAAACAGCCGGTGAACTACGCACATCTAGCGATCGGTGGGCACTTCCATCCTCTCGATGGCTTTGATCTTCACGGGGTTGCACTCGATGCCGCGTTCGGAGACCAGGAAGCCAAGAAGCTGGCCGGCTAGTACTCCGAAGACGCATTTCTCTGGGTTGAGCTTGATTTGAAACCGGCGTAGGTTCTCAAAGGTCTCCTTGAGGTCTTCTAGCAGCGTTCCACACTTCTCCGTCTTCACCACCACGTCATCCACGTAAACGTGGGCGTTCCTGCCGAGTTACTTGAGGAGGCACTTCTGCATGCAATGTTGAAAGGTGGCGCCGGCGTTCCTCAAGCCGAACGTCATGGTCAAGTAGCAGAAGGCTCCAAATGGCGTGATGAAGGCGGTCTTCAGTCTGTCGGCCGGGTTCAACTTGATCTTGTGATATCCTGAATATGCATCTAAGAAACTCAACTACTCGCATCCGCCTGTGGAGTCTATCACTTGGTCGATCCTTGGCAAAGTGAATGGGTCCTTGGGTCATGCTTTGTTGAGGCTGGTGTAGTCAATACACATCCGCCACTACTTGTTCTTCTTCAGCACGAGGACCGGGTTGGCTAACCACTCTGGAAAGAACACCTCCATGATGAAGCAGCGGCTGCCAAAGGCGGGCTATCTCTTCTCCAACAACTCTTCTCTTCTCTTCGACAGGCGGCGCCAAGGGTTCACTGGTGGTTTAACATCAGATTGGACATGTTACTTGTGATCGGTAATCGGTCGGAACAACACAGCATGTCCTTGGGGGACCATACAAAGATGTCCCAATTCTCACAAAGGAAATCGACGAGCTCGCCTTCCTATTTGCTATCGAGGTTTGTACCTACGAAAGCGTACCTCTCCGGGTGCTTCGGGCCCAAGGGTATCTTCTTTATCTCTTTGGCAGGCTTGAACGAGCCCTCAGCTTCCGACTCCTTGGGATCAGGCGACATCTCCAGCTGCTTGCTTGCCATCGCCACAACCCGGTCAAGGAGCCGCTTCTCAGCTGCGATTACAAGGGACTCGGCCAGCCAACTGCTCTCTGCTGCGCAGGCGGACAACATCTTGTAGTCGCGAGCTATGGTCAGAATCCCCTTGGAACTCGGCATCTTCATCTTGAGGTAGGCATAGTGGGGGACAGCCATGAACTTGGCCAGGGCAGGTCGGCCAAGTAACGCATGGTATGGGCTCTCAAGGTCCACCACCTCAAACCAAACTGACTCTCGACTGAAGTGATCTTTGTCTCCGAAGAGGACGTCTATCAGGATCTTGCCGATTGGTGAGTAGGAAAGGCCAGGAACTATGCCATGGAATCTTGTCCGTTTGGGCCGGAAAGGTTGCCTCTGTCTGATTCCTAATTTCTCCATGGTATCCTTGTACAGGATGTTGATGCTGCTGCCGCCGTCTATCAGGACTCGGGAGAAGCGAGAAGCTCGCCTGTCCGTGGCAAAGGTGGCGTCCAAAACCAAGGCATAGGAGCCGGGTTTGGGCATTACTTCCGGGTGGTCAGCTCTGCTCCAGCTGATGGGCTTCTCAGACCAATGCATGAACTCTGGGGTCTCTGATGCTACCGCATTCACTTCTTGCTGCTGCAGCCGCCTGCTGCGTCGATCATCGGCCATGCTGGTGAACACAAAATAGGCTCCATGCTCTTCTGGGAACTCGTCTTGTATGCGCCGACTGGTATGACCGCCGGCTGCTAGGGCGGAGGCGGAGGCGGCTCCCCAGCAGGTGGGGGAGGCAAGAGGCCGTCTCCCTTGGCGATCCTGGTGAGCCAGTGGCACTTCTGAGTGGTGTGGTTGGACGGCTTTGCACCACTATGGAATTTGCAGGGAGCGTCCAAAGTCTGCTCATATGAGAAAGCCGACAACCAGTTGGGCTTGCCGCCCTTTTGACGTTTAGGCGGAGGCTGCCCTTCCGGCTGTTGGTCTTCGACTGTCGCCACCTGCCGGCTGGTGGAAGCCGGCTGCGTGGCCTTGTGCTTGTGGTCGTTCTGCTGTTGACGTCGACTAGCGTCTCCAGCCGGGGTTCGAGGAGCCTGCGGAGCCACTTTGCCAGTCGCACTAACTTGGATCTCTACCTTCATGGACGAGTCGGCCGTGGCATATTTGCCTGCTATGATCAGCAGCTCATCGAGGGTCTCGGGCTCATCGCAGAGAAGCTTGTGCTTGAGAAGGGTGCCTTCTCGGCACCCTGTGGTGAACTACTCGATGGCCTGCACCTCGTGCACGCCCTCGCAGGAGTTGCGGAGCTCGACCCAGCGCGTGAGGTAGTCGCGAGTTGACTCGTTGGGGCCTTGCACGCACAAGGAAAGCTGGCGAGGCTTGGGCGGCCGCTTATACGTGATGGTGAAGTTGCGGACGAAGGCGTCGATGAAGTCGACCCAACTGTTGACGCTGCGGGGCTTCAAGCTGTTCAGCCATGTCCGGCTATGCCTTGGAGCTTGAGCGGAACGTATTTCATGGCGACACGCTTGTTGCCGTTTGCTATGCTGACGGCTATGGAGTAGTCAACCAGCCAGTCCTCCGGCTTCACGGAGCCAGTGTACTTGGGTGTATCTCGCGGGAGCGTGAATCCTTTGGCAAAGGGCTCGTCTCGAATGCGGGGGCCAAAACACGGCGGACCCAACTCATCTTCTTCTTCTAGCACCAGGGATCGGTGGAGAAGGTCGATCCGGTGGCGAGCGTCATTCTCTCGGACTCCTTCTCGGCAGCCAAGGCGGTCGCCGAGTGTCGGGTGATCAACAGGTGGCGGGGAGACTCGCCGTTCCCTGCAAGGGGGAGGAGGCGAACAGTTGTCCCGTTGTTCCACTGCTCTTGGGCGGCCATCTTGGTCGCGCTCTATGGTGATGCGAGTCCGACTGCGGCTGGTAGCCGGCTCCTTGTCTTTTCTTCCGCGGACGCCACCAGTCGGTGTCCGAGATGTCGCGCCATGGTCTCGGCGGGGATGCAGGTCGTCATTCCGCCCGATCTGGCGGCTATCGAGTCTTGACAACCGGCCTCATTGTGCTCGGCAGCCGCGTTGAGGAGCCGCTGGACGCGCTCCGTTATCAGGCGACGTTCTTCGCCCTCGAACTTGTCTAGTTCATCTGCCGCCGCCTGGGCAGCTCGGATGTTTTCCGCAGGCGTGGCGTAGACGGGGCGATTTTCCTCGAACAGGTTGGCGATGGCCACGCCCCGCTGCTGGACCGTCCCAAGGCGGCTGGGCCCAGCTGGAGCCGGCGTGCCACCCACAGCGCGGTCCATCTCGCGCTGGTAGGCCTCTGACAGGCGTCTCATGCTGGCCAGCTTCTTGGCGCCGACAAAGGCTGACGGTGTGCCTCCGGCGTCCGCAGCGTCGGCGTCTTCGGGAATGGGCGCAGTCAGGTCTTGCAGCTCCGCGTCGATCGGGTCACGAGCACCTCCACCGGAGTGCTCGCCGTGACCGATGACAAGCACCTCCGTGACGGTACTTCCGCCGCTCTCCGCGCGAGGGAGCGGCTCGTCGTAGACCACCACGTTGGTGGGGAACGCGTCGAGCGACGCGGTGTCGGAGTCGACCAACATCAGGTCGGTGGAGCCTACGGAGTCCAAGTCCACAGCTGGATTGCTGGCGACGTGGAGTGGATCAAGGAGGCCCGTGAGGAGGCTCTCGGGGCCGCCTGTGCCCACGTCGGGTGCGGGCTCGTCAGAGAGGTGAACCTCGCCAACAAGATCGGCGAGGCAACTGGCCGCGCAGGCGATTTCTGCGCCATGCAGCGCGTCGGCGCAGACTCCGTCTGGCATGCCGGGCTGGCTGCGCTCGCCAGGGAGAAAAAGGGTTCCCGTCCAGAACAGGTCTCCGGACGACGGTGCACCTCGCCCCATGGTGGGCGCCAAATGTTGGGGGTTGGGTGCGACATATGCCAAAGGATGAATTATCATGGTGGGAGCGAGTAGAACGTCACCGGTGCCCAGAAGCGGGATGAGGCATACACACGAACGCCGGCGTACTTTACCGAGGTTCGAGGCTCTCCTAGGAGATAGCACCCCTATTCCTGCTCTGCGGGGTCTCCGCATGATCACTAAGGCAAAGTGAGTACAAGGTTGCTCCTCGAGCTGTATGCTAGAGGTAGGAGAAGGCTAGGCTAGTTCTCTCCTTCCGGTATGATCTGATCTAGTTCTAAGGGGTTGAAACCGTTTGTATGGGTGCCCTGGGGGGGTTTATATAAGCCTACCCCCCAGGGGTACAATGGTAATCCGGCTGGGCGTGAGGCCCAGCCGTCGATCTCTGACGCCCGGCTTCTCCACCCATTGCTTTGGGGCCCACCGGTGAGTGGGCCCGCCGGCTGATCCCGGTCACCAGGCCGACAGGCCGTGCCCGCCGCTTTGTGGGTCTTTGGGTTGCTGATTCATGTAGCCATGCCTCTAATGGCAGAGATCGGTCAGGTCGTGGCTACAGCTGACTCCGCCACTGGCGGGCGATTCTGTAGCCACTCCTGTCTAAATGCAGTTAATGGTGCGTCGGACCCGTGGGAGGGGCAGGCCAACTCCCAGGGGCCGACTCCCATCAGGTCCGACTCGTAGTGCTCTTGCCGTCTTCTGGACTCTCGCTGGCTGGTAGGGCCCATCGTCCTTGGGCCGTACTGACAGGCCGTCGTGGGTGTAGGACTCCGCCCACTGGTGCTGATGTCAGGGATGGCATGGCAACAGTGCCGCACCAGACGGAGATCTCCGTTGGTACAGCGCACTGTGGCAACAACAGCCCCTGGAAAGGGGAGGAAGTGTGCTACACTGTTGGCACTCCCCATCCCGTCCCCCTTGATGAGGGCATGGGTTTCGCTGGTGCCGCGGGCCGAATCCCCGGGGCTGGCTTCTCCGGAAGTCGCCCGGTAGGAGTCGTCTTGTCTTGCCTCGCCTCTAGGACTCGGCCGTGTGCGGTCAGTCGGCCGTTCCCCCAGCCGGCCTCCAGAAGGCGGCTTTGTATCTTGGCGTCTTGAGGGGCGCAGTCAGCCCCGATGTCTTCAAAGGTTCTGGGCTTCAGGTTAGCCTACCCGTGGCCCATTACTCTAACAGTTCCGGTGGAGCAGGTTAAGGCGGCGCTGTGGGGATGGATCAGCCGCTATAGACGAGGCGATCGTTGGAGCAACTCCTTGGAGGTGGAGGACGGGGCGGCTGAGCCGACGGGACGACGAGATCAATTACAGATCCTCATCCAAGGAGGTGCATGAGGGACGTCGAGCTATTGCGGTGGACGATATCGTCGGGGAAGAGGCTCCGGCTGGGCAACAGTGAGGTGGTGTATAAAGGAGGGTGGGGTTTCGCAGCTGGAGCAGAGAGGTTATGGCAGCCTGTGATTTTGAATGGCAAAAAGGAGGCGATGGGAGGGGGAACCATGACTTTGGGACGCGCTTGTCCAAAATGTAGGGTGTGTTACAAAAGTATCCCCACCGATTTGAACTAACGACCCTTTCGGCCCAGGGTTAGAAGGGGGATTTCACATGTCGGGATTTGGCAGCTGGAGGGAGTTATCGTGCGCGCGTCGTAATTTTGGGATAGCAAGGCACGGGTTGTGAAGGCGCGAGTTTTGTGCGCATGATGTATGAATTTTTGGGATATAACAAGGCGCGGGTTGAATTTTAGGGACAAACCTAACGTATAATATTGTACGTACCAAATCAATTCGCACTTCCCTCACCGAAAAAACGTAAAAATAAAACTATTCGTACCGCCTAAAGAGAGAGTCATGTCCCGATTTACCGTACAAATGCTATTCAAAGCTATGAATCCATGTTATGTCCAATTAAATTTTTTCGCTGGCTGTATAATGCATGTAACCTACTCATACCAACATTTTAGTGCATTCCAAATGTCTATACTACCGCTGCGATTCGAACTAAATTTGAATTCGTTTCTCTATTTGAATAACAATCTACAATCATGATTGTTGCCAACTTAAACCATCATTCGTGTATTATCTGAACAACATACCACATGATTACTATAGAGATAGATATGAACTATGTGTACTATATGAACCCGAATTCGAAATTTTGAATACACTTGATGTTGGTTCCAAATAATAGTACATTTGATGTACTAACTAGATCTTCATAATCTTTACCATGTTTCATATGTACACTATGTTTATCACACAAAGTATAGTGCCCCGCCCCCTACATTATGACATGTATTTAGCCCTCATTATCACAAATTCAAAAAAATGTTCTATATATTATATGTACTATAACAATTTCATAACCGCACCATGCGTATCACGATTATATATATATTCATGCATGCGTCGGTTTAAAACACTATGATATATTCTTCAAATATTCAAATCCACTTTTGTACTGAATTATGATCTTTATTAAGTCTTTTTACACCCACACAATCCTCGTCTTTGTAGCTAGCGCTAACTTTCTCTCGTGCATGCACATGCCCACCTCCCCCTCACCATCCCTCAGCATTCTCTAGCTCCATCGCGCACATTTATCTTTTCACCTTAGGTCGTTCACCCACGGTGTGTGTAGCCCCCCCCCCCAGCTCCTTCTTTCAGGCACACACTGATCGACTTGCCTCTCTAGCCAGGTGTGCCTACCACAAACACAAATTTCCCTCTTCTCTTCTCACCATCCATGCCTCACTCCCGCCCCTCTTTTCGTCGATTTTGTACTCGCACACTCCTTCCCCCTGATATAGTATGCCTCTCGCACCACCTTCTAGCTGCATCCTTCTCTCTATCCTTCTCTCCGGGCCTTATTTGCTTCTAACATCCATGCATGTATACCGATCGATCTCCCTACATATACCTAGGTCGACTATAACCTTTTTCCCCACGCATAGATTGACGTACCTCACAAGTAATGTCTCTCCCTTTCTCTGACAAAGGACGATTGATCTTCCTATGTAGTTACGTCTACTTACCATAGCCATATCGTCCCCCCTCATCATTCGTGCATGCCTCCTGACCCATCTCTCACCGCACATGCACAAACATGCAGGAATCCCCTCTCTTATTGATATTGCAGGCATGCCCTCCCATTGTCTAGCAGGCCTCTCCCACCATTTGTGAGAAGCAACTCCACCACCAACCCCTCCGATACTCTAGCTATGTCTCTCTCCCAACCTTATTCCTCTCCTACACATATGCATGGATGTCGATCGATCCCCCTCAATACGTAAGGTAGGTCTCTCTCCTCCTCCACACATATACCAGCCATTGTACCTCTATAGTTAGGTCTCTGCCCCCACCTCCCACACACACGATAGTCGAGCGCTGTAGGTAGGTATCCATGCCACAAAGACAAACTGCACATGTCCCCTCTCACGTTCCAGTAGGCCAGCCACCCTATATCTTTGACGTGGGCACACACAAATTCGATGGCACTCTTTATCGATCACGCACACACACACATCACCCCTCTCTTTGATTCTATGGATACCTCACGCCGATAATACCTCCACTCTCTTCTCGTGGATTGCCCCCTATATATATGATATATACACGCCTTTGTTTCACACACATTGCATATGTTACACTTTTTGATTGAAATATCATCGACACATACTCCCTATCTATATCTCACGCCCCAAAAAAACACTCATGAACCCACACACTATATCTCTCTATGTTTGTATCTCTCTCACACAAAACCACGTAAGTGGTGTACGTACACGAACAGAATAGGTGCACGTACTCATGCTTTGTGCCCAGCCACACCCGCGCGGGTACGCGATGGAGCTCATTTCTGTACGAAATGGCAGCCCACGTGCTAATGAGCGCGTGTAGCCGTTATTTATCTATAGAGGTCGTGTACCACGCGTGCACGAAACAAAGTTCGACTTGATGTGTTGGCGCATTATTTTTAAATAAAGTTATATTGCTCAATGGAACGTACACAGAATATCAAACGATTTTTATGGATAAAAAGGTAGTCCGCTCTACTATATACAGTGGAGCATGCCTCCCGGGGTTTATCTCTCTTCATAGTATCTCAGACAAGGCAACGGTAGCCTCTCTCTCTCTCTCTCTCACACACACACCGTTGGTCACTGATCCGGCCACATCCCGTCCGCCGGCAGAAAGGGAGGATCTGCATCGTTTCTCCGTTCGACAACCGAGGCAAGATGTCACGATCTGTGATGCCGTCGTTCTCTCTGACCAAGCTCCGTCGCGGTAGGGCCTACGCCACTTGCTCGTTGCCACAGTATGGGCAGATCCTGCCCGCCGCCGCCCTCCTAGTTACATCCCGACGACCCCCAGGTATCCCCTCCGGCCTTGCTCCACTACCCATCTTCCCACGTCGCTGCATGTGGATCTTCCCTAGTTCTTTGCCCAAAACGTAGCTCGTCTCGACGCATTTTCCATATTGCAATCAATCGTTCTCACACCGCTTTTAGATAAACACAACCGTGCTGTTATCTTCCCTTAGGACAAGGAATATGCTTATTTTTTGGTCGTCGTATGTGTCATCAAATGTTATTGGCGATAATTGTTTCCTTTCTATCTCTTTTTTGCAAGCAGGCTATCCATTTCACCTCGTTGCTATTGCGACCTTTTGGTGAACTGCACAAATCACTTTTTTTCTTAAGAGTGATTTGTGCAGTTCTACTAAAATGTCACACGAGCAACGTCTCTACATTTCAGTGTGACTGCACAAAGGGAGATTGGTTTTGCTCTATCCTCCTCGTCCAACTCCGAGCCTAATCTTCTCCAACTATTGCCTAATCTTCTCCAACTAGTTAGTCTTAAGAGAGTCTGCAAAGGTGACCGGCTTCTATTTATGTGTTTATTGTTTCATCAATAGTCCTCTATTATTGTAATCACACTTAATATCTTTGGAACAGGGACGCTCGGCTCTATTTTAGTGGAGCGCACAAAATGATCAGAATGTTGCATGCTCCACGAGAGCTACTTTTTGTCCCAACATGCCTTGTTGATTTAGGCAGATTTGGGGAAGTTGCTTCCAATGAAAGCATGGATCAATTTTAATTTAACACCTTCTCACAACTTTGTTTTCAGCTGTGATGTAAATATTAGCCCTGATCTCCTAATCATTGAGATGCAATAGCAAGGAAGTTAGTTTTTTATTTTTTCCGAAAGAGCATGGATGGCAAGACACACAAAACCAGAGCTTAAAGCTCAGAGCATTGTACAATTTCATGTCACTGGGAAATTATTTGTAGAGTACGTCAATTATGTAAAAAAAATGTTGGAAGCTTGATTGCGTTGCTAGAAGCCTCTTCAACATCCAGGTCCATGTGCCATGCACCAAATTATAATCTTTCCGTTTCTAGATATTTATCTTTTTAGAAATTTAAAATGGACTACCACGTACAGATGTATATAGACATATTTTAGAGTGTAGATTCACTCATTTTGCTTCGTATGTAGTCACTCGTTGAAATCTCTAGAAAGACAAATATTTAAGAACGGAGGTAGTAGTGCACAACCGCATGGGAGACTCAGCCCGGTCGTTGCGCCACACTAATAGTGAGTAATGAGCAGTCAAATCATGAGCCTCACTTTTCCCACTGTAAGTTGCTCGGAAGAAGCAACCATAATTGTGCTCTTCTTTGAATCCGCTCATACTACTCCCTCCATCACTGTTTATGGAGCACGCTTCAACAATCTCTGGGACCAAGGCGACTAGCGATCTGCGTGAAAAATAGCATTGGTAGTTATAGCACAACGTCTATTATTAGAGGAAATAATGTGTACACACATGCATGCAGTGCTTCCACCCCGGGTACACACATGCATGAACTTACTCCACTCTTCATACACACCTACATCGAGAGAAAATTGTGGACTTGATTGCGGTTACCACGCCCTAATTAATTGAGCATTAAATCAAACGCATGGTGGTGGAAATGCATGGAGAGAAATGCATGAGAATGAAGCATGCCCTGTAAACTATGATGGTGGGAGTAGTATGAAGGTGCAAAACCAAGTGCCTAGATATCAAGGGCAAGGCTGATGTTCCAGTTCCCCACATTGGATCCTCACCTGCAGCAAACCCTAAAGGTAACTATGGGTCCTTCTCTTTGTCAGGTTCTCCTTCCTTGATTACATTACATACATTGGCCGAGGATCATGCTTTGCAAATCATTGATGGTTCACATTTAATATCTGAAGAAGGACTGGATCTATGGATACAACACTTTGCACCAGCAATACAAGGAGATACACCAACTTTCAAAATAGAAATACTAGTAAGTTGGTTTAACTTCATAATTCACTTACTGTTGACACCTGACAAGTTTGGTTGGACCGTGCATTTGCTAAAGTCTGATGTCTGGAAATTTTTGACTACTAATTGTGAGCATGAGGACACTTTGCTTTTTCACATACCTGATGGATGTGCAACTTCTCAGGCACCTGCATGTAAGGATTTCATCCTAGGGCTAGGCAAAGAAAATGAGGGTATTAGCCCTGCTGCCCACTCTTCCACTGGGACTAGCAGTCCTCTTCAGCAGGTGTCCCCAAATAAAGTCCTGCCTTTGGAGAGGCCATTTCAAGGAAAAGGAGGGAGAAAGAACCTATGGTAGAAACTGAGGTAAGAAGAAGTGATAGGATTAAAAAGGATAACAATGGCTATAGAAGGAAGTCTTGTGCTACTCAGTCTTGTTTACCATGTAATGCCATACCTCCAATTATTCACAATACAGTGGTTAAAAACCTATCTAAATCTTTCTGCAAGGTTGCTGAGGAAGAGATACAGGAGATGTTGACAAAGAAGCCCAAGAAGAAGGGGCAGGAAGATGTGGCTAAGGTGTCCAAGGCCACAGCAGAAGCAGCAAAGTCCAGGCCTGTGTGATGATGTGTCTACAACATCAGTCTCTGATAGATAGCAGGATGGCCTGCTATTCTCTTTTGGGAATTACTTGTCTTATGTATACAGTCAAATGTAATGCTTGCAAGCTATTTGCACAATGCTTGTTTGCCCTGGTAGGCACCTTTTGTATGTTATATGCACTTTGCTGCTGTGTCAGCTCTGGTATCTCCTTGTGGTGGAGAATGCTATTCTATCTGATGCTATGGAAGCTTCTGGCCATCATATATGGCTGCTTTGGTTCACTTGCTCTTCTGCTTATGTCTCCTGCTGGAATGTTACAACATGCTTTCAGTGTTTTGTCCTTTTTGTGGATCCCAATAATTTTATGGCACGGGATTGTCATCGGGGGTGGGCCTCACGACTTTAGTAACATCAAATTGATTGTTAATGAATAACAATACAACATGGAATATCTTAAACTGGAATGTGAGGGGCATTAATTCCTCAGATAAGTGGTTGGCTATCAGGCAAAAAGTGGAAGAAAGTGCTGCTGGAATTGTTTGTATACAGGAAACTAAGAGAGAAAACTTTGATCTGGCCTACATTCGTAAAGTATGTCCTCAAAGGTTTAATAAATTTGAGTCCTTACCTTCCATTGGGGCATCAGGTGGCATACTCACTGCTTGGAATGGAGCTCTATTCTCTGGGGAGCTAATGTTTCTAAACAAATTCTCATTATCTATTCAGTTCACATGCAGGACATCCTCCAAAAGTTGGGTCCTCACAAACATCTATGGTCCTTGCAATCATGAGGATAAAATTGAGTTCATTGACTGGTTTGGTAATATTCAGATGCCTAATGATATAGATTGGATTATTATGGGGGATTTTAATTTTATCAGAACTCCTGAAGACAGAAACAGACCTGGAGGGGATGTAAATGAAATGCTCATGTTTAATGAGGCAATAAGTGAACTTGGCCTGATTGAATTACCCCTAAAAGGCAGGCAGTTTAGTTGGAGCAACATGCAAGACAACCCACTACTTGAGAAATTAGATTGGTTTTTTACCTCTGCAGCTTGGATGACCAGTTATCCTGATTCCTTGGCTCTTCCCATGGCTAAACCAATTTCTGATCACCTCCCCTGCATGATTAAAATTGGCACAAATATCTCAAAGTCTAGAGTGTTCATATTTGAAAACTATTGGCTTAACCACAGTTCTTTTAAACAGGTGGTTCAAACTGCTTGGACTATTCCAGTAGGTCATTTAGACTGTGCTAAGAAGATTACTGCAAAATTCAAGAATGTCAGAAGAGCTCTAAAGCTGTGGGCCAAAAACCTTGCCTGTCATAAGAAGCAAATTGCAGATCTAAATGACTGTATATTTCTCTGGGATATGATTGAGGAATTCAGGGACCTTACTCTATTTGAAAATAATTGCAGGACCTTGCTCAAGGAGTATCTATTAACTGTGCTCAATGATCAGAAGATTTATTGGAAACAGAGAGGAAAAATTAAAGGAGTAAAGTTTGGAGATGAAAACACAAAATTCTTCCACACTAAAGCCTCTATTAATCATAGGCACAATAAGATTGCTATCTCACGAACAAAGATCAAGTTGAAGTAACAGATCATGATGGAAAGGCTGCAATCCTCTGGGAGGCTTTTAAAAATAAATTGGGACAATCTAATGGACACTCAATGCACTTTGACCTTAATGATCTTTATGAAAACACAGTGGACCCCAAAATATTCATTGATCTAGAAAAGCCTTTTACCCAAGAGGAAGTTGAGGAAGTGGTCAAAAACCTACCTACTGATAAATCACCAGGGCGGATGGATTCAATAATGAGTTTATTAAAATTTGTTGGGATATTATTAAGACTGATGTCTTTGAGCTTATATTGGCATTTCATCTTGGAAATGTAAATCTTGAAAGCATTAACTCCTCTTTCATCACTCTAGTGCCAAAAAAGAGGTGCCACTTTCTCCAAATGACTTGTGCCAATTTCTTTACTAAATGGTGTTCTAAAAATCATTACAAAACTGTTGGCCAATAGACTGCAAAGAGTCATTCTACAGTTGGTGCATATTAATCAATATGGCTTTCTCAAAAGATAGAGTGATCCAGGCGCCTTGGTTGGGCATATGAATACATTCACCAGTGTCATAAATCTAAGGAGGAAATCTTAGTAATAAAACTTGATTTTGAGAAGGCTTTTGATACAATTGAGCATGATGCAATCATTGATATTTTTAGAGCTAAAGGATTTGGAGAGAAGTGGATTTCTGGATGGAAGCTTTGTTCACAATCGCATCCTCTTCTCAGACATTACTCAATGGAGTTCTGGGAAAATAATTTACATAAGGAGGGGAGTAAGACAAGGAGACCCTTATTCTCCTTTAATTTTTGTCTTTGGGTCGCTGATTTGCTACAATCCATCCTTAATAAAGCCATGAGATTAAGCACGATCACTGCTCCACCGCAAGTAAACTCATGCCCTCACTTCCCAATTGTGCAATATGCAGATGACACCTTAGTGGTTATGCAAGCTGATTCTAAGCGGTTGTTACCTTAAAAGAACTTCTGAATACTTTTGCCGCAACAACTGGGCTAAAAGTTAATTATGGGAAGTCCATCATGGTACCCTTGAATATTGCTGAGGACAAGGTAGAAATTTATACAAACACCTTGCAGTGTGCTAGAGGACAATTCCCATTTACCTACCTTGGTATGCCCTTGGGAATATACAAACCAAGTGTTGAGCAATGTCTCCCCCTAGTTAACAGGATTGCAAAAAGATTGGCTGGTATCTCTATCTTCATGACCCAAAATTTGGAAAATTCTTGTTGGTCAAGTCGTTGATGACATCTTTATCAGTCTTCTTCGTGTGCTATTTGGACATACCTGTTACAATAAAAAGCGAGATCATTAAATACTTGAGACACTTTGTCTTTGGAGAGGACCTCGATATGGAGGACAAAAGGCCTGCCTTGGTGGCATGGACCACGAAGTGCAGACCAAAAGACCGAGGGAGGCTTAGGTGTTCTTGATATCTTTACACATAATAAAACCCTGCTCATGAAAAATCTTCACAAATTCTTCAATGGACATGATATTCCTGGGTCAACTTGATCTGGGAAACATACTATAATGATGGAAAATTACCAGGGGACAACATGATTGGATCATTCTGGTGGAAGTCCAACTTAGCTCTCATTGATCTATGCTTTCTTTTGGGATGATCTATGGAGCCAAGCAATACTTAAACACCAATTTCCTCACTTGTTCTCTTTTGTCAGAAACCCCCAGCTGAATATTCAACAAGTATTGCGCATCGAGTGCACTGCAGGATTTATTCTTCCTCCCTTTGACAACTGAGGCCTATGAGGAATTCTTACAAATGGAAGACATTTGTATAGCCATGAGACAATCTGAGCATTTAGACTCTTTAGACACTTGGAGTTACATTTGGGGTCTGAGCACTATTCCTCCATCAAAGCATATAAAGTCTTAATTGGTCACAAACAGACACCCCCACACTTCAACTGGATCGGCGAGTTCATGCCAACCAAAGCATAAAGTTTTCTTCCGCAACTTCTTCATGATCGAGTAAACACCGAAACCTACTTAGAAGGAAGAATTTTGTGTTGGAGGATTACAATTGTGCTGTTGGAGGCTGTCAACTAGAAGAAACACTTCACCATCTCTTTTGGGGCTGTCCATTTGTTCAACAATGCTGGGACTTCATTTGTCCAACAAGAGCTCCAAACCTGTCTGTGTTAGAAGCATTCCAAGACCTCAAAGAAAAGCTAAGGTACCCATTTTACATGGAGATAATCATTCTTGGAGCATGGGCCATTTGGATCACCAGAAACAATAAGATTTTTGAAAATATTGCACCTTCATTCCAAGGGTGGAAGTTCATATTTCTGGAGGAACTGAAGCTTCTCAAATATAGAATGAGGAAGAAGCATGAGAGACAATTTTCAGTTTGGCTTCATAGCTTGTTGTAATTACTTTGTTCTTAGGCTAGTTGGTTGTTTAGTTTTTTCTTTTTTCTTTTTTCTTTCTTCTTTTGTTTTCTAGGTTTTAGGTTTTTAGTCTTCTAGTTTCTTGGGCTTACCTCAAGCCATTCAGACTCCTTTGTTTCTCAGCGTTTTTATTAATAAAAAAATTGCAGTGGGGTTTTACCCTACTGTTTATAGTCAAAAAAAAAAGTGCGCGGATGGCCTATCGATGAACGCACTTCCTCTTGGCATATCACTGACATGTGTGACCGAATGTGAGAAAACCGATCTCAATTGACGGCAAAATGGCCAACCTGCCGTTCCTTGAGAGGCGAGGAGTGAGAACACACATAGAGCGGTCTCACGGAGGCCAAGATATATTTGAGCATGGTTAATCGATATCATCATTACATGTTTGATGTTTTCTAATAGTACTATTGGGCTGCCATTTTCCGCACTTCTCTCGAATAAATGTGTATTTATCAGAGATTAAAATAAAATAAGAGTACAGACGATCCACCATGCGGTTCCTAGTACCCGTATACCTAGTAGTACTACTCGTACTACTAAACCTTGCACTTGGCTCTTCGCCTCTTCGGGAAGTCGAACAATGCTGGTACTACAGGGTATGCCTCTGATAATCCGACAGTGAATGAACTGCTGCATGTCCACCGGCTGGGCGAGGGTAGGTTGCATTAGTCAAAGCTTCTCCTCGTCCCCACGAGCCACTGAGCTTGAGGTAGGCGGAGTGGGCGTGGCGAGCTTCACCTTGTCCGACAAGCTTCTCCTCGTTACGCAAGTTGACGGGACACAGCAAAAAGTAGTGCTAGTCCATACTCCCTCCTTTCCGGTTAATATGGCTTAATCTTTTTTGCGGGTAAGTGAGAGAGCTTTATTCATATATAAGTAATCTTAGGACGATCAACCAAGACACTGGTCACTAGGAAGCAAGGTACCCCGCAAAAAAGAAAAGGAAGTGAGGTGTTTCGTCAAGCCAGCTCTCGATCACATTCAAAGTGCA
Organism: Aegilops bicornis; assembly: GCA_021605145.1. NCBI lineage: Eukaryota > Viridiplantae > Streptophyta > Magnoliopsida > Poales > Poaceae > Aegilops > Aegilops bicornis. The sequence goes on along the minus strand of JAHIAL010000028.1, from coordinate 3,595,256 downwards.
GCAAGCACGGTTCGTACAAAGATGCGCCGCAAGGTTTGCTGGCCTGTTTACATACTAAATAACAAAAAAAGAGAAAATATTATCGAAAGCCTCCTATTTCTAGCAGGATAGGAGCCAAAATTAAGTGATAAATGTTGCGAGTGTTCCTTGCAATCAACTTCCATTACCACATGCGAGAACCCTCAAAGAGAACCAAATGTGTTGAAGTTTGCTTTATCACAGATTAAAATAAGACAAGAGTGCAGACGGTCCACCATGTGGTTCCTAGTAGTACATACCTGTATAGCACTAGTACTAGTAGTACTACGTAATACTAGTACTCGGAGTAGTAAACTTTGCGCTCGGTTGTTCGCCTCTTCGGGAAGTCAAACAATAATGATACTAGTATAGTGTATGCTTCGCAATCTAACACCGAATTAAGCATTGCCGTCCACCGCTTTGAGCGGGGGAGAGCTTGCATTAGTCAAAAATTTCTCCTTATCCCGCGAGCCACCACGCGCAAGCTTCTCCCATCCTGCAAGCTTCTCCTCGTTTGACAAGTTGACGGGACACAACAAAGTAATGCTAGTCCATACTGCCTCCTTTACGGTTAATATGGCTTAATTTGAAACAAGATAAATACATGGTCTGTCACTGTATATTTCTTAAAATACGGTCAATGGACTTCATAATATGCTCATTGTGGTCAATATATACATTTTTCGGTGTTTATAGGGTCACTAGCTCACCCTGACTGATTATGTGTGTGCATGCACATGTAGGTTGAGCACTTGAGCGTGACTGTGTGTGTTCTGTTGTGTGCTCGGACATGCATGCATTAGGGCATCGCACGCGTTTTTGCGTCCATGTGTACGTGTGACTGTTGCATGCATCATGAGGTTGTAGTCCCTCACATTCACATGTTCATAAGTCAATGCTTTGACAAAATGTTGCATGCAAGGTTTAATCATTCGTTGTTCACGCATGCATTCCCGATATTAATACGTTGGTAAAGACAATTTCTTGAGGAAAACGAGCCCATGAATTGAGTACAAAGGGGACCAATAAGCCAGGACAGAGGATTACTAGTAGTGAACCGGAAGGACGGAGTAGGTACTAGTTGTACGTAAGAACGTGCAATAACAAAATTCCTCTATGCGCATCCTCTCTATGTGTCATGCAAGAAAATAGAGATAAGTACAAGGGAGACTCAGGAACAGTCATACACGTAGGGGGAGTATGTGTAGGGGCCACTCAGGAGCAGTCAAATCACACAGTAAGTTAGTCGGATGAAGCAACCATCATTTCACACTTCAATGACACATACGCAATACAAAATTGTTGATATGGAGAGAAAAAGAAAACCGCTCCACTATATATACACTAGCAGGAGCCTAAGATACAAGCCTGCTTGCTTGGGTTTCTCTCTTCACAAGCATAGAACAAAGGTGGCCACACCGCTGGTCATAGATCCATCATGATCCCGCCGCTGGGGTAAGGGGACGATGTTCTGCGTGAAGACGGTCGGCAATGGCGAGGAGAAAACCCACAGCCGGTGCGTCGATCGGGGGTCCCCATGTTTTGGTCTGATGCCGCCTCCCAACCGCCCTTCTAGCTACACCCTGACGTCCCAGTTACAACTTCCTTTTGCAGCCGTCTTGCTCCAGTGCCGCAGCTCCCCACGTAGCTCCATCTTCATGTCGATCTTTCTCTACTTCTACCGGCTCCTATTTGTGATGAGTCTATGTCTCATGAACTAGTGCCACTACTATTAATCTAAACACACTTCTTCAATATCTTTGCCAACAGGGATGTTTAGCTCGGTTTTAGTGGAACTGCACAAAAGCATCGTATGATCCGAGGGTGTGCCAGGCTTGTTTCCTTCGACAGGTCTACCTAGCTAGGAAATTAAATCATGTTTAGGGTTTAGGATTTAAGTCATAGAGACCATATCAGTAGTTTTTTTGTACACACTATTAAAAAAAATTTCTTTAGTTGTGAAGTAAATATTGGCTACAATCTGTGAATCATTGAGATGCATCAGCATGTGTGTTAGTTTTCCTTTGTAATTGATGAAATGTTGTAATGGGGCAACCTTGGAGTCAGGATACATACATGAAACAAAATACGAGAAAGCTTCGTACTGCCTCCGGTCCATTTTTGTATGCGTATAAGGCTACTCATAGTGGGGAGTATCATATACAGTATCATGGATAAATTACATAGGGGACTAATAAACTAGGACGGAGGTAGTATGTGAGAGTGTATGGTGGCCTGGTGTGTCATGTGGTAAAATGTACTTCCTCCTTTCTGGTTTATTGGGCTCATCTCAATTTCTTAGTTTTATACCATATTATAAGTATTAATTATTTTCACTACTGGAAGAGATAGACAAGGAGGGGGAGGACAGCTAGCTATAGCAGGGACTCCCAAGAACTTTTTTACGTGCATGTTGTGGCCGACCATGGTGACATTTGAAGGCGGGCGATCGCGTTCACCGGGAAGCGGCAGCAGGCGGCACTCCTCGACCGGCAGCGCCGCTTCAATGCCGTGCCGGTGAGAGGTCGCATCCGCCTGGGCATGAATGCGGCACATACCATTCTGGCGGGAACCGCGCGTGGGTGATCAAGAGGGTTCGGGTTGGCTAGGGTGGTCAGGTTGGAATTACGTAAATATTGCTGCATAATTAATAACTTAAATAATGTGCCAGTTAAACAAATATGATTGGAGATGGGGATGGAGACGAAGATGAAAGTAAGAATTTTACGTAAACATGGATGTGCATGTCTATGTGCATGTGCGCGCTCACACACATAGTGACGACTCTCGTGACTACTCATACACACCATCGATTTCTCGTTCTCCCTACACACGCACAAACTTAGTACGGCCTCATTTTGTTCCTAGGATAGGAATATCATTGGAGTACGAAACAATATGAAGTGAGATAAATGCAGTACTATGTATAAGAAGAAATGTACACGCACTCACTCTGCGTCCGGCATACCCGTGAGTACACGACGGAGCACATTTGTACACGGAGAGGCAGCTTGCGTACGTAATAATTCGACCCTTTAATTTGTGCACTTAATAATGGAGGGTCGGGGACCACACGTGAGCGATACAACCTACGACCTGGAAGTGGGGGCGTGTTATTTATCGAGTTTTCTTTGTTGGTACGTTAAAAAGATTTATGCGCCAGTTTTCGTTTCTTTATTCCGGGAACACGTGTATTCTATTTAAAACCACTGCTATGGAGAGATTTTCTTAGTCCATTATATATGCAACCTCTTGTTTGATAGGGTTTCTCGCGTCTCACTCTCTCACCCTCTCCGTATCTAAGCAAGATGACATTTTCCACTCTATCTCTCCTCACCGGTGGTCATAGATCCGGCCGAATCCCGTCCGCTGCGGGAGGTGAGGAGGTGCAGCATTGACGTTGTCGCCGTCGAGGATGGAGGAAGCCGATGTGCACCGTCCTCTCTGAGCCGGCGCTGGCGCGGATGAAGGTCCTCCTCTCCCTTGTCCCCTGCCATCGTGTGGGAAGATCCCGCTCGCCCACCTAAGCGACATCTCGGCCACCTGAGGTATAACTTCTTTTTGATTTAATGCTTGATTGTACTGGTCCAGCTCCCCAGGCCGCTGCATGCGGGTTTTCTTCTATACCACTACTCCCCAGCTCCCCAAGTAGAGGAGCTAGGGTTCGTTGGCTGGTCCAATATCACCTATTTTTTACTATTATAGAGGAAAGTCCACTCGAAAAGTTGTCCTGGTTTATGCCTCAGTGCAGGTATACATGTTTTTTTGACAAAAAGTACATGGTGGTTGTGCAGTCATTGTCCATATTCTCCTATTGCTGCTGCTAATCTAATAATATCACTGGTTAAGTGAAGCAATGCCCATGTTAAATGACGTCCCTTTTAAGTAATGTTGATGTCAATCCAGAGGCATTGACAAATGCTTTTGTCCTGCTTTTTTTCTCAAGTATCCTGGTTTAGTTCCGATCAAGATAATCATGATGCTTCTGTTTGTTGGTGTACTTTTCATTAATTCTTATGGACAAAAGAGATGTCGATGTTAATCTTGTACCACTGCCAAAACAAAGTAACAACACTATATCCCTTTTTTTTATATTTTTGCAAACAGTGATGCGTATCTCCATACCCGGGCATGTCTTCCTCAATTTTAGTGGAACTGCACAAAATTGGATGGCCATTGTTGTCCCACCTCACCGTCCTCTGCCACGTGGTTCTTCCTTCCTCGAGCTTGATTACCGAGAAGAAACAGACCACAATGAGGATTTGTCGAACTTCATTGGTGCCTCACCCAAACTTGATGCCAAATGGATGATGCATCACCACGATGACCTATTGATGCTCATGGTCGCGTCTCATGGTTGCATCGGCTGGTGAAGCTGATCGATTTTTGACGAAAAACCAGTTGTCTTCCATTAGTGCTCTCTACTTGTTACCCACAACGATGATATCTTTCATCAGTTCACCTTGGTTGCATTGGAGACGCAGTCGTCTTTCAGGTTGGTGCAATTTTATCCCACAATTGGCTATGAACCAAATGTTTCCTCAAAGAAAGCATCGATGTTGGTACTAAGAGCATAAGTTTTGTATTGATTTCTAAGCCTTCTCACAACTTTGTCTTCAGCTCCCTGTAATTTTATTTGTCCAGCTATTAACTAAATATGTGGTCAGACTTTGATTAAAAATATGGTATGGACTAAAAACCCGGATGGACGTAGTACCCCTCCATTTTTATTTACTCTAAATATTAGATTTGAGTGAAGTCAAACTTTGTAAAGTTTGACCAAGTTTAGGCCGAACACAACAAACCATAATTATTGAGAGAGAGCAAACAGTACATACTCTCAAACCTTTCCGAGAATTGAAATTAAAATTCTTTATTTGTACGCACTCTCACACCTTTCTGATAATTTGGTGCGTGTGTGGTTGTTCACTTAACGGAGGGTAGTGTACCGCACGTGAAGGATAGGAAGTGCGTCTAGGACGCGTGGATCGTTAGTTGATCGTAAGTAGTTTTCTTGACTGTTTCATTAAATAAAGAGTTTCATTTCGTACTTACACAATTTAAAACGATTGTTATGGAGAGAAAAGCAAACCACTCCACTATATTAATTAGTAGTATACACAGGCACTATGTAAGCTGGAGCCTCAGCGCTTGTTCGCTAGGGTTTGCACTCTCCGCACTCTCGCTGCACTACATATATATATATATATATATATATATATATATATATATATATATATATATATATATATACACGCTGGAGGCTCAGCGTTCCTTTGGTAGGTTTCGGTATATTCAAAGTCTCTCACCCTCTTCACCAGATATAAACAAGACTGTGTTGGCCTTTGTCTCTCTCTCCCCCCTCATAGCTGGTGAAGGAGCCATTGGATCCCGTCGCATAAGGAAGGTGAGGAGGTGCAACGTTCACTCTGTCGCCTTCGGCGAGGGAGGCAATCCACTACCGGCTGCACTGTTCTCTTTCACCCAACGCCTGTGTGGGAGGGCCTCCGACCTCTTCTTCCTCGCTGCCATATGTAGTGTGGTAGATCCGGCCTCACGCCGCACGCCTAGCCACATGCCGACGACCATAAGGTATAACTTTTTTGAAACCATAATTGCTCTAGCTGCATGTGGATCTTTTGCGATTATGTAGTCGAATCAACGTCTTGGTTCAAAGAGGAAAGAAGGGTGGGGCGGGGTGGAGCATGAATCTAGGACGTGGTTCAATGAGGAAAGGAGGGAGGGAAAGTAGTATAGACTGGCTATCCAGCCGCTTTGTTGGTCGGAAAGAGAAAAAGGGGGTAACCCAGTACACACATCTGTAAGGAACCGATCTCTTTGTTGAAAAAGGAAAGAAATTGGGGGTCGGGTAGTTTGTGGAGGACTAGATTTTTTGGCCTCACATAAGAAAAAGGTTCAAAGAGAACAAATATGGGACTAATGCAGATACGCTACTTGGCAACATACTCTGCATCACCCATTTATATGTGTGGACGCACATGGTGCTGGCATGTCCCATGTCCCATACAACTATTTTGCTGTTGTTAATCTAAGAATGCCGCTGGAAAATTGAAGCAATGCAACTATTAAAAGTAAATTACATTTTTAACAAATGTTGTTTTAAGAGAATTTCTCGGTTAAGATAAATCAATGCAACCATTTTAGAAATGCTACTGTCCTACTTTGTTTTCCATCAAGATAAGGTAGATGCTTCTTTTTTTCACCGTATGTTTCATCCTCCTTTATTGGCCAGTAATTGTTTCCTTTGCCTCTGTTAAAACAAGGATATCTATTCAACTTGTTGCCATAGCAAACTTAAATGTCACAATCGCATTTACATTGCTTGATTTAGTTGAACTACACAAAGCGAGATTGGATTTCCTATTTGTGTTGGCAAATTAAGTGAGGTGATCTTGGATCATGGTCTGCAGCCTTCATACACATGATTGTGCAGTGTGCTTTGAGCTGCTGTGCCACTCGTATTGGTACTATTTTAAATAAATGTTGAATTGAAACTATTGAATTGCTGTTTTGTCCCATTAAGTGAACATAACTGGGACCAACCCAAACATGATGCCTGTAGCTTTGTTACAACAAACTCTGCATCACCCCCTTTATAAGTAGATGGAAGCACATGGTGTTGTTGCGCCTAATCTCCCCTGGAACTATTTATGTTTTTTGTTAATCTAATGCCACTGGTAAAATTAAGCAATGCCACTCTCAGAATTAACTACTGAATCTTAGTTCAAAACTGCAACACTTGTTAGGGATCGGCGGGAGTACCATTTCTGTTAGGGATCGGCCGGAGTACATGTTTAAGAAATGTATTGTTGAGATAATGTCTCTGTTATTATATATCAGTTACAGTGTTTACAAATGGTACTATCCTTCTTTGTAGTTCTTTCTACATGTTTAACCAAGGTATTGTTAAGATAATGTCTTTATTAATATGAATTAGTTCATTGTTTTAGGAATGGTACTTTTCTGCTTTGTCGTTCATTATACATGTTGAAACAAGTTATTGTTACGATAATGCCTCAGTTAATATGAATGAATCACACTCTTTGAGAATTGCTACTCTCCTGCTTTGTTTCCCATTAAGATAAGGTAGATGTTTATTCTTCTAGGAGTATAAGTCATCAGCCGTTATTTCTCAGTAATTGTTTTCTTTATACCTATTGTTGCATATGAGGATATCAAAACTTCTGCTGGGTTCTATTTAGACTTTGATTTTAGTTGAACTGCACAAAAGGAGCCAATGTGTTTAAGGCAAACTGTTGCATTATTGGGCCTAGTTGGTCTTTCCACTTTGCAGAAAGAAGCTGTCATTATTTGTGCTACATTACACAAGGAATAATCAAGAAGCTTTACAAAGTATTAGTAGACGCTGGTGACATGAGTAGTCTGCAGAGAGCATGGGAAACTCAACAACACATGGAGTGCAAAATTCACTCCATAGGGGAAAATATGACCAAGCCAGTTGCCGACGCAACTCTAACAAACAAGGTCAGTATCGGCCTTCATCCACATGATTGTGCTTTGTTATGTTGTGCTACTTATATTGTTGTATTGTTTTGAATAAATGTTTAATTGAAGCTATTGTATTGCTATCTTGTCCTGTCAAGATAATGACGATGATTATAGTTGTAAGCGTATGTTTAATCAACTAGTACCACTATCATATTCATCATGCTTTTTCTGTATTTAGGCACACATGGATGCTCAGCTTGATTTCAGTGGCACTGCACAAAATGTTCAGATGGTTTGTGTCCTCCATAATACTTCATCATGCATAATACATCGAATGGTTCTCTAATCATTCGTCGTCACCTTGAGCCACCAGACTATCTACTTGAATGGAGCTACCAACGTGTTCAACGCCTTGCTACATATAAATACGAAATCCACCATGCTACGGAAGACATTGTTTGATTTTAGTGGAACTGCACAAAAAGATACGCTGGTTAATCCTGCTCCATGTGCCATTTCAATGTGCAAACTGATGACAAACCCTCCCCGTTCCACAATCATGGGCATTACATGTTTTGAATGGGAAAAGCATGTCAAAGTTTAATCATTGATGTTAGCAAGAAGAGAAGACATTAATTTAATATATTGGAATTGGAAAACCTTGTCAAATTTTTCTCATTGATGTTAGCCAGAAGACATGCATTTTATATTTTGGAGTGGGATGCCCTTTGCTGTGAGCAGCGTTGATTGCTTGTTCCTATTCTTGTGTTCAGTTCAGAAGTAAATATTTACTCTGCTGAGATGCATAGTCACATGAATGTCGACTTATGTAAGGTATTTTAAGAGTTTGTTCTGAATGTTGTCTATGAAATGACAGGCCTTGTGAGTTTGATTGCAAAGTTGACCTTGGAATGCTGTGGCATGCGACATCATGAGCTATTCACTGTGCCTTCTAAGAATAATGCTTCATATTTTTTTGCATGTTGATCTCATGCGAGTGATTTGCTTGCTAAGAAGATCATCCTCTTCTAATGTTTCTGTGCTTAAGAAGTTCATCATCTTATGTTTTCATAGCCTATAGGACAACTCGGGTAGGTTAAAGGTGAAACCATATGATCTTCCGACCAACTCATCATCCGTTTCATGCCGGCTCAGTCTCTCGAAGGTGTTCATAGGTGTCTAATAATCCTGGCTTCCTGAATGAGCAGCAGACGCTGTATTAGACCATCCTTAGGGCCCGCAAGGCCCTCTCTGTAAATCCTTCGAGGTTGTTGCGCTTCGTAGTGGCTTGGCGTTATCAACATGGTCAATGAACATGAGGAATCAGGAGATGACTTTACTTAGAGAGGATGACAGTAGGGACCCACCAGGGCCATAGCCATACGTACGCAAGTTCCTCCTTATTATATACAACTATCATTTTTTTCCTTCCTCCTGGTTTCCTGACATCACGGTCCCAGACCATTGTCAACCTATATCTATATCTATACCAATATAAAAAGATTCAAAGGGGCAGATCCAATTAATATCGGCCATCAAATCATGTCAATCCAATGACCTAGACTGCTTCAATGTCGAGCGCTCAACACGTTGACATCTTTGTTAATTTCATGCCAAAAAAAGTGCTAATCACATAATAACATGCAAATAATATCCTACTCAATATCCGCATGCACTTAATATACTTACAAATTAAAGTTCATTGCACGTACACATTGACTAGTAATCAATAAAAGATAGAATTGCACAAGGAGGCGCCCAATTTGGGACCCAAGGCTCAAGGTGATTTATTTTTTGAGGTGTAAGCGGAGTTTTTCTTGAGCGATGTTTTTGTTGTTGCTCAGAGGAGCAGGGTATCAACTGGGCGGGCTGTGGCCTGTCTAGCCCAGGCTATTATTTTATGTCAACCAAACATCCAGCCCATATATAAATTTTTCAAGGTGAAAATGGCTAGCTCAGCTATACTTTTTTTGTTGAATACCCAACCGAGGCCAACTTGTTATTCTCCACCCCGCTCAGCTTTACATCTTTCCTAGGAGGGATGTATTAGGCCTAATAAGAAAATGGGCTTTAAGAAATAATAAATGTGATGTAATTATAAAAACTGGGCTGTAAATATACAAAAACGCACCAAATAGGCAATTAGTTTAAAAAATATTATTTTTTGAATCTGAAAATTTTAATTTCATTACTTATTGCGCGCGCAATATTTGGTTAGACTTTTACGTAATACAAATTCATTTTGAAATTATATCTAATCTGACTCGAAATTTCGGGATAAAAATATATCGGATCCCATCAAAATGTGGGATTTTTTGTTGAATTCTGTTTTGAGCGGTTGGTTGAAATTATTAATCGTTGTCCTGGCTAGAAAATGGTCTATAATTTTAAGAGACTGTAAATGGGTTGTAGTAAATTCCATTAGAGTTGAAAAATGGGTTGTACATTATTACAAATCGCAAATGGGCTATATGTTCTCGGCCACAGATGTGATGCTCACTTGTGGGCCTACTATTTTTTCTTGAGAATTATAGTGGTGGCCAGCGTCTGGAAGGCTTGTGGGCCTACTAAGGCGTCTGAAAGGCTTTGTCAACTTATAGTCAAGACACGATTCTAGAAGCGTTAGTCGTTGGATGTCCATCCAGCGGCTATAGTGCTTCTTCAATCTCGGATATTCTTGCTTGACCGCCCAAACCACATTGGTGGTACCGCTTTACTACCGCCTCCGTGGCGGCTATCTTTGCTGCTTGTGAGCTTCACCGGCCCACCCTACTCCCAAATGCCGTCCAAGCCATTCCTCTACTCACCAACACGTCATGTTCTTCTCCGGCGATGACAGCCTCACACCGCAGCCGAACCAGTGAACCCTCGTACTCCCCTCCGCTGTCACGCCCAATATGCGATCCTATCCGAGAGGAACTCAAAGGTCCCACCAAGGATAGAGCCACATATTGAGACACCTTGCAAGGTGGATATCATTACATCGTATCACTATATAATAGGTGGGGATACATACACTAGTACAGCGATGTGCTACACAAACGGTTTTTAACCCCTTTCCGCGATGACATTTGGAACCGTCGCCAAGTGAGTGTGCGTGATAGGGGGGTCCTTCCCACGCGACCCAGAAACCGTCGGGGATAGGCCCACCTGGGACACCAAATGAGCTCGTGTCGATTGGGTGAGGCATCAAAACCCAATTATTTCCATAGGTATGTACATCCCACACAGTGAATCCCAGAAAATCATTTTCGTAGGTATGTACATCCCACACGGTGAATCCTAGAAAATCATTTCCGTAGGTATGTACATCCCACACGGTGAATCTTGATGACCCACATGTATAGGGGATCTATTGTAGTCCTTCCGATAAGTAAGAGTGTTGAACCCAACGAGGAGCAGAAGGAAATGACAAGCAGTTTTCAGTAAGGTATTCTCTGCAAGCGCTGACATCATCGGTAACAGATAGTTTTGTGATAAGGTAATTTGTAATGAGTAACAAGTAATGAAACTAAATAAGGTGCAGCAAGATGGCCCAATCCTTTTTGTAGCAAAGGACAAGCCTGGACAACTCTTATATAGAGAAAAGCGCTCCCAAGGACACATGGGAATTATCGTCAAGCTAGTTTTCATCACGCTCATATGATTTGCGTTCATTACTTTGATAATTTGGTATGTGGGTGGACCGTTTCTTGGGGGCTATCCTTTATTGGACAAGCATCCCACTTATGATTAACCCCTATTGCAAGCATCCGCAACTACAAAAGAAGTATTAAGGTAAACCTAACCATAGCATGAAACATATCATGATGGAAAGGCTGCAATCCTCTGGGAGGCTTTTAAAAATAGATTGGGACAATCTAATGGACACTCAATGCACTTTGACCTTAATGATCTTTATGAAAACACAGTGGACCCCAAATATTCATTGATCTAGAAAAGCCTTTTTACCCAAGAGGAAGTTGAGGAAGTGGTCAAAAACCTACCCTCTTGATAAATCACCGGGGCGGATGGATTCAATAATGAGTTTATTAAAAGTTGTTGGGATATTATTAAGGTGATGTCTTTGAGCTTATATTGGCATTTCATCTTTGGAAATGTAAATCTTGAAAGCATTAACTCCTCTTTCATCACTCTAGTGCCAAAAAAGAGGTGCCACTTTCTCCAAATGACTTGAGCCAATTTCTTTACTAAATGGTGTTCTGAAAATCATTACAAAACTGTTGGCCAATAGACTGCAAAGAGTCATTCTACAGTTGGTGCATATTAATCAATATGGCTTTCTCAAAGATAGAGTGATCCAGGACTGCCTTGGTTGGGCATATGAATACATTCACCAGTGTCATAAATCTAAGGAGGAAATCTTAGTAATAAAACTGGATTTTGAGAAGGCTTTTGATACAATTGAGCATGATGCAATCATTGATATTTTTAGAGCTAAAGGATTTGGAGAGAAGTGGATTTCCTGGATGGAAGCTTTGTTCACAACTGCATCCTCTTCTGTATTACTCAATGGAGTTCCTGGGAAAATAATTTACATAAGAAGGGGAGTAAGACAAGGAGACCCTTATTCTCCTTTAATTTTTGTGCTGGCTGCTGATTTGCTACAATCCATCCTTAATAAAGCCATGAGATTAAACCTGATCACTGCTCCATTGCAAGTAAACTCATGCCCTCACTTCCCAATTGTGCAATATGCAGATGACACCTTAGTGGTTATGCAAGCTGATTCTAGGCAATTGTTCTGCTTAAAAGCACTGCTGAATACTTTTGCCACGACAAGCTGGGCTAAAAGTTAATTATGGGAAGTCCATCATGGTACCCTTGAATATTGCTTTGACGACAAGGTAGAAATTTATACAAACACCTTGCGAGTGTGCTAGAGGACAATTCCATGTACCTACCTTGGTATGCCCAGGATACAAACCAAGTGTTGAGCAATGTCTCCCCCTAGTTAACAGGATTGCAAAAAGATTGGCTGGTATCTCTATCTTCATGACCCAAGCTGGAAAATTACTGTTGGTCAAGTCAATGATGACATCTTTATCAGTCTTCTTCGTGTGCTGTGTGGACATACCTGTTACAATAAAAAATCAGATCATTAAATACTTGAGACACTGTCTTTGGAGAGGACCTGATATGGAGGACAAAAGGCCTGCCTTGGTGGCATGGACCACAGTGTGCAGACCAAAAGACCAGGGAGGCTTAGGTGTTCTTGATATCTTTACACATAATAAAACCCTGCTCATGAAAAATCTTCACAAATTCTTCAACAGACATGATATTCCCTGGGTCAACTTGATCTGGGAAACATACTATAATGATGGAAAATTACCAGGGGACAACATGATTGGATCATTCTGGTGGAAGTCTAACTTAGCTCTCATTGATCAGCACAAAGCTATTGCTAGATGTAATGTGGGAGATGGTGTCGATTAACTTTCTTTTGGGATGATCTATGGAGCCAAGCAATACTTAAACACCAATTTCCTCACTTGTTCTCTTTTGTCGAAACCCCAAATTGAATATTCAACAAGTATTGCGGTGAGTACTGCGGGATTTATTCTTCCTCCCTTTGACAACCGAGGCCTATGAGGAATTCTTACAAATGGAAGACATTTGTATAGCCATGAGACAATCTGAGCATTTAGACTCTTTAGACACTTGGAGTTACATTTGGGGGACTGAGCACTATTCCTCCATCAAAGCATATAAAGTCTTAATTGGTCACAAACAGACACCCCCACACTTCAACTGGATCTGGCAGAGTTCATGCCAACCAAAGCATAAAGTTTTCTTCTGGCAACTTCTTCATGATCGAGTAAACACCAGAAACCTACTTAGAAGGAAGAATTTTGTGTTGGAGGATTACAATTGTGCTGTTGGAGGCTGTCAACTAGAAGAAACACTGCACCATCTCTTTTGGGGCTGTCCATTTGTTCAACAATGCTGGGACTTCATTTGTCCAACAAGAGCTCCAAACCTGTGCGTGTTAGAAACATTCCAACACCTCAAAGAAAAGCTAAGGTACCCATTTTACATGGAGATAATCATTCTTGGAGCATGGGCCATTTGGATCACCGAAACAATAAGATTTTTGAAAATATTGCACCTTCATTCCAAGGGTGGAAGTTCATATTTCAGGAGGAGCAGAAGCTTCTCAAATATAGAATGAGGAAGAAGCATGAGAGACAATTTTCAGTTTGGCTTCATAGCTTGTTGTAATTACTTTGTTCTTAGTCTAGTTGGTTGTTTAGTTTTTTCTTTCTTCTTTTTTCTTTCTTCTTTTGTTTTCTAGGTTTTAGGTTTTTAGTCTTCTAGTTTCTTGGGCTTACCTCCAAGCCATTGAGACTCCTTTGTTTCTCGGCGTTTTATTAATAAAAAATTGCAGTGGGGTTTTACCCTACTGTTTATAGTCAAAAAAAAAAGTGCGCGGATGGCCTATCGATGAACGCACTTCCTCTTGGCATATCACTGACATGTGTGACCGGCATGTGAGAAAACTAATCTCAATTGACGGCAAAATGGCCAACCTGCCGTTCCTTGAGAGAGACGAGGAGTGAGAACACACATAGACGGTCTCGCACGGAGGCCAAGATATATTTGAGCATGGTTAATCGATATCATCATTACATGTTTGATGTTTTCTAATAGTACTATTGGGCTGCCATTTTCCGCACTTCTCTTGAATAAATGTGTATTTATCAGAGATTAAAATAAAATAAGAGTATAGACGCTCCACCATGCGGTTCCTAGTACCCGTATACCTAGTAGTACTACTCGTACTACTAAACCTTGCACTTGCCTCTTCGCCTCTTCGGGAAGTCGAACAATGCTGGTACTACAGGGTATGCCTCTGATAATCCGACAGTGAATGAACTGCTGCATGTCCACCGGCTGGGCGAGGGTAGGTTGCATTAGTCAAAAGCTTCTCCTCGTCCTACGAGCCACCAGGCTTGAGGTAGACGGAGTGGGCGTAAGCGAGCTTCACCTTGTCCAGCAAGCTTCTCCTCGTTCTGCAAGTTGACGGGACACAGCAAAAAGTAGTGCTAGTCCATACTCCCTCCTTTCCGGTTAATATGGCTTAATCTTTTTTGCGGGTAAGTGAGAGAGCTTTATTCATATATAAGTAATATTAGGACGATCAACCAAGAGACTGGTCACTTGGAAGCAAGGTACCCCGCAAAAAAGAAAAAGGAAGTGAGGTGTTTCGTCAAGCCAGCTCTCGGTCACATTCAAAGTGCAGCAAGCACGGTTCGTACAAAGATGCGCCGCAAGGTTTGCTGGCCTGTTTACATACTAAATAACAAAAAAAGAGAAAATATTACTGAGCGCTCCTATTTCTAGCAGGATAGGAGCCAAAATTAAGTGATAAATGTTGCGAGTGTTCCTTGCAATCAACTTCCATTACCACATGCGAGAACCCTCAGAGAGAACCAAATGTGTTGAAGTTTGCTTTATCACAGATTAAAATAAGACAAGAGTGCGGGCGGCTCCACCATGTGGTTCCTAGTAGTACATACCTGTATAGCACTAGTACTAGTAGTACTACGTAATACTAGTACTCGGAGTAGTAAACTTTGCGCTCGGTTGTTCGCCTCTTCGGGAAGTCAAACAATAATGATACTAGTATAGTGTATGCTTCTCGCAATCTGACACCGAATTAACTATTGCACGTCCACCGCCTGAGCGGGGGAGAGCTTGCATTAGTCAAAAAATTCTCCTTATCCCGCGAGCCACCACGCGCAAGCTTCTCCCATCCTGCAAGCTTCTCCTCGTTTCACAAGTTGACGGGACACAACAAAGTAATGCTAGTCCATACTGCCTCCTTTACGGTTAATATGGCTTAATTTGAAACAAGATAAATACACGGTCTGTCACTGTATATTTGTTAAAATACGGTCAATGGACTTCATAATATGCTCATTGCGGTCAATATATACATTTTTCGGTGTTTATAGGGTCACTAGCTCACCTCGATCGATTATGTGTGTGCATGCACATGTAGGTTGAGCACTTGAGCGTGACTGTGTGTGTTCTGTCGTGCGCTCGGACATGCATGCATTAGGGCATCGCACGCGTTTTTGCGTCCATGTGTACGTGTGACTGTTGCATGCATCACGAGGTTGTAGTCCCTCACATTCACATGTTCATAAGTCAATGCTTTGTCAAAATGTTGCATGCAAGGTTTAATCATTCGTTGTTCACGCATGCATTCCCGATATTAATACGTTGGTAAAGACAATTTCTTGAGGAAAAGCAGGCCCATGAATTGACTACAAAGGGGACCAATAAGCGGTGACAGAGGATTACTAGTAGTGAACCGGAAGGACGGAGTAGGTACTAGTTGTACGTAAGAACGTGCAATAACAAAATTCCTCTATGCGCATCCTCTCTATGTGTCATGCAAGAAAATAGAGATAAGTACAAGGGAGACTCAGTAACAGTCATACACGTAGGGGGAGTACGTGTAGGGGCCACTCAGAGCGATCAAATCACACAAAGAAGTTAGTCGGATGAAGCAACCATCATTTCACACTTCAATGACACATATGCAATACAAAATTGTTGATATGGAGAGAAAAAGAAAACTGCTCCACTATATATACACTAGCAGGAGCCTAAGATACAAGCCTGCTTGCTTGGGTTGCTCTCTTCACAAGCATAGAACAACAGTGGCCACACCGCTGGTCATAGATCCAGCCTGATCCCGCCGCTGGGGTAAGGGGACGATGTTCTGCGTAGACGCGGTCGACAGCGGCGAGGGAGAAAACCCACTGTCGGTGCGTCCCGATCGGGGGTCCCCATGTTTTGGTCTGATGCCGCCTCCCAACCGCCCTTCTAGCTACACCCCGACATCCCAGTTACAACTTCCTTTTGCAGCCGTCTTGCTCCACTGCCGCAGCTCCCCA
The DNA here is from genome assembly GCA_021605145.1 of Aegilops bicornis. Taxonomy (NCBI): domain Eukaryota; kingdom Viridiplantae; phylum Streptophyta; class Magnoliopsida; order Poales; family Poaceae; genus Aegilops; species Aegilops bicornis. The sequence continues at coordinate 3,578,856 of JAHIAL010000028.1, read as the reverse complement.
CGTAGCTCCATCTTCATGTGGATCTTTCTCTACTTCTACCGGCTCCTATTTGTGATGAGTTTATGTCTCGTGAACTAGTGCCACTACTATTAATCTAAACACACTTCTTCAATATCTTTGCCAACAGGGGTGTTTAGCTCGGTTTTAGTGGAACTGCACAAAAGCATCGTATGATCCGAGGGTGTGCCAGGCTTGTTTCCTTCGACAGGTCTACCTAGCTAGGAAATTAAATCCTGTTTAGGGTTTAGGATTTAAGTCGTAGAGACCATATCAGTAGTTTTTCTGTACACACTATTAAAACTTTTTTCTTTAGTTGTGAAGTAAATATTGGCTACAATCTGTGAATCATTGAGATGCATCAGCATGTGTGTTAGTTTTCCTTTGTAATTGATGAAATGTTGTAATGGGGCAACCTTGGAGTCAGGATACATACATGAAACAAAATACGAGAAAGCTTCGTACTGCCTCCGGTCCATTTTTTTATGCGTATAAGGCTACTCATAGTGGGGATTATCATATACAGTATCATGCATAAATTACATAGGGGACTAATAAACTAGGACGGAGGTAGTATGTGAGAGTGTATGGTGGCCTGGTGTGTCATGTGGTAACATGTACTTCCTCCTTTCTGGTTTATTGGGCTCATCTCAATTTCTTAGTTTTATACCATATTATAAGTAATAATTATTTTCACTACTGGAAGAGATAGACGAGGAGGGGGAGGACAGCTAGCTATAGCAGGGACTCCCAAGAACTTTTTTACATGCATGTTGTGGCCGACCATGGTGACATTTGAAGGCGGAGCAGTCGCGTTCACCGGGAAGCGACGCAGGCGGCACTCCCTCGACCGGCGCGTCGCTTCAATGCCGGTGCCAGTGAGAGGTCGCGTCCGCTCTGGCCGGGCATGAATGCGGCACATACCATTTCTGGTGGGAACCGCGCGTGGGTGATCAAGAGGGTTCGGGTTGGCTAGGGTGGTCAGGTTGGAATTACGTAAATATTGCTGCATAATTAATAACTTAAATAATGTGCCAGTTGAACAAATATGATTGGAGATGGAGATGGAGACGAAGATGAAAGTAAGAATTTTACGTAAACATGGATATGCATGTCTATGTGCATGTGCGCGCTCACACACATAGTGACGACTCTCGTGACTACTCATACACACCATCGATTTCTCGTTCTCCCTACACACGCACAAACTTAAAATGCACGGCCTCATTTTGTTCCTAGGATAGGAATATCATTGGAGTACGAAACAATATGAAGTGAGATAAATGCAGTACGATGTATAAGAAGAAATGTACACGCACTCACTCTGCCTCCGGCATACCCGAGAGTACACGACGGAGCACATTTGTACACGGAGAGGCAGCTTGCGTACGTAATAATTCGACCCTTTAATTTGTGCACTTAATAATGGAGGGTCGGGGACCACACATGAGCGATACAAACTACGACCTGGAAGTGGGGGCGTGTTATTGATCGAGTTTTCTTTGTTGGTACGTTAAAAAAAGATTTGTCTGCCAGTTTTCGTTTCTTTGTTCCGGGAACACGTGTATTCTATTTAAAACCACTGCTATGGAGAGATTTTCTTAGTCCATTATATATGCAAACTCTTGTTTGATAGGGTTTCTCGCGTCTCACTCTCTCACCCTCTCCATATCTAAGCAAGATGACATTTTCCACTCTATCTCCCCTCACCGGTGGTCATAGATCCGGCCGAATCCCGTCCGCTGCGGGAGGTGAGGAGGTGCAGCATTGACGTTGTCGCCCTCGAGGATGGAGGAAGCCAATGTGCACCGTCCTCTCTGAGCCGGTCTTTGGCGCTTGAAGGTCCTCCTCTCCCTTGTTCCCTGCCATCGTGTGGGAAGATCCCACTCGCCCGCCTAAGCGACATCTCGGCCACCCGAGGTATAACTTCTTTTGGATTTAATGCTTGATTGTACTGGTCTAGCTCCCCAGGCTGCTGCATACGGGTTTTCTTCTATACCACTACTCCCCAGCTCCCCAAGTACAGTAGCTAGGGTTCGTCGGCTGGTCCAACATCACCTATTTTTTACTATTATAGAGGAAAGGCCACTCGAAAAGTTGTCCTGGTTTATGCCTCAGTGCAGGTATACATGTTTTTTGGACAAAAAGTACATGGTGGTTGTGCAGTCATTGTCCATATTCTCCTATTGCTGCTGCTAATCTAATAATATCACTAGTTAAGTGAAGCAATGCCCATGTTAAAGTGATGTACCTTTTAAGTAATGCTGATGTCAATCCAGAGGCATCGATAAATGCTTTTGTCCTTCTTTTTTTCTCAAGTATCCTGCTTTAGTTCCGATCAAGATAATCATGATGCTTATGGACAAAAGAGATGTCGATGTTAATCTTGTACCACTGCCAAAACAAAGTAACAACACTATATCCATTGTTTCATATTTTTGCAAACAGTGATGCGTATCTCCATACCCGGGCACGTCTTCCTCAATTTTAGTGGAACTGCACTAAATTGTATGGACATTGTTGTTCCGCCTCACCGTCCTCTGCCACGTGGTTCTTCCTTCCTCGAGCTTGATTACCGAGAAGAAACAGACCACAATGAGGATTTGTCGAACTTCATTGGTGCCTCACCCAAACTTGATGCCAAATGGATGATGCATCACCACGATGACCTATTGATGCTCATGGTCGCGTCTCATGGTTGCATCGGCTGGTGAAGCTGATCGATTTTTGACGAAAAACCAGTTGTCTTCCATTAGTGCTCTCTACTTGTTACCCACAACGATGATATCTTTCATCAGTTCACCTTGGTTGCATTGGAGACGCATCGTCTTTCAAAGTTGGTGCAATTTTATCCCACAATTGGCTATGAACCAAATGTTTCCTCAAAGAAAGCATCGATGTTGGTACTAAGAGCATAAGTTTTGTATTGATTTCTAAGCCTTCTCACAACTTTGTCTTCAGCTCCACGTAATTTTATTTGTCCAGCTATTAACTAAATATGTGGTCGGACTTTGATTAAAAATATGGTATGGACTAAAAACCGGATGGACGTAGTACCCTCCATTTTTATTTACTCTAAATATTAGATTTGAGTGAAGTCAAACTTTGTAAAGTTTGACCAAGTTTAGGCCGAACACAACAAACCATAATTATTGAGAGAGAGCAAACAGTACATACTCTCAAACCTTTCCGAGAATTGAAATTAAAATTCTTTATTTGTACGCACTCTCACACCTTTCTGATAATTTGGTGCGTGTGTGGTTGTTCACTTAACGGAGGGTAGTGTACCGCACGTGAAGGATAGGAAGTGCGTCTAGGGGCCGGGTGGATCGTTAGTTGATCGTAAGTAGTTTTCTTTGACTGTTTCATTAAATAAAGAGTTTCATTTCGTACTTACACAATTTAAAACGATTGTTATGGAGAGAAAAAGCAAACCACTCCACTATATTAATTAGTAGTATACACAGGCACTATGTAAGCTGGAGCCTCAGCGCTTGTTCGCTAGGGTTTGCACTCTCCGCACTCTCGCTGCACTACATATATATATATATATATATATATATATATATATATATATATATATATATATATATATATACATTTGGAGGCTCGGCGTTCCTTTGGTAGGGTTTGGTATATTCAAAGTCTCTCACCCTCTTCACCAGATATAAACAAGACTGTGTTGGCCTTTGTCTCTCTCTCCCACCTCATAGCTGGTGAAGGAGCCATTGAATCACACTCTTTGAGAATTGCTACTCTCCTGCTTTGTTTCCCATTAAGATAAGGTAGATGTTTATTCTTCTAGGAGTATAAGTCATCAGCCGTTATTTCTCAGTAATTGTTTTCTTTATACCTATTGTTGCATACAGGGATATCAAAACTTCTGCTGGGTTCTATTTCGACTTTGATTTTAGTTGAACTGCACAAAAGGAGCCAATGTGTTTAAGGCAAACTGTTGCATTATTGGGCCTAGTTGGTCTTTCCACTTTGCAGAAAGAAGCTGTCATTATTTGTGCTACATTACACAAGGAATAATCAAGAAGCTTTACAAAGTATTAGTAGGCCATTTGGTGACATGAGTAGTCTGCAGAGCATGGGAAACTCAACAACACATGGAGTGCAAAATTCACTCCATAGGGGAAAATATGACCAAGCCAGTTGCCGACGCAACTCTAACAAACAAGGTCAGTATCGGCCTTCATCCACATGATTGTGCTTTGTTATGTTGTGCTACTTATATTGTTGTATTGTTTTGAATAAATGTTTAATTGAAGCTATTGTATTGCTATCTTGTCCTGTCAAGATAATGACGATGATTATAGTTGTAAGCGTATGTTTAATCAACTAGTACCACTATCATATTCATCATGCTTTTTTACGTATTTAGGCACACATGGATGCTCGACTTGATTTCGATGGCCTTGCACAAAATGTTCAGATGGTTTGTGTCCTCCATAATACTTCATCATGCATAATACATCGAATGGTTCTCTAATCATTCGTCGTCACCTTGAGCCACCAGACTATCTACTTGAATGGAGCTACCAACGTGTTCAACGCCTTGCAACATATAAATACGAAATCCACCATGCTACGGAAGACATTGTTTGATTTTAGTGGAACTGCACAAAAAGATACGCTGGTTAATCCGGCTCCATGTGCCATTTCAATGTGCAAACTGATGACAAACCCTCCCCGTTCCACAATCATGGGCATTACATGTTTTGAATGGGAAAAGCATGTCAAAGTTTAATCATTGATGTTAGCAAGAAGAGAAGACATTAATTTAATATATTGGAATTGGAAAACCTTGTCATTTTTTTCTCATTGATGTTAGCCAGAAGACATGCATTTTATATTTTGGAGTGGGATGCCCTTTGCTGTGAGCAGCATTGATTGTTTGTTCCTATTCTTGTGTTCAGTTCAGAAGTAAATATTTACTCTGCTGAGATGCATAGTCACATGAATGTTGACTTATGTAAGGTATTTTAAGAGTTTGTTCTGAATGTTGTCTATGAAATGACAGGCCTTGTGAGTTTGATTGCAAAGTTGAGCTTGGAATGCTGTGCCATGCGACATCATGAGCTATTCACTGTGCCCCCTGAGAATAATGCTTCATATTTTTTTGCATGTTGATCTCATGCGAGTGATTTGCTTGCTAAGAAGATCATCCTCTTCTAATGTTTCTGTGCTTAAGAAGTTCATCATCTTATGTTTTCATAGCCTATAGGACAACTCGGGTAGGTTAGAGGTGAAAACATATGATCTTCCGACCAACTCATCATCCGTTTCATGTCGGCTCAGTCTCTCGAAGGTGTTCATATGTGTCTAATGATCCTGGCTTCCCGAATGAGCAGCAGACGCTGTATTAGACCATCCTTAGGGCCCGCAAGGCCCTCTCTGTCGTCCTTCGAGTTGTTGCGCTCGCCGTGGCGCTGAGCGTTGTCAACATGGTCAATGAACATGAGGAATCAGGAGATGACTTTACTTAGAGAGGATGACAGTAGGGACCCACCAGGGCCATAGCCATACGTACGCAAGTTCCTCCTTATTATATACAACTATAATTTTGTCCTTCCTCCAGGTTTCACGACATCACGGTCCTGCACCATTGTCAACCTATATCTATATCTATACCAATATAAAAAGATTCAAAGGGGCAGATCCAATTAATATCGGCCATCAAATCATGTCAATCCAATGACCTAGACTGCTTCAATGTCGAGCGCTCAACACGTTCAGCATGCTGTTAATTTCATGCCAAAAAAAGTGCTAATCACATAATAACATGCAAATAATATCCTACTCAATATCCGCATGCACTTAATATACTTACAAATTAAAGTTCATTGCACGTACACATTGACTAGTAATCAATAAAAGATAGAATTGCACAAGGAGCGGCCCACAGCTGGGACCCAGCAGCTCGCGCAGTATTTATTTTTTGAGGTGTAAGCGGAGTTTTTCTTGAGCGATGTTTTTGTTGTTGTTCAGAGGAGCAGGGTATCAACTAGGCGGGCTGTGGCCTGTCTAGCCCACGCTATTATTTTATGTCAACCAAACATCCAGCCCAGATATAAATTTTTCAAGGTGAAAATGGCTAGCTCAGCTATACTTTTTTTGTCGAATACCCAACCGAGGCCAACTTGTTATTCTCCGCCCCGCTCAGCTTTACATCTTTCCTAGGAGGGATGTATTAGGCCTAACAAGAAAATGGGCTTTAAGAAATAATAAATGGGATGTAATTATAAAAACCGGGCTGTAAATATACAAAAACGCACCAAATAGGCAATTAGTTTCAAAAATATTATTTTTTGAATCTGAAAATTTTAATTTCATTACTTATTGCACGCGCAATATTTGGTTAGACTTTTACGTAATACAAATTCATTTTGAAATTATATCTAATCTGACTCGAAATTTCGGGATAAAAATATATCGGATCCCATCAAAATGTGGGATTTTTGACTGAATTCTGTTTTGAGCGGTTCGTTGAAATTATTAATCGTTGTCCTGGCTAGAAAATGGGCTATAATTTTAAGAGACTGTAAATGGGTTGTAGTAAATTCCATTAGAATTGAAAAATGGGTTGTACATTATTACAAATCGCAAATGGGCTATATGTTCTCTGCCACAGATGTGATGCTCACTTGTGGGCCTACTATTTTTTCTTGAGAATTATTGTCAGTGACGCGTACGGATGGCTTGTGGGCCTACTAAGGCGTACGAAAGGCTTTGTCAACTTATAGTCAAGACACGATTCTAGAAGCAGTGGTCGTTGGATGTCCATCCAACGGCTATAGTGCTTTTTCAATCTCGGATATTCTTGCTTCAGCCGCCCAAACCACCGCTGGTGGTACCGCCTGCTACCGCCTCCCGTGGCCGGCTATGCTGCTGCGCAGGCTTCACCGGCCTACCCTACTCCCAAATGCCGTCCAGGCCATTCCTCTACTCACCAACACGTCATGTTCTTCTCCGGCGATGACAGCCTCACACCGCAGCCGAACCAGTGAACCCTCGTACTCCCCTCCGCTGTCACGCCCAATATGCGATCCTATCCGAGAGGAACTCAAAGGTCCCACCAAGGATAGAGCCGCATATTGAGACACCTTGCAAGCTGGATATCATTACATCGTATCACTATATAATAGGTGGGGATACATACACTAGTACAGCGACATGCTACACAAACGGTTTTTAACCCCTTTCCGCGATGACATTTGGAACCGTCGCCAAGTAAGTGTGGGTGATAGGGGCGTCCTTCCCACACGACCCAGAAACCGCCGGGGATAGGCCCACCTGGGACACCAAATGAGCTCGTGTCGATTGGGTGAGGCATCGAAACCCAATTATTTCCATAGGTATGTACATCCCACACGGTGAATCCCAGAAAATAATTTTCATAGGTATGTACATCCCACACGGTGAATCCCAGAAAATCATTTCCGTAGGTATGTACATCCCACACGGTGAATCTTGATGACCCACATGTATAGGGGATCTATCATAGTCCTTCCGATAAGTAAGAGTGTCGAACCCAACGAGGAGCAGAAGGAAATGACAAGCGGTTTCAGTAAGGTATTCGCTGCAAGCGCTGACATCATCGGTAACAGATAGTTTTGTGATAAGGTAATTTGTAATGAGTAACAAGTAATGAAACTAAATAAGGTGCAGCAAGATGGCCCAATCCTTTTTGTAGCAAAGGACAAGCCTGGACAACTCTTATATAGAGAAAAGCGCTCCCAAGGACACATGGGAATTATCGTCAAGCTAGTTTTCATCACGCTCATATGATTCGCGTTCATTACTTTGATAATTTGGTATGTGGGTGGACCGTTGCTTGGGTGCTATCCTTTATGGGACAAGCATCCCACTTATGATTAACCCCTATTGGAAGCATCCGCAACTACAAAAGAAGTATTAAGGTAAACCTAACCATAGCATGAAACATATGGATCCAAATCAGCCCCTTACAGAGCAACTCATAAACTAGGGTTTAAGCTTCTGTCACTGGAGCAACCCATCATCTACTTATTACTTCCCAATGCCTTCCTCTAGGCCCAAACAATGGTGATGTGTCATGTAGTCGACGTTCACATAACACCACTAGAGGAAAGACAACATACATCTCATCAAAATATCGAACGAATACCAAATTCTCATGACTACTTATAGCAAGACTTCTCCCATGTCCTCGTGAACAAACGTAACTACTCCCAAATCATATTCATGTTCATAATCGGAGGGTATTAATATGCATAAAGGATCTCAACATATGATCTTCCACCAAATAAACCAACTAGCATCAACTACAAGGAGTAATCAACACTACTAGCAACCCACGGTACCAACTGAGGCTTTGGGACAAAGATTGGATAAAAAGAGATGAACTAGGATTTTAGAGGAGATGGTGCTGGTGAAGATGTTGATGGAGATTGACCCTCCCGATGAGAGGATCGTTGGTGATAGCGATGCCGATGATTTCCCCCTCCGGAGGGAAAGTTTCCCAGAACAGCTCCGTGAGCCCCTAGATTAGTTCCGCCAAGGTTCCGCCTCGTGGTGGCGGTGTTTCTTCCCAAAGCTTGCTTATGATTTTTTCAGGTAAAAGACTTCATATAGCAGAAGATGGGCACCAGAGGCCTGCGAGGGGCCTCGATGGCGCGCCCAGGGGGTAGGCGCGCCCCACCTCGTGGGCTGTGGTGTGGGCCCCCTCTGGTTAATTATTACTCCAATACTTTTTATTAATTCCAAAAACTGCCTCCGTGAAGTTTCAGAACTTTTGGAGCTGTGCAGAATAGATCTCTAATATTTGCTCCTTTTCCACCGTAACTCCAAAGCGGCATTCTCCCCCTTCATATAAACCTTGTAAAATAAGAGAGAATAGGCATAAGTAATGTGACATAACGTGTAATAACAACCCATAATTCAATAAATATCGATATAAAAGCATGATGCAAAATGGACGTATCAAATCCTAGAAAAACATTTCCGTGGGTATGTATATCACACACAGTTCTTTGTGTGGAAACGTTTGTGCAAGGTGGCCTAACGCAAACAGTTCTCTGCTGGAAGCCATGTGTGATTGTTAGTTGATCGAACACGCCTACTTTTTAGAAACCGTGCGGGTTATGTGAGTTCATCGGCCACGGTGCTGTCTAATTAACCGTCTGCAATAGAAAACCCCAATAAGTAGGCTAATTAGCCTATTATTGATAATCCATGTACTAATCAACTGATATTTCTTATAAAACACGCCAGATATTTCATATCCGTATAAAAGCAACCATGATTTCATAATCGAATTACATCAGATAGCTTCGGCACTCAGTTACGCCATTACACAACAGCACCAAGTTTCACATGCAGCATCAAAAACCTTTGGAAAGTAGCATCATACACGGTAAAATAGACATATGAATCTCACCTGGGAAACTGCAGAAGCGGAAGGCAAATATTGAGCCTTCAGTGATGTTGAATGTCCTTGCAACTTTAGGCCACTGGCTATGGATAATTGCCCGCCCAACCTTCGTCCTCTTCAGCAAGACTTCAATATCGTACCGTGGGTTTTGAATGAATACCTTCCTCGCCTCTTGACCATACAGGTGGTTTGAGAGGTAATCATCGGTGAACTGCTTTGAAAATCGAAAACAAAGCTATGCATAAATAGCTGTTGTAAATTTTGAAATGGCGCAAGAGGGTAAAAACATGGTAAAAGATTTAGTGCCATCCTTTAGTTTATTTATGTCTTCTTCTTTGTGCAAACATATATCTTGTTGTTATTCGTCGCAAGTTTCTTCATCCTAACAATCTTTCTGAGTTTCTTGACTTGACTGATATTCACGGACATCTCATTTCCCCATATGCAAAATCGGTCGATGCAACGCCCCGGATGCAACTTTCCATAATTGTAACTCCAACTCTTGCCTTTTCCGGAGATGCGATATTTTATTTACTTCGTGGTTAGGTTTTTGTATTTTGTTTTGCATTTTGTTCATGTCATGCATCTCATCTCATAGCATCATGCGCTTTGCATCTGCATGTTTTTCATAAAACTTGCATCCGCTCGTAGTTGCCACGTCCCTCCTTGCTTTCGTTGACCGTTCCAAGACCAATCGGGTTTTCACTTCCCTCTTGACCATGACCACCTAACCTTTTTTGCCAGCTCGCAGTCCCCTCGCGCACGCGTCCGAAACTTCCCCGAACCTGACCCGGTCTGTTGTTACCGATGAATCTGGATCATCTCCAAACATTCCTTAAATATCTTCGGTTTATTATTTGATCTCTTTTAACCTTTTTATCTTGACCGCCCGATGTAAATCGGAGGGACCGATTACCCCTAGCCAAAACCCTCTTGCTATTTAAACCGTCCAACCCTAGCCCTAGCCTGTCCAATCTCCACCAAATCCCCACGCCGCCGCCACTCTCTCCCTTGGTTTCAGCGCCGAGCCAACCACCATCCATCTCCGATCCTCCTCCCTTAAACCCGCGGCCTCCGACCACCTCCCGTGTTTTCCGGCCGAGCAGGAGCCCCTGCCTCTGCTTCATCTCGACCGCAAGCCACTGGAGCACCAGGGTCCCCCGTGCCCTTCCTCTCCAACCTCCCTTCGTCCAGGAGCCGAGCTCCTCGATCCGTCCCCGCGACCGTGCACCTCCTCTTGTTCTTCCCGACGGGTCGGAGTGGGCTCAGCGGGGTCGGGGTGGCTCGGCGGCGGCGGGCAGGTCGGCGGCAGTGGCGCCACCAGCGGCGACAGGCGGCGTCGGCGGCAATGAGGCTGACTCGGCAGCGTCAGGCGGGTTAGGCAGCGGCCAGGTGGGGAGGAGAGAGGGGGCGGCTTATAAGGAGGGAGGCGGGTGTTGCTTGGGAGGGGGCAACCGGCGGGCGGGGCCGAGCCGGACTCGGCGGCGGTGGCGGGGACTCCTCCCGAGCGGGAGGCGCGAGGAGGAGTGCCGGGTCAGCGGCGGTTGCTGGCTGGGCCCCTTGGCCCAAAGCGGGCGCGCGTTTTTTTTTTTAAACGAAACGAATTAAAATAAATCTAAACGAACTCCAAACTTAAAAATAAATTTTCCCGACTCCTAAAAATGAGTCGAACAAAATGAACTTTAATCTGAGGCCAAAATGCATATTTTTAAAATACTTATTTTTTCCCTAAAGCAAATAAACCTCGAAAAATCCAAATTTGATTTATTTATTAAATCTTCATTCTTCCTAAATTTTGGGAAAGTCATATTATTCCCTCTCTTATTTTTGATATTGGAAAAATATTTGAAGATAAAATAATAAATCCAAATGATCCTATTTTCAAAATTTGAGAAAACCCAAATATGAAAATAATGAAATCTCCAACTCTCTCCAAGGGTCCTTGAGTTGCGTGAAATTTTCTAGGATCGGAAAATGCAAGAAAATATGATATGCATGATGATCTAATGTATAACATTCCAAATTGAAAATTTGGGATGTTACAAACCTACCCCCCTTAAGATGAATCTCGCCCTCGAGATTCGGGTTGGCTAGAAAATAGGTGAGGGTGGTCTTTGAGCAAAACTTCATCTCTTTCCTAGGTGGCTTCATCCTCAGTGTGGTGGCTCCACTGAACCTTGCAAAACTTGATAACCTTGCTGCGAGTAACTCTGCTGGCATAATCGAGAATCTTGACTGGTTTTTCCTCATATGTTAAATCATCCTTCAAATTGAATTGCTTCAAGTAGCACTGTATCTCTTAACGGTACTTCCGCCATCTCGGCATGACATTTCTTCAACTGAGAAATATGGAATACATCATGAACTCCTGACAGTCCCTCTGGCAATTCCAGTTTATAAGCAACTTCTCCCATGCGTTGCAAAATCTTATACGGTCCAACGAAATGTGGTGCTAATTTTCCTTTAACTCCAAAACGCTTAACTCCTCGAAGCGGGGATACTCTAAGATATACTCTGTCTCCAACTTCATGTTCTATCGCCTTGCGTTTTGAATCCGCATAGCTCTTCTGTTTGGACTGGGCTACCTTGAGCCTATCATGAATCAAGCTTAACCTTCCTTTCGAGACTCCTTAATCAAATCTGGTCCAAACAAGCGGCGATCTCGATTTATTCCCATGACAACGGTGTCCTGCATCTCCTTCCATCTGAGCCTCGAAGGTGCCATCTTCAAGCTGGTTTGGTAACTGTTGTTATAAGAAAATTCTGCATCTGACAAATTATCGTCCCAACTAGATCCATAATCTAGTGCACAAGCTCTCAAAGATATCTTCCAAAATCTGATTGACTCTCTCGGTCATCCCATCGGTCTACGTGGGTGGAAAGGCATCTTTGAATTCAACCTGGTTCCCAATGTTTCGTGCAACTGATTCCAAAACTTTGAGGTAAACTGCGTTCCTCTATCTGATACGATACTCCTCGGAACTCCGTGTAAACACACAATTCTGGTCATGTATATCTTTGCCAACTTAGCACTGCTATAGGTAGTCTTGACTGGAATGAAATGAGCTACCTTCGTCAAGCGATCGACTATAACCCAAATCGAGTCATATCCTGAACGAGTCTTTGGCAAACTTGTGATGAAATCCATGCCTAGTTTATCCCACTTCCATTCGGTATTGGCAATGGCTGCAACAATCCTGCCGGCTTACCCGATGTTCTCGCCTTCACTCTACGACATACATCGCATAAATCGCTACATACTCCGCAATATCCTTCTTCATTCCGTCCACCGTAAAGTATTCTTCAAATCCAAATACATCTTGGTATTTCTGGGTGAATCGAGTAGGGTGAATCATGTGCTTCTTGCAAAATCAACTTCCTGATCTCCGGGTCATTTGGCACATAAACACGGTCCTCAAACCATAGGGTATCGTGCTCATCCTCACGAAATCCTTTAGCTTTTCCTTTGCTCATTTTCTCCTTTATAGAGGCAACTTCCTTATCTGCCTTTTTGGGCTTCTCTGATTTTGTCCATCAAGGTAGACTGAATCTCCAATGCTGCTACGTAGCCTCTCGGAACTATTTCCAAACATAGCCCACGAAGATCTTCTGCTAGCTCCTTTGGTATTTCTCCCGTCAATAACGTATTGACATGGCTCTTGGCTCAATGCGTCGCCTACTACATTAGCCTTTCCGGGATGATAATGCAATCTCATATCATAATCCTTGATAAGCTCCAACCATCTCCTCCGTCTCGAGATTTAATTCCTTCTGTGTGAAGATGTACTTCAAACTCTTGTGATCCGTGTACACCTCACAATGATTTCCAATGAGAAAATGTCTCCATGTCTTCAATGCATGCACAACGGCTACTAATTCCAAATCATGTGTAGCATAATTCAACTCATGAGGCTTAAGCTGTCGTGAAGCATACGAAACAACTCTTCCTTCCTGCATAAGCACCTTGCTCCAAGTCCTCGGCGTGAAGCGTCGCAATACACCTCATAATCCTTGGTCTGATCTGGCAAAATTAGCACTGGTGAGGTAACCAATCTTTTCTTCAACTCCTGAAAACTTGCCTCACAATCCTCAGGCCATATGAACTTGGTATCCTTCTTCAACAACTCCGTCATAGGCTTTGCAATCCTTGAGAAATTCTCAATGAATCTTTGGTAGTATCCTGCGAGTCCAAGGAAACTCCGGATCTCTCCAACTGTCGTTGGTGCTTCCCACTTGGTTACGGTCTCAACTTTTGTGGGGTCAACTGCTATTCCTTCTCCGGATATAACATGTCCAAGAAATCCAACTTCCTTTAGTTAAAACTCACATTTGCTGAACTTGGCATATAACTGATGTTCCCTCAGTTTCTCCAAAACCAATCGCAAATGTTCCTTATGTTCCTCTTCATTCTTCGAGAAAATCAAAATATCATCTATGAACACCACGACGAACTTATCCAAAAACTCCATAAATACTTTGTTCATCAGACTCATGAAATAGGCTGGCGCGTTAGTCAGTCCAAATGACATAACGGTGTACTCATACAGTCCATATCTTGTGGTGAACGCTGTCTTAGGTATGTCCTGCTCTCGGATCTTCAACTGATGGTACCTTGATCGCAAATCGATCTTGGAAAACACTTTAGCTCCTTGCAAACAATCAAACAGATCATTTATCATAGGTAGTGGGTACTTGTTCTTGATTGTTACTGCATTCAATCCACGATAATCAACAACCATCCTTAACGATCCAGCCTTCTTCTCCACTAACAGTACGGGTGATCCCCAAGGCGAAGAACTTGGGCATATATAACCTTTATCCAACAGCTCCTTAATCTGCTTCTTGATTTCCGCCAAATCACATGCGGGCATCCCGTATGGTCGCCGATATCGGGCCTTGTTCTCGGAAAAAGCTCAATCAAAAACTCAATGTCTCTATCCGGTGGCATTCTGGCAATTCCTCGTGAAATACATCAGGTAATCCTTTACTCTTGGTACTTCTTCCCGCACAACTCTGATAGGCAATTTACTTGCGCTCTCCTCGGCTCATGCCGTGATACATACTTAATCCTTCTTCCTTCTGGTGTTGTGAGCAAAATCGTCTTACTTGCGCAATCGATGTTTCCTCCATACATCGACAGCCAATCCATACCTAGAATCACATCAAATCCTTGGAATTCCAAAATGATCAAATCCGTCCGGGAACACATGCCTTCCTATACTTAGTGGCACTTGAAAACATCCTTGTTCCGCCATATACTCCGCCTCTGGTGAGCTTACTAGCATAGGGGTTTTAAGAATCCGTGTAGGTAGGCTATACTTTTCTACAAATCCCTTGATATGTATGAATGTGATGCACCAAGATCGAAAAGAACTAGTGCAGTAAATGACTTAACCAAAAACTTACCGATTACTGCATCGGGCTGATCTTCAACCTCCTCCACATCAATGTGGTTCACCTGTCCTCTGTTGAAAGGGTTGGGCTTCTTTCCAGAGCTTCCATTTCCTCCTTGGCCTTCGGGACACTCATTTGCATAATGTCCGGGCTTGGAACACTTGTAACAGGTGACATGACTCAAGTCTTTCTTGGCTGGGGTTGTTGGTGTAGTCCGGTTCTGGCCATTGCTTCCTCCATTCCCATTACCATTCTTGTGGCCATTTTGGTTGTGTGAACTACTTCCTCCATGGGTATGCTGAAACTGAACTCCCTGCTTAGGGGTATAACGAGGCTTCTGCTGAGCTCCAGAGTTATACTTCCCTTGCCCATACTTCCTCTTGCGGTTCTCAATTTGTTGCTGCTTTCCTTCAATCATGAGGGCTCGGTCTACCAACTCCTGGTAGTTATTGAAACTTGCTACCATCAACTGCATGCTTAACTCATCATTCAGTCCTTCTAGAAACTTCTCCCGCTTAGTGCATCTCGTAGTAACGTCATCCTGGGGCATAACGTGCTAACTTACTAAAATCATCCACATATTGGCCAACAGTCCTTCCTCCTTGGCGTAAGTTGCGAAACTCACGCTTCTTCATGGCCATAGCTCCTGGCCGAGACATGGGCATCGGAAAGCTTCTTGGCCCGATCCCATGTGGCGGTGTCTCACAGTGGTAAGTGGCTGTAAAATTCTCCCACCATGCTGCTGCGGGTCCTTCAAGCTGGTGTGCAGCAAACTTCACCTTCTCTCCATCTGTACATCCTGCAGTGGTCAACTCCCTTCCTACCTTAGGGAGCCAATCATCTGCTACTATAGGCTCGGTGCTACTAGAAATACTGGCGGATTCAGCCTAAGGAAACGAGTCAAGTGATCCGCAGGTGGTGGTGGTGGTGGGTTGTTGTTGTTGTTGTTGCCTTGGTTCTGCACCAATGTTTGGATCAAAGTGTTCTGCTGCTGAATCAACTAGGTGATCTCTGGCGGGAAAACAAATCCGGGGTCGCGTCTCGGAGGCATCTGATGGGTTTAGAAAGGACGAGAAATTAAGAATTGAGTGGGGTCTAAGGGAAACACTACCCAATGTATATGAGCAAATGCACACAAAATCACTTCATTCAATTCAAACAAAGGGCTTACAACGATCTAACTATCGCAAAAAGTGTGTGTGTACTAAGATGTTACATGGAGGAAATACTACTAATATGTGGGGGTCATCTACTAATTTGAACCGGTGGAAGACTCCATGATGTCTCGCCCACTTCATCTTCAAAGTCGGGTTCACTTGGATCCGAATCGGTGCAGTCGATGTCGATGTAGTCGCTTGGACAACAGACATACTGGTATTCATTCTTGAGCGCCAATTTCTTCTTGAGTTCTTCAATCGCATACTTAAGATCGTTATTGTGTCTTGCTAGAGCTACGATCTCGTCCATGTAGTCCTTGCGTGTAGACTTTAGTTCTTCTTCAAGTTCGATGATCCTTCCCTTTGCATCCTTCAACTCCAACATATCATCGCACATCTGGTTCTCCTGGCGTCGAATGTGCTGATTTAACTCCTGGATAAAAGCTGCAATGGATCTATCCTTCTTGGTGCTGACTATCTCCCATTGTTCATCTCAAGCGTCCGCAAATCACGGTAGACGGTGTCTTTGAGGTCTTCTTGATAAACTTCTCCAATGCGCCCCATGGTAATATGAGCTGCCATGCTCCTTCCTGTGATCCATGTTGGTGCATTGAAAACACTATCTATAGGCTTGGTGATTGGGGCGAAAGTCCTTCCCGGTACATGAGCTTGAATCTTCCACGCTCCTCTTCGTGCAAGAGTGGCGTTGAAAGTTCCGGTGAAACTTGGTAGTCCAATGTTCAGTACTTGGTGACTTCCTTCAAGTGAAACCCAAAAGGTGTCCTTCATCCAGCTTGGGTGTACTTGATCTTCGGCCCTTCATCCTAAAAGAGTAAAAAGATGAGGAGTTAGAAAATGGGAAGAGAGTAGTGATCTATGGCTTTAACTTAGTGGTCGTGGTGTCCTACGGTCTGGTGCTCTGATACCATCTCTCAGAGCGACCCGACCGAATGGATCAAGTCTGCGTGCTCGGTGTCATCCACTGGATCAAGAATGCCGACACCACACAAGATACTTCAAGGATTTATAACAGAGTAGCAATCACACACTTATTACATCGTTGTCCGTAAGAGGACTTATTACAATAAATATGGCTTAAGGCCATCTAATAACGATAACAGCGGAAGACTTGGAAGATAAGTGAGTCCATCAACTCCAAATAAGCATCACCGAGTATAGAACCACGACCTAAAACACCTTACTGTCGTTCTAAAAGTCTGCAACGTGAAAGTTGCAGCCCGAAAACGGTCAAAGACATGGAATATGCTGGCAATGTAACACATAGAGAGTAACGAAAGAATAAGCTATACTACATGCATATATGGCTGGTGGAAAGCTCTATGGTTACAGTTTTTGCATAAAGCTAATTTTTCCCTACTACAAAGGAATAAATTTATTTAACTATCATGGTGGTTGTTAAACATTGAGAATGGTTGACAAAGATCCTCAATCCCAATTAAAAGTACTCATTAAAAACCCAACAATATTAATTAGAGTAACAGGTTGAGATTCACATGATATTCAAGTACTAGATACTCAAGATTGTCCATAACCGGGGACACGGCTAATCATGATTAGTTTGTACACTCTGCAGAGGTTTGCGCACTTTTCCCCACAAGACTCGATCGCCTCCGTTTGGTTTCTCGCACTACAGGGTGTTTGAGAAATGGATGACCGAGACATAGTCTTTCAGAAGCGCTAGCACCTTACGATGGGTGGACCGCACACCTACATCCCCTACATCCGCTAGTCCACCACTATAAGAGTTCGTGATGACTTAGTCAACTACGCCAGAGCCCACAATGGCTTGTGGCTGCGACGTAAGTTACTAGGATGAATTATCTTATGATCCCTTTGAGCTCGGGTGGCGGTCCGAAAAAAGCAGGCAAGTCTGAAACCTGTGTGCCTAGACAGCAAGTCTCGAGTAACCAGTGCCTCAATCCACCCAGATGTGTGTTTAAGTTGCCACCTTAAATAAACCTTTAATTAAAATCTCACATCTGTCATGGATATTCACTCACCCAATCCACGTCTACTAGCATAGCATGGCATAATAAGCAAACGTAGAAGTAACTCCCAAAGGTTTCACAAGTAAAACAGGTAATAGGTTCTACCTCAATCTACTTCCCATCCCACAATTTATTTAGATCCTAATCATGCAAGTGTTTTTGGATTGATCTAATGCATAAAAACTGGGTATGAGAAAGTATGATCAAAGTGTTACTTGCCTTGGCCGACGATCCATGAAACCTAGAGACTCGAAGTAACAAGCGGCGCACTCCGGGTGATCTAACGCAGACAAACAACAAGCATACAATAAGTACTTCTCTAATGCACAGGTAAATCTCGAATAAAAGATCTAACCAGAAAGTTCAACTTAAGAACCCTGGTTGCAAAAAGAATCGAATCAAATAAAGCAACGAAAGTCAAAAGTCGAAAGAAAACGACTAGGTTATAGCAATTTGAAGCTAGGTTAAATTTTATAGTAGCAAAACTTTGCTTAAGTTGATTAATCGGAACGGCGGTTTCGAGATGAAACTCCAGGCGTTTGAATCACCTGATTCCGATAAACGAGTGAGAAGATAAACTGATTTGAAGATTGGATCGGAAATCGAAATCGGAAAATAACGGGTTAAATCCGATTTAAAAGAAAAACAACGAACGGTTAAATAAGCGGACGTTCGTTAATGTAAACTAACCTTAACGCGCTCGTTAGAACGAACGGATCGGTGAACGCTCACTAATTAACTAACCCAAAAAATAAACCAAATCTAGGGTTTAAAAACCGAACAACTAAAGAAAAACCGGACGTTTTTTTCTTTAAACAAAACCGGACCGGTGGGGTGGTGCGGTGGCTACCTCCCATGAGGTCGCTGGGAACTCCGGGCTCCGTGAGGTAGGGGTGGGCTCGCATGGCGGCGGGTCGGGCGACGGCGGTGGCGACGGCGACCCAAGGCGGCGCTTGGGCGACGGCGGGCGGCGGCTAAGGGCGGCTTCAAGCTGGGCGGGCGGGCGGCACTGGGTGGGGAGGAGAGAGGGGGGCGGCTTATAAGGAGGGGAGGCGGGTGTTGCTTGGGCAGGGGCAAGGCGTGGCGGGGTGGCCGCGCCGGACTGGGGCGGCGGCGGCTGCGGGGACTCCTCCCGAGCGGGGAGCGCGAGGGGAGGGTGCTGGTCCGGCGGTTGGGCCGGCTGGCCTCTTTGCCCAAAGTGGCGCGCTGCTTTTTTTTTTTTAACGAAAACGAATTAAAATAAATCTAGACTTAACTCCAAACTTAAAAAATAATTTTTCCCGACTCCTAAAAATGAGTCGAACAAAATGAACTTTAATACGGGGCCAAAATGCATATTTTTAATATACTTATTTTTTTTCCCTAAAGCAAATAAACCTCGAAAAATCCAAATTTGATTTATTTATTAAATCTTCATTCTTCCTAAATTTTGGGAAAGTCATATTATTCCCTCTTATTTTTGATATTGGAAAAATATTTGAAGATAAAATAATAAATCCAAATGATCCTATTTTCAAAATTTGAGAAAACCCAAATATGAAAATAATGAAATCTCCAACTCTCTCCGAGGGTCCTTGTGTTGCGTGAAATTTTCTAGGATCGGAAAATGCAAGAAAATATGATATGCATGATGATCTAATGTATAACATTCCAAATTGAAAATTTGGGATGTTACAATTCTTTTTGCAGAAGATTAATAGACGAATTCCTCATGTCCACAAATTTATTTCATAATTTTTGGAGTGGCATAAGTATGGTTTCTGTTCAGATCATTATGCACTGCTCTGCTTCTCGATGTGATTCTGCTTTTCATTGCATAGTTTGCTTGTTTTCTAGTTTCTATGGCTATATTTCTCAATATAAATTGTAGAAATGATATTGTACAGGAGGCATTGTATGAGAACAATTATGAACCTTGTCTTTGACAGTACCAAAATGAATGGTTTACTCTTTATCATACTAACCTATCTCACGAAGTTCCATTAAGTTTTGTGTGATTGAAGTTTTCACGCTTTGGGTGAGATATCGATATGAGGAGAATAAGGAGTGGAAAGACCATAAGATTGGGGATGCCCAAGGCACCCCAAGGTAATATTCAAGGAATACTCAAGAGCCTAAGTTTGGGGATGCCCTTAAGGCATCCTCTTTCGCCTTCAAAACTATCGGTATGCCTTACTCGGAGCTATATTTTTATTCGTCACATGATATGTGTTTTGCTTGGAGCGTGTTTTCAATTTTACTTTCTGTTTGAATAAAATCATTGGATCTGAAATCTTGAATGAAAAAGAATCCTCCCATGGCTAGTTAATTATTTGACTACTCAGTGTTCTTCACTTATATCTTTTTGGAGTAGTTTGTCATTACTCACGTGCTTCACATATATCCTATGAGTAAATGGTTGAATGAATTGAATATCATAAATATGAATTTATAAATGTTTCGTATTCTTATACCATGGGGAGTAATGACTTCACACATAATAATTATAGGTAGTAATCTTATTGAAAGTTAGCAAACGCAGAATTGGTCACTTGAACAATTCATGAAAGAATATTGAAGGAAGAGAGATTTCACATATAAATATACTATCTTGGACATCTTTTGTAATTCTAAGCACTCATTAAAATATTACATGCTAAAAGGTTGATGTTGGACAAGGAAGACAACATAATGGGTTATGTTTTCTTATATCTGAAATAAAGTATATTGTCATGGATCGTCCAACATGCTGCGCTTGCTTTTCCCCCTCATGCTAGCCAAATTCTTTGCACCAAGTAGAGATACTACTTGTGCTTCCGAATATCCTTAAACCTGGTTTTGCCATGAGAGTCCACCATATCTACCTATGGATTGATTAAGATCCTTCAAGTAAGTTGTCACTGTTGCATGCAATAAAAAATTGCTCTCTAAATATGTATGCTCAATTAGTGTGGAGAAAATAAGCTTTATACGATCTTGTGATATGGAAGCAATAAAAGTGACGGAATGCATAATAAAGGTCCCTATCACAAGTGGCAATATAAAGTGACATCCTTTCGCATTAGGATTTTGTGCATCCAAGTATAAAAGCGCATGGCAACCTCTGCTTCCCTGTGCGAAGGGCCTATCATTTACTTTTATCTTCTACCGTTATACAAGAGTCCGGTGATCATCACCTTTTTACACCTTTTCCTTTGGCAAGCACTTTGTGTTGGAGCGATCCGGATATATATATCCACTTGGATGTAGGTTTTCATGAGTTATTATTGTTGACATTAACTTTGAGGTAAAACGTTGGGAGGCGAAACTATAAGCCCCTATCTTTCTCTGTGTCCGATTAAAACTTTGAACCCATAAATATCACGTGAGTGTTAGCAATTGTGAGAGATTAAATGACAGTTGAGTATGTGGAGTTTGCTAAATCAAAGTTCGGACATAGACCCTTCCTGAAAATAAGATGAATTGCAATTGTTTGATGACTGAAAATATAATTTGTTAGTTTCAAGAAAGTTTATGATCTATACTTTAACATGTGAATAGCTTGTTACTTGATCATGAAATGTTTTATGAGATGAGCTACTGATATGACATATAATGATGCTAGAAAAGGTGATTGAAATTATCATTGATCAAACTTGTGCACCTGCTAGCATTCACACTTCATAAATTATTTCTTTTATCATTTACCTACTCGAGGACGAAAGGTGAATTAAGCTTAGATGCTGATACGCCTCCAACGTATCTATAATTTATGAAGTATTCATGCTATTATATTATCCATCTTAGATGTTTTTATGCATTTATATGCTATTTTATATGATTCTTGGGACTAACCTATTAACCTAGAGCCCAAAGCCGCTTTTTTTCCTTGTTTTTGAGTTTTACAGAAAAGGAATACCAAACGGAGTCCAATTGACGTGCCAATTTTTGACGATTTTTTATTGACCAGAAGAAGCCCACGTAGCACCGGAGATGGACTAGAAGAGTCACGAGCCGTCCACGAGGGTGGAGGGCGCGCCCTACCCCCTGGGCGTGACCCCTATCTCGTGGACGGCTCAGAGACACCCCTGCCGTGAAACCGACGCTAAAAATTCCTATAAATACAGAAACCCCGGGAAAATAACCTAGATCGGAAGTTCCGCCACCGCAAGCCTCTGTAGCCACTAGAAATCAATCTAGGCCCTCTCTGGCACCTCGCCGGAGGGGCCATCATCACCGGAGGCCATGGAGGAGGATCCCGGAGGGGCCATCATCGCCATAAAGGCCAAGGACCAGAGGGAGAACCTCTCCCCATCTAGGCGGGAGGCCATGGAGGAGAAAGCACAAGGGGGAGAACCTCTCCTCCTCTCTCTTGGTGGCGCCGGAGTGCCATCGAGAGGGGAATCATCGCCACGGTGATCGTCTTCATCAACATCACCATCCTCATCTCTTTTACGTGATCCACTCTCCCGCACCCCGCTGTAATCCCTACTTTAACATGGTGCTTTATGCCACATATTATGATCCAATGATGTGTTGCCATCCTATGGTGTTTTGAGTAGATATCCTTTGTCTTTGGGTTGATTGATGATCTAGATTGGTATGAGTTGTATGTTTTATTTTGGTGCTGTCCTATGGTGCCCTCCGTGTCGGCATAAGCGTGAGGGATTCCCACCGAGGATGTTGCAATACGTTCATGATTCTCTTATAGTGGGTTGCTAGAGTGATGTAAGCTTAAACCCCAAAGAAGGGAGTTTTATGTATGGGATAAAAGGGGACTTGATGCTTTAATGCTATGGTTGGGTTTTACCTTAATGATCTTTAGTAGTTGCAGATGCTTGCTAGAGTTCCAATCATAAGTGCATATGATTTTAGAAAAGAAAGTATGTTAGCTTATGCCTCTCCCTCATATGAAATTGCAATGACAACTACCGGTCTTGTTAACAATTGCCTAGGATAATTCCGCACACCGACCCATCATTATTCCGCACTCGCTATTTATAATATTTAGTAATATATTCTAACTTTATGATAACATCACCTACTTTTATATTTTAGCTCTCCGATATCGTGCAAAGTTATCCTCTTCATACCCACAACGTAGTTTTATTTCTTGTTTCTAGTTGGAAGCAAACGTTCGGTGTAGCTAGAGTCATATCAATGGCAGATAGGAATTGAGAGAATATTGATCTTACCTTTAGCTCCTTGTGGGTTCGACACTCCATACTTATCACTTCCATCTTTGGGAATTTCTACGATGATTCCCCGCACTTGGGGATTATCACGCACCTCCGTCCGAACGTCTCAATTAATGACGCCCGAGCCCCTGTTCTACGGCGTGGCTATATGTCTCACTCGACTGAGATTTAAGAGAGAAAAATGAAAATCTAAAAAGAAAGTTTTGCATGGATCTTGATGTAAGATCTGACGGACCTATATAGCATCGACTGCGACTTATAGCAAGCATGATGAATATAAGGACAATGACAGTGGATAACAATTGTCTTACATATTTAGGAACATAATTAAAAAAAGCCACATGTGGCAACGCCTGAAATACACAAGGGAAAAAGAAGAACGAAGACAACGATCTAGCTCGCTTATCTCTACGTTGCTGCAGGCCGCGGGAACTAGTCTCCGCAGTGAGTGGCGATGAGCTATTTCTTGTCCTCAAGATGCTGCTTGAGAGTATCCACCGATTCCTCCACCAGCCTTCTGCGCTCGATCCGCAGCATGGCATTCTCGTCCATAAGTTTCTTGACGATGACGCCGGTCCTCTTCAACAAGGCAGTGGTCTCCTCCTGCTGCTCTGCACTTCCGATGATCTTTGCCCTCAGCAGGTCACACTCGGCCCGGAGCTTCGCATTGCTCTCATTTAGTTGGAGGATGACGCTGTTAGCCTCTTCAAAAGAGGGTTTCATGTCGTCCTGCAACCTTCCCAGCCGGAGACCTGATCCATCGGGCTATGAAAGATCGCATGCATGCGCCTATAAGAGTCCTCGCCTGCCCGCGAGACATTTTCCCAGGCTGCCGTGGAGCGGGAGGACATCTCTGCTGCATTCGCGGCGTGGCAGGACATCTCTTCGTCATGGCGGCGCCGCTGTACTCAGTCCGCTGCAACGACGGCATGGCGGGACCTGCGTGCTGCTTCGGCAGCGTGGAGGGACCTCTGTGCTGCGACGGTCGCGCGGCGGGACATGCCGGCTACGTTCGCGGCAAGGCAGGACATCTCTCATGCTTCCGCTACCATGCTCGCATCTCCCTGGTGGCAATCTTTCGACCCAGAACTCACGCTGGCCATGGCAGACGCAAAGGGAACGATGATGAATGACTTGTTTGTTTTTGTGGATGAACTCATCTTGGAGTAGTAGTATTTATAACCAAGTAGTAAGACGCTCGTAAGTGGGAAACCATTTAGGTTTTGATCGGTGTGAACAGGTTTGCAATTTGGAATGTGACGGGATGCATGATCAAAATTTACTGATGGTTATAAGTGCGGCACTATTCCCGGAAGGCGTTACGTGGGCACGTACGCCTTCTCGTCACAGACGTATGCTTTGCACCATAGGGTGCACCGCAATAGGCAATGTCAGCACACATCTTGTTCCAACATCCATGCGTGCTCGTTATTACCACCGCACATGCTTTTTTTAATTAGAATGTGTGTGCCCGTCTAGCGCACAAACGTTGATCCTACCTGTTTCAGTTTGCTGTGGCTAATCGCAAATAGTTCATCTATCTGAAGTGTATGCCATCAATTGCAGACACTTTGATCTGGCTGACCCGTTTCTGTTCTGTTGTCTAATCACAAATAGTTAATCCTTCTGAAGCGTATGCCCTCAATCACACACACCTTGATCTGGCTGACCGTTTCTTTTGTGTTGCCTAATCACAAACAATTCATCCGAGTGAACGTATGCTGTATATCGCACACGCCTTCACCAAGCTGCCCATTTCTCTTGTTCCGCCTCATCGCAAACAGTTCATTGGACTGAACCGTATGCCCTGCATCGCACACGCAACTAAAATCTGAACCGTGTTTGATGGCTCCGCCAAACGTGTTGCACCTTTTTTGATGGTTCTTTTACACCACCGTTTGAGATTATTGCATCGCACACAGTTTCGTCGAAGGGTCTCTGATCATAGTGTCACGTTAGCAGCATCCTGCAGTAGTGATACAAAAGGCATACAAATGTCACAAAAATACATCACACATCATACATGAGAACAACATCCGACTACGGATGAACACAAACAGAAACTCAAACGACATCCACCCTGCTAGCCCAGACCACCTACTAGGAACCTATCCCCTGATCGACGAAGAAGAACTCCAAAACAAGTAAACATCGCTCTCACGTCATGATCATCGCATTACTTGTACCTGCAACTGTTGTTGTAGTAATCTGTGAGTCACGAGGACTCGGCAATCCCATTACCATGGGTATCAATACTAGCAAGGCTTAATGGGTAGGAAAGGGCAAGTGGTGAGCTTGCAGCAAGCGATAAGCATTGTATGGTGGCTAACTTACGAGTAGAAGAGTAAGATGAGAAACTGCGCAAACGGTCACAAACTAGTAATGATCAATAAGTGATCCTGAACTACTTACGGTTAAACATAACCCCCACCGTGTTCTCTTCTCGAACTCACTCGGAAAGAGACAGTCACGGTTATGCACGCGGTTGATGTATTTTAATTGAGTTAAGTTCAAGTCCACTACAACCGGATATTAAAAATTCCCATCTGCCACATAACCGCGGGCACGGCTCTTGAAAGTTTAAACCCTGCAGGGGTGTCCCAACTTAGCCCATGACAAGCTCACGATCTGCGGAGACAATACTCCATCTCAGGACCCTCCGATCAGACTCGGCCCGGTGCACAAGACATTTCGACAATGGTAAAACAAGTCCAGCAAGACCTCCCGCCATGCGGATACCCTGATAGTAGCTGCACATATCTCTTCTCAGCCCACGATCGGATGGGACAAGCTACGAGTAAAAACTATCCCCGAGTTTCCCCGAGCTAGCCCAGTAGGCTGCCCGTTTGGGACCAACACCAACAGCACTGCCCCCTGTAATATGTGGAATAAGAATCCTCGGGTTCATGAGGCCCTATGAGTTAATTAATTAATTCAGTGTATTATGTTGGCAAATGTTAAAACCAATGTTGGGCCTTGCTGGAAGAGTTTCATTCAAAGCGATCTGTCAAGAGGGGCCCATAAACCCTCATCGTGTTAGGGACGCAAAATCAAAGAACATAACACCGATATGACGGAAACTAAGGCGGCAAGAGTGGAACAAAACACCAGGCAAAAGGCCGAGCCTTCCACCCTTTACCAAGTATATAGATGCATTAATTAAATAAGAGATATTGTGATATCCCATGATATCCACGATATCCATGTCCCAACATGGAATAACTTGCAACTGCACCTGCAACTAGCAACGCCATAAGAGGGGCTGAGAAAAGCGGTAACATAGCCGAACAACGGTTTGCTAGGATGGTGGAAAAGGTTAGAGGTTATCATCGCAATTTGGTAGGCTTGATAAATAAGAGGTAGGTAGCACGACATAGCGATAGCATCGAGACAACTAGCATAGCAAAGATAGTAGTGAGATCCAAGGTGACGGTCATCTTGCATGGAATCCCGCTAGGAAGAAGATCGAGTCCATGAAGAAGACGAACTGATGTCTACTATGCAACATTATCCTTGTAGACACGTGTTGGGCCTCCAAGCACAGAGTTTTGTTGGACAGTAGCAATTTTCCCTCAAGTGGATGACCTAAGGTTTACCAATCCGTGAGAGGTGTAGGATGAAGATGGTCTCTCTAAAACGACCCTGCAACCAAATACAAGAAATCTCTTGTGACCCCAACACGCCCAATACAATGGTAAATTGTATAGGTGCACTAGTTCGGCGAAGAGATGGTGATAAAAGTGTAATATCGATGGTAGAAATATATTTTTATAATCTGAATAAATAAAAACAGCAAGGTAGCAAATAGTAAACAGGCACAAAAACGGTATTGCAATGCTTGAAAACAAGGCCTAGGCTCCGTACTTTCGCTAGTGCAATCTCTCAACAGTGCTAACATAGTTGGATCACATGATTATCCCTCAAAGTGCAATAAAGAATCACTCCCGAGTTCCTATTAGCGGAGAACAAAAGATAGAAATTGTTTGTAGGGTACGAAACCACCTCAAAGCTATTCTTTCCGATCAATCTATCCTAGAGTTCGTACTAAAATAACGCAAGCTATTCTTTCCGATCGATCTAATCAAGAGTTCGTACTAAAATAACACCATATGATACACATCAACCAACTCTAATGTCACCTAGATACTCCAATGTCACCACAAGTATCCGTGAGTTAATTCTATGATATGCATCAAACAACTTCATTATCATAATATTCAATCCACAAAAATAACTACAAAGAGACCCCAAAGTTTCTATCGGAGAAAAGATAATAAAAACGTGCATCAACCCCTATGCATAGATTACCCCAATGTCACCTCAGGAATCCACAAGTTGAGTGCCATAACATACATCAAGTGAATAAATATGATACCCCATTGTCACCTGAAGTATTCATAGCGCAAGACATACATCATGTGTTCACATATATGAATATTCAATCCGACAAGACAAAACTTCAAAGGGTAAGGATTTAATTCATCACACCAAGAGTATAGAGGGGAGAAACATCATATGATCCATCTATGTTAACAAAGCCCATGATATAGATCACGAGAGAGAGAGAGAATTTAAATACATAGCTACTAGTACTAACCATCAGCCCCGAGGGAGGACTACTCCCTCCTCATCGTGGTGGCCGCCGGGATGATGAAGATGGCCACCGGTGATGATTCCCCCCTTCAGCAGGGTGACGGAACGGGTCTAGATTGGTTTTCGGTGGCTATAGAGCCTTGCGGCAGCAGAACTTCTGATCTAGCTTAACCCCGAAGGGTTTTGGAATATTTGTTAATTTATAGGGTAAAGAGGGGGTGCGGGATGCCACCGAGTTGGGCACAACCCACCTGGGCGCACTGGCCCCTCAAAGGCCGTCGGTGGGTTGTGCCTCGGGCACCCTCAGTGCTGCTATGGCCCATCTTGGGTGTTCGGTCCATAAAAATCTCCAAGAAGTTTTAGCGGTGTTTGGAACCCGCTTTGATATTGATTTCCTACGATGTAAAAAAACAAGGAAAAAAATAATCGCACTTCGCAATCGGGTCAATCGGTTAGTCCCAAAAAATATATAAAGTTGCTATAAAAAGATTGTAAAACATCCAAGAATGATAAAATAACAGCATGAATACTTCATAAATTATTGATACATTGGAGACGTATCAGCATCCCCAAGCTTAATTCGTACTCGTCCTCAGTAGGTAAATGATAAAAAAATAATTTATGAAGTGTGAATGCTAGCAAAGAGCACAAGTTTGACCAATGACAATTTCAATCACTTCTCCTAGCATCATAACGACAATTCTTTCTTATAAAACTTATCATGTTATAGTGGCAACCAATTCACATGTTAAGGTTCAATCAATGAACTCTCTTAAAACTCAACAACCTAATGTTCTTACTCATCAAGCAATTGCAGTTCAACTTATTCAACAGAGTTTAAGTAAGAGCTACACATACTCAACCATCATATAGTCTTCTATGATTGCTAACACTCACCGCATACACATCAGCAAAACATTTCAAGCGAACACATAGAAAGATAGGGGCTTATTGTTTTGCCTCCCAACGTATTCACCTCAAGGGTGATGTCAACAATAATAACTCATGCTACCCATATTCAACTGGACATATGTGCCTAGATCTTTCCTCACCACATGATGCTTGCCAAAAGAGAAAAATAAAATGGGAATAGAGAGAAAAACTTTGACTCTTTGCATAAAAGTAAATACTGAAAAGTAAAAGATAGGCCCTTCGCTGAGGGAAGCAGAGGTTGCTATGCGCTTATTTGTTTGTATGCTCAACCCCTTAGTGCAAAAGAACGTCATGTTATATTGCCCCTTATGATAGAAACCTTTATTATGCAGTCTGTCGCTTTATTCTTTGCCATCACAAGTTCGTACAACGCTCAATTTTCTCTTACACTAAATGATCTCACACTTTTAGAAGCAATTTTTATTTCCTTATTGCACCGATGACAACTTACTTGAAGGATCTTGCTCAATCCTTAGGTAGGTATGGTGGACTCTTGAAAATAAGATTTGGGTTTAAGGGTTTTAGATGCACAAGTAGTATCTCTACTTGGTGCGGAATTTTTGGCTAGCAAAGATGGGGGGCAAGCACCACATGTTGAAGGATCTATGACAATATAACTTCTATGTGAATATGAACAAACATAAATCATTACGTTGTCTTCCATGTCCAACGTCAGCAATTTTGGCATATAATATTTTGATGGGGGCTCACAATCACAAAAGGTTTCCAGGATAGTGTATTTGCATGTGAAAGTTCTCTTCCTTATAATAATTATTCGTGAATTGCCTGTATGACCAATATTGTGATTGTCAAGCCTCAAAAGATTTCACTTTCTAAACCCAATGTGAAGCTACCACTAGGCATGATATGATTTCAACTTCATGACATTCAATTTATTCAACAATTTACTCATAGGATGTAAGTGAAGCACAAGAGCAATTCCAATGAAAAGAGCTTCATTAACGGGATCTGAATGCCGCTTACTTAGCCTCCTGGCAACTATTTGAGGGCTCTATTTTATTTAAAAACCTTCAAATCTAAGTACTTTATTAAAACGGCAAGCAAAACAAAATAAAATCACAATCCAAGGATAGCACGCATCATGTGAAGAAGGAAAAGCTTAGGCTCAACCGACACTAACCGATAATTATTGAAGGAAGAAAGGTGGGATGCCTACCGGGGCATCCCCAAGCTTAGATGCTTCATACTTCTTGAAATATTATCTTGGGATGCCTTGGGCATCCCCAAGCTTGAGCTTTTGTGTCTCCTTAATTCTTCTCATATCACGGTTTTCTTTAATCTCAAAAGCTTCATCCACACAAACTCAACAAGAACTCGTGAAATAAGTTAGTATAAACCAATGCAAAAACCTTATCATCTATACTGTAGCAAATCACTAAAATTATTATACAACATTGCATACTAAATTCCTCTGCATATTTAATACTCCTATCCTCAAATAGAATCATTAAACAAGCAAACATATGCACAACAATCTGCCAAAACAGTACAGACTGTAAAGAATGCAAGGGTATCAATACTTATTCAACTCCAAACATTACGAAATTCTACGACATTGTAGAAAATTTATCAGAGCTTACTATGCAAAAAGTTTCAACATTTTATCACATTCTGACTTTCCTCGGGAATTTTTGCAACATTGATAAACTTTCTGTTTTGAAACAGCAACATGCAGACTTGCAAAATAAGCATGGAAAAGGCTATGCTTGACATTATTATTGAAATAAAAGATGAAAAACATTATTCTAAATAACTTCAATCAAATCCTAACAAAATATATTGACGCTCCAAGTAAAACTCATATCCTGTGATGAATAAAAATTTAGCTCCAAGTAAGGTTACCGATAATGTTGGAGACGAGAGAGGGGATGCCTTCCTGGGCATCCCCAAGCTTACTTGCTTGGATATTCCTTGGATATTAACTTGGGGTGACTTGGGAATCCCCAGGCTTAGGGTCTTGTCACTCCTTATTCTCCTCATATTGATATCTCACCCAAAACTTGAAAACTTCAATCACACAAAACTTGACGGAACTTCGCGAGATAGGTAAGTATGATAAAGAGCAAAACATTTCACTTTGGTATTGTCAAATACAAGATTCATAATTGTTTCCACACAATGCCTACTGTAGCATATCATTTCCACAATTTATATTGAGAAATATAAGCCATAGAAACTAGAAAGAAAGCAAACTATGCATTGAAAACAGAATCTGTCAAAAACAAAATAGTCTGTAATGATATGGATAACTACCATACTTCTGCTACTCTAAAAATTATTAAAAAATTAGGACCACGTGAGAAATTTGTATATTAAACTTCTGCAAAAAGAATTAACTCCAAATCACTCTTCTATTAAAAATGAGACTTATTTTCGTGAGCGCAAAGTTTCTGTTTTTCAGCAGGGTCAAATCAACTATCAACAAACATGATCCCAAAGGCTTTACTTGGCACTTTATTGAAAAAAGAAATAAAACATGTTTAATAAAGTAGTTTAATCATGTGAACACACAAAAACAGTAATTAAAAGTGTTGGGTTTTCCCCCAACAAGCACTTTTCTTTAATGCCTTTTCGCTAGGCATGATGATTTGAATGATGCTCACATAAAAGATAAGAATTGAAACATAACGGGAGCATCATGTAGTATGTTACTAGCACATTTAAGCCTAACACACTTCCTATGCATAGGGATTTTGTGATCAAACAACTCGTGGGAACTAGAAACAACTAGCATAGGAAGGCAAAACAAGCATAACTTCAAAACTTTCAACACATAGAGAGGAAACTTGATATTATTCCAATTCCTAAAAGTATAAGTTCCTCCCTCATAATAATTTTCAGTAGCATCATGAAGAAATTCAATAATATAACCATCACATACAGCATTCTTTTCATGACACAAAAGCATAGAAAACTTATTACTCTCCACATAAGCAAATTTCTTCTCATCAATAGTAGTGGGAGCAAACTCAACAAAAATGACTATCATGAGAGTGAAAATTAAAATCATGATGACAAGTTTCATGGTTATCATTATTATTTATAGCATACATGTCATCACCATAATCATCATAGATAGCAACTTTGTTATCATAGTCAACTGAAACCTCATCCAAAATGGTTGATTCATCACTAAATAAAGTCATGACCTGTCCAAATCCACTTTCATAATTATGACAATATGATTGAACACCCTCCAAAATAGTGGGATCATTTTTACCTAGAGTTGACACTCTTCCAAACCCACTTTCATCAATATAATCATCATAAATGGGAGGCATGCTTTCATCATAATACATTTTCTCATCAAAACTTGGGGGAGTAAAAATATCATCTTCATCATACATAGCATCCCCAAGCTTATGGTTTTGCATATCATTAGCATCATGGATATTCAAAGAATTCATACTAACAACATTGCAATCATGCTCATAATTCAAATATTTTGTGCCAAACATTTTATTGACTTCTTCTTCTAACAATTGAGCACAATTTTCTGAACCATCGTTGTCGGTGTACAAAAAGAGGGGTACACTTTTTGTACCCCTATAACTGTGCACGGGCAGTCTGAGCCACGAGCACCACCACACTGAGCAAGGAAAGGGAGGTGAGCTAAGGTAAGGTCGAAGCTCGAAAGGAGCAGAACGACGCCAAGATCAAGACCACAAAGAGCAAAGGGGACGAGCGGGCTCTCCGGCAAGATCCTTGCCGGAGGCGGTTTTTGCAAGCCCGCAAGACCCTTGCCATGGCAACTCGCCCACACCTACGGAGCGAGTCACCCTTGAGTCCACCGCCCCCATGGGGCGAGGATTGAGGAGACATCCCGTGGTGGTATGCAGATCTTTGTGAAGACATTCAAGATCGGATACACACTACAGAAGATGGCGACCCTTGGCGGGATCCCAGCCAAGGAGGACCACAAGGCCCGGCAAGAGCCTTGCCGGGCATGGCCAACAGCCACCACGGCAAGACCCTTGCCGGGGCCCTGCAAGACCCTTGCCGGGCTACTGAGGCCCTTGCCAAGAGCACCCGTAGGGCCACCATCGTGCCCACGCCAATCAAATCTCCACCAAGATCGTGCATGCAGCTGCCGACCCAACCAGTTGGGCGGTGCACTGCGTGCGGACAAGCAGATCTTCGTGGAGACCCACCACTGCGCCACCTCGGCTGCCTGCCGCCTTACATGGCGCGCTGGCACCGCTGGCCAGGCGCGTGGTCGACACGGAAGGAAGCGGGCATGATGAGACAGGACTCTCCCCGCCCGATAAAGCAAGGACACCTAAGCAAGACGCATTTAAGGCGCTTTGTCATGTAATGCGAGGATAAACTCGCATCACTGCCCTTTCCACCTTCCTGTGTGCCACTGTGGCAACCCCTTTCCCTATAAAAGGAGGCCCCAAAGTACCGGGAGGAGGATTTGGCTTTGGAGCTCCTCACGCCCCATTGCTAGCTCAAGAACACATATAAACAAACCACCAAAGCAGGAGTAGGGTTTTACGCATCCTCGCGTCCGAACTCGGATAAAGAGACCGCGTGCTATCTGTTTGATCCGCTCTTCTCACGACCCCGCGCCCCGCAACCGTAGTAGGGATTCTTGTGATCCCATAGGTGTCGTTCCACACCGACAATTGTTTTCAGGAAAGATATTATAAAGATCATAAATAATATGATGCAACCTCAATTCCATTTTTTTATAGTTTACTTTTTATAAACCAAACTAGTGATAAAACAAGAAACTAAAAGATTCAATCACAAGATCTAAAGATATACCCCTTCATGCACTCACCTCCTCGGCAACGGTGCCAGAAAAGAGCTTGATGTCTACTAGGCAACTTTATTCTTGTAGACACGTGTTGGGCCTCCAAGCGCAGAGTTTTGTAGGACAGTAGCAATTTTCCCTCAAGTGGATGACCTAAGGTTTATCAATCCGTGAGAGGTGTAGGATGAAGATGGTCTCTCTCAAACGACCATGCAACCAAATACAAGAAATAACTTGTGTCCCCAACACACCCAATACAATGGTAAATTGTATAGGTGCACTAGTTTGGCGAAGAGATGGTGATAAAAGTGTAATATGGATGGCAGAAATATATTTTTATAATCTGAATAAATAAAAACAGCAACGTAGCAAATAGTAAACAGGCACCAAAACGATATTGCAATGCTTGAAAACAAGGCCTAGGGTCCGTACTCTCGCTAGTGCAATCTCTCAACAGTGCTAACATAGTTGGATCATATGATTATCCCTCAAAGTGCAATAAAGAATCACTCCCGAGTTCCTATTAGCGGAGAAAAAAAGATAGATATTGTTTGTAGGGTGCTAAACCACCTCAAAGCTATTCTTTCCGATCAATCTATCCTAGAGTTCGTACTAGAATAACGCAAGCTATTCTTTCCGATCGATCTAATCAAGAGTTCGTACTAAAATAACACCATACGACAAACATCAACCAATTCTAATGTCACCTAGATACTCCAATGTCACCACGAGTATCCGTGAGTTAATTCTACGATATGCATCAAACAACTTCATGATCATAATATTCAATGCACACAAAGAACTACAAAGAGACCCCAAAGTTTCTATCGGAGAAAAGATAATAAAAACGTGCATCAAACCCTATGCATAGATTACCCCAATGTCACCTCAGGAATCGACAAGTTGAGTGCCATAACATACATCAAGTGAATAAATATGATACCCCATTGCCACCTGAAGTATTCATACCGCAAGACATACATCATGTGTTCTCATATCTGAATAGTAAATCCGACAAGACAAAACTTCAAAGGGTAAAGATTCAATTCATCACAACAAGAGTATAGAGGGGAGAAACATCATATGATCCATCTATGTTAACAAAGAGCATGATATAGATCACGAGAGATATATTAAACACATAACTACTGGTACAAACCCTCAGCCCCGAGGGTGGACTACTCCCTCCTCATCATGGTGGCCGTCGGGATGATGAAGATGGCCACTGGTGATGATTCCCCCCTCCGGCAGGGTGGCGGAACGGGTCTATATTGGTTTTTGGTGGCTACAGAGACTTGCAGTGGCGGAACTTCTGATCTAGGTTAACCCAGAAGGGTTTTGGAATATTTTTGAATTTATAGGGTAAAGAGGGGGTGCGGGAGGCCACCGAAGAGGGCACAACCCACTGACGCGCCTGGGCCCTCAGGCGCCTGTGGTGGGTTGTGCTCTGGGCACCCCCTGTGTGCTGCTCTGGCCCATCTTGGGTGTTCTGGTCCATAAAAATTCTCCAGCAAGTTTCGCGGTGTTTGGACTCTGTTTGATATTGATTTCTGCGATGTAAAAACAAGCAAAAACAGCAATCGCAATCGGGCGCTGGGTCAATAGGTTAGTCCCAAAAAGTGATATAAAGTTGTTATAAAATGATTGTAAAACATCCAAGAATGATAAAATAACAGCATGAATACTTCATAAGTTATAGATACGTTCGAGACGTATCACGTACCCAAGTAGTCAGACGAAACATCACAATCGCATAGCGTTACGGAACTATCAAGAAGAAACAACACGGAAAGAAGCAAACAACACGGTAAACACACAACACATAACATGACATGATGCTTAACCAAGTATGATGCATGGCAAGGCTACTTGATGCTACTCATGGCAAGATATGATGCATATATGAACATCACTTCAAAGCAAGGTTAAATGAGGCCAGAAACAACATATAACAATTCTGGAAAGTCCCCATATGCAAATTTCGAAATTGGTCCAGATCTGAATAACACATTATGTTTAAGTTGTTAAACAGCAAGTTAAAGTACACCATGATGATCTACGCGTCCTCCTAGTCAAATTACATATAAGGTTCATTTCATTCGGAGCTACGGCCTAGAAGATATGAGCAAAACCAGTTAAACATGGCATTGATGCAAAATGCATTCAAACAACAAGCACACATACTCAAATCAAGGATGCAACATGACATGATGAAACTACACACAATACCAAGCAAGTTTCATATAGAGCATGCTCCAAACGGAGCCACGGTTCAACACATACACACGAAACAAGTTTAAAGGACAAGCTGTCCAAAACAAAGAACTAGGCATCTTACAAGCACCATAACAACATGTACAAGAACAAGATATGCACAAACATGACATGCACTTAAAGTACAAATTACATGCTTCAAATATCATCAAGGTTCAGGTTCATAGGCATCAAGATTAAACCAGTATGATCAATGCAACAAGCACTTTATAACACAGATTAGGACAGTGAAAAACAGGGCATACATGTGAGCAGAAATAACATGTTGATATGTTGGAGGCATGAAACAATGATGCTACGATGCAAGATCATAGCAACCAAAAGCATGGCATTAAATTACAAGTTAAACATGGCAAAACATGATTACTAAGCATCTCCATATAACCCCTAGATGAATGGCATTCATCAAGACAAGATTGCAAGTTATAACAGATTCTCAGACTGTTAAAAACAGAGTATGGTAGAAAACAGATTCATGATGCATACTTTGAGAAAACAAAAGTATATACTACATGAACTATTAATGGCATCAAAGAGCATGGCAAGCATGTACTGAAAACCCTTAACAAAACATCATTATGGAGCATGATCATTGGAGGAACAGATTTGATGATAGCTTCAAGTGAACATGGCAAGATGATATAACAGACTTGGTGAAAATACTGATCATGGAAGAAACAACATGAGGTTGCAATGTTTAGAGCTAGTAAACTATATGCTACAGGAACTGATCATGGAAAACAAGAGCATAGAATGGTAGTACTAAATGCACTTAATAAAACTACCTCACTGAACTTTGTC
Organism: Aegilops bicornis; assembly: GCA_021605145.1. Classification (NCBI taxonomy): domain Eukaryota; kingdom Viridiplantae; phylum Streptophyta; class Magnoliopsida; order Poales; family Poaceae; genus Aegilops; species Aegilops bicornis. Next base: position 3,542,344 of record JAHIAL010000028.1, on the reverse strand, counting down.
CAGAAACACAACGATTTGATAATAGCTTAAATGCAAAATGGCAAGTTATGCTGATAGTTTCAGACTTAGGAAAATAAACATGGCATGGCAGAACAGAATTGAGTAGGCATGTTTGCAAGCTTGTTGCACTCACTACAATGCATTTCATAGAATGAAACCAATTCTAGTAGTAAGGTCGCATGTAAAATAGCATGTTCATGTACAAAGTTACCACCTATCATATTTGCATAACTATCCACATCAAAGCAAGAAAAATGGGGTGATTTTGGGTTGCTCCTAGTGGGCTTCGAACCTGGGTCTCCCAGGTGTAAACAAGGGCACTGACCACTGCGCTACAGGTGAAGTTGTGAACTAAGGGGAGCCTTGTCTTTTTTGAACAAGTGCCAGAAGGCCGAGCCTTTGGCCCCGGCTACACAGGGATCACCGGCGATGGAGGTGGCGAGCTAGGAGGTGACGGCTCACGATGCAGAGCCACGACGGGCGTGCAGAATGGGGTATGGATGCATGTGTGCATGCGGAGCAACTGCACGATGTGCGTGCCGTGAGCATGAAGCTCGGGAGTTTCAGCCATGGTGGATTCGGCTCGATGCCCAGCGTGTGTGCATGGCTGGGCATGCGTGAGGATGCGTCGGTGTGCAACAGGGTGCGCCCCGGGTGCTACCTGTGCTGCGACAAGCGAGGCGCTGGAGTGCAGGTGTGGCGTGCGCATGCGCATGGGTAAGAGCGGGCGGAATAGAGAGGACGCTCGTGGCCATTCCGCAGCAGAGTACGGTGGCCGGGGTTTTTGGCATGGATGGACCGGCTCCTAGAGGAAGAATATGAGACAGAAAAAGAGCGTGGGCGACGTGGATGCTCACCTAGTGCCCATAGGGCATGAAGTTGTGGCCGTGGAGACGAAGGAGACAGCGCGTCGACAAGGGGGACTTGCTAGTCTTCAGTACGAGAAGAAGAGGAAGAAGACGGGTCGGGGTAGTCGATCCAGAGGCCGTGGCGTCGCGTGCATCGTGGAAGGAGACATAGAGGTACTCGGCGGACCCTCCCACGGCGGCATGAGAGGTCGGACGCGGTCGGAGAGGCTATCCCGAGCATGAGCTCTTGCTCGGCCGGAGCATGGTGGACGCGGCGACGGCGTGGCGTGTGGAGAACTACCTGGGTGGCGGCTAGGGCATGGGGGGAGGGGAATCAGTCGAGGGGACTCCGGGGTAGGATTTGGACATGCTATATAGACGCCTAGGGGTCTCTCCAGCCATCAAATCAGCGAGGTTGCCAACATGGACATGTTGGATGTGCTGCCGTACAGGAGGAGGACGACTACTGTCGCTTGCGGGCTAAGTGGGCTGCAGGAGGTTGGTGCTGGGCCGCTGCTGGCTGCTGCGACTGTTGGCGCCTAGGAGAGGCCCAGGTAAGGAAAAGTAGAGGGAGCTAGGAGACAAATTTTGCAGATATAAGAATATCCTCATGCTCCTGGAATTATGCTCTATTTGATAAAATTGTTTTGGGCATTTTTAGAGGTAGAAAAATAAAACAAGTTTGAATAAAATTCAAACTTCTGGCATTTTTGAACCTAATCAAAACAACTTCAAATGAGATGAAATTTGGCAGAGAGGTTAAGGGTGAGGTAAACTAGCATTAGGAAAAGAATGAACATTTATGGAGGACGGGAAAAGGTCACTTGCCAAAATGAAAGAAAGAAGAAGGAAGGAGGAGGTGGTGATGCATGACCATACATGGGGCATTCAACAAACGTAATGTAGGGGCAATGCACATGATGGACTTGGAAACAACATGGATGACACAATGCTATAATATGATGCATCAGGAAAAGGATGGCATAATGCAAAATGACAAGAGGCTCAATGCAACAAAATTAAATGGCACAATGTAATATAATAAAAGATGAACATGATGCAATAAACAAAATATGGCAATGGCACTCATCATAATCATGGCATAAACACATCGGAATGAAATATGCAAAAGAATTATGATAATGCAACAAACACAATAAACACGCGACAACAACTAAAATAAAGGAAGGCATCTGGAGCATCGGTCTCGGGGCGTCACAACACTCCCTCACTAACAAGAGATCTCGTCCCGAGATGTTAGGAACGAGACATAAGAAGAAAAATTCGGCCATGTATGCACATATGTGCGGGGTCTCGAACGCCTACTCGTGCATACGTACGGCCAGGAATTGTGTATATGGAGAGGCAACAGACGGAAGAGATGGCGTCCTATTCATCGGGCATCGAACCGGCTGGGTCAGAACAGAGAAACAACATCCTGTTCATCGGGAGGCAATAGACTAGGTCGGAATGCGTCCTGTTCAACGGGATCCAACTGGCTTGGATAGAAAAGCCGAAAGAGGGTGTGGCGTACCACGGTACGAAGGAAACGACATTTTATTTGACTGGGCACGGTCGAAACGCGAGTCCTGTTCATCGGGAGGGGTGTGACATAATGCAAAATGGAGGAAACGAACTTGTGTTGGAGCGCTACGGTCGAAACAAGGGTCCTGTTCATCTTGGGGGTGTGGCGTCTTGCAAAACAGAGGAAACAGACTTGTGTTGGAGTGCTACAGTCGAAACAAGGGTCCTGTTCATCGGAAGGATGTGGTGTACCGCAAAACGGGACTCCATGGGCTACTGTTCATAAACCGTCGACTTCCTTCAGCCTCCACATGCACTATTCATCCGCCGCATCTTCCTCCTTCCTCCACCAGTTACTGTTCATAAACGGGCTACTGTTCATCCAGCCCTCCACCGGCTATTGTCCAACCAACCCTCCACGGGGTCCTGTTCATCCACCCCCAACCAGCTCGGCTGTGGCGGCCTCCTCTCCGGGTCCTGTTCATCCAGCGGCAACGGCCTACTACTACTGCCATGGGGTCCTGTTCATCCAACCCTGATGTCTACTACGCAACCTTCTTCTTGTAGACTCGTGTTGATCCTCCAAGCGCAAAGTTTTGTAGGACAGTAGCAAATTTCCTTCAAGTGGATGACCTAAGGTTTATCAATCCGTGGGAGTCGTAGGATGAAGATGGTCTCTCTCAAACAACCCTGCAACCAAATAACAAAGAGTCTCTTGTGTCCCAACACAACCAATACAATGGTATATTGTATGGGTGCACTAGTTCGGTGAAGAGATGTTGATACAAGCGTAATATGGATGGTAGATATAGGTTTTTGTAATTTGAAAATATAAGAACAGCAAGGTAACTAGTAACAAAAGTGAGCAAAAATGGTATTGCAATGCTTAGAAACAAGGCTTAGGGTTCATACTTTCACTAGTGCAAGTTCTCTCAACAATGATAACATAATTAGTGAAGGAAATATGCCCTAGAGATAATAATAAATTTTTTATTTATATTTCCTTATATCATGATAAATGTTTGTTATTCATGCTAGAATTTTATTAACCGAAAACTTAGTACATGTGTGAATACATAGACAAAACAGAGTGTCCCTAGTATGCCTCTACTTGACTAGCTCTTTAATCAAAGATGGTTAAGTTTCCTGACCATAGACATGTGTTGTCATTTGATGAATGGGATCACATCATTAGAGAATGATGTGATGGACAAGACCCATCCGTTAGCTTAGCATTATGATCGTTTAGTTTTTATTGCTATTGCTTTCTTCATGACTTATACATATTCCTCTGACTATGAGGTTATGCAACTCCCGAATACTGGAGGAACACCTTATGTGCTATCAAACGTCACAACGTAACTGGGTGATTATAAACATGCTCTACGGGTGTCTCCGAAGGTGTTTGTTGAGTAGGCATAGATCGAGATTAGGATTTGTCACACCGTCTATCGGAGAGGTATCTCTAGGCCCTCTCGGTAATGCACATCACTATAAGCCTTGCAAGCAATGTGACTAATGAGTTAGTTACGAGATGATGCATTACAGAAGGAGTAAAGAGACTTGTCGGTAACGAGATTGAACTAGGTATGATGATACCGATGATCGAATCTCGGGCAAGTAACATACCGATGAAAAGGGAATGATGTATGTTGTTATGCGGTTTGACCGATAAATATCTTCGTACAATATGTGGGAGCAAATATGAGCATCCCGGTTCCACTATTGGTAATTGACCGAAGATGTGTCTCGGTCATGTCTACATAGTTCTCGAACCCATAGGGTCCGCACGCTTAACGTTCTATGACGATTTGTATTATGAGTTATGTGTTTTGGTGACCGAAGTTTGTTTGGAGTCCCGGATGAGATCACGGACATGACGAAGAGTCTCGAAATGGTCGAGAGATAAAGATTGATATATTGGACGAAGGTATTCGGACACCGCAAAGGTTTCGGGATGTTTCGGATATTTATCGGGGAACCAAGGGGTTACTGGAACCCCCCGGGGAAGTTATGGGCCTTGATGGGCCATAAGGGAGTAGGAGAGGGCAGGCCACAAGGTGGCACATGCCCCCCCCAAGGCAGTCCTTTCCCTCTCCCTCTCCTTCCCCCCTTCCCCCTCTTGGAATTGGAAAGGGAGTTCAACTAGGATGGGGCCTGCTAGTTGGCCTCCCCCCTTGGCGCGCCCTCCTTGGCTGCTGGCCTCCTCCTCCCCCTCATTTATATACGTGGCCAGGGGGCACCCCAGAGACACATCAATTGTTCTTAGCTGTGTGCGGTGCCCCCTCCACAGTTTACCACCTCGGTCATATTGTCATAGTGCTTAGGCAAAGCCCTGCGCGGATCACATCACCAACACCGTCGCCACGCCGTCGTGCCGACGGAACTCTCCCTCGACCCTCTACTGGATCAAGAGCTGGAGGGATGTCATCGTGCTGAACGTGTGCTGAACACGGAGGTGCCGTACGTTCGGTACTTGGATCGGTTGGATCGTTTAGACGTTCGACTACATCAACCGCGTTACTAAATGCTTCCGCTTTCGGTCTGTGAGGGTACATGGACACACTCTCCTGTCTCGTTGCTATGCATCTCCTAGATAGATCTTGCGTGATCGTAGGATTTTTTTTGAAATACTACGTTCCCCAACAGTGGTATCAGAGCCAGGTCTATGCATAGATGATATATGCATGAGTAGAACACAAAGAATTGTGGGCAATAATAGTCATACTGCTTACCACCAACGACTTACTTTTATTCGGCGGTATTGTTGGATGAAGCGGCCCGGACCGACATTACATGACTGCGTTCATGAGACTGGTTCTACCGACATGCTTCGCACACAGGTGGCTGGCGGGTGTCCGTTTCTCCAACTTTAGTTGAATTGAGTTTGACTACGGATGGTCCTTGTTGAAGGTTAAAACAACACACTTGACGAAAAATCGTTGTGGTTTTGATGCGTAGGTAAGAACGGTTCTTGCTAGAAGCCCGTAGCAGCCACGTAAAACTTGCAACAACAAAGTAGAGGACGTCTAACTTGTTTTTGCAGGGCATGTTGTGATGTGATATGTTCAAGACATTATGAGATATAAATTTATGTATGAGATGATCATGTTTTGTAAAAGTTATCGGCAACTGGCAGGAGCCTTATGGTTGTCGCCTTCTTGTATGAAATGCAATCGCCATGTAATTGTTTTACTTTATCACTAAGCGGTAGCGAGAGTCGTTGTCGGTGTCAAAGCCGGCGGATCTCGGGTAGGGGGTCCCGAACTGTGCGTCTAGGCGGATGGTAATAGGAGATAAGGGACACAATGTTTTTACCGAGTTCGGGCCCTCTCGATGGAGGTAAAACCCTACTCTCGCTTGATTAATATTGATGATATGGGTAGTACAAGAATAGATCTACCACGAGATCACAGAGGCTAAACCCTAGAAGCTAGCCTATGGTATGATTGTTGTTCGTCCTACGGACTAAAACCCTTCGGTTTATATAGACACCGGAGAGGGCTAGGATTACAGTAGTCGGTTACAATGGGAGGAGATCTACATATCCAGACGCCAAGCTTGCCTTCCACGCCAAGGAAAGTTCCATCCGGACACGGACGAAGTCTTCAATCTTGTATCTTCATAGTCCAGAGTCCGCTATCCGGACACCCCTAATCCAGGACTCCTCGGTAGCCCCGAACCAGGCTTCAATGACGATGAGTCCGGTAGCAGATTTATCTTCGACATTGCAAGGCGGGTTCTTCTCCAAATTCCGTGTACTGTTGAATAGTGTCGGCTCCTTGTGAATATTGCGCTCCTTGGCTTCCGCGCCCAATAATGGCCATCTCCCACGTGTCAAGCGAATGCGAAAAGCCGAGGTGTTTTACATTTACCCCCTAGCTGCACAAATGAGCTGTCTATTAAAGAGACGAGGATTTAGATCGAATCACACCATCCTCCCTTACCGAGCATTCGCCGGAGCGCATCCGACAGAGATCCATTCCATCATGGCCGATCGGCGCAGCTCCTCCTCTCGCCCTCAGCCCTCAGCCACCGGAGATTGGGAGAGATGCTCTCCCTTGCAATGAGCTGGTGACGCTCCAAGCCAAGGGGTTCCTCCCCTCAGCCTACATGGTCCCGGTTCGAGCCGGGCTTGCCACCTATAATGGTGGAGAGCAAGCGGAGAGCGTCCCCAATACCTCCAAAGGAGAGCGGGTATGCCTTGTCCCTTATTTGATAAGAGGGCCTGGATTTCCAATTCATTTGTTTCTCCGGGGGCTCCTGGAGTTCTACGGCCTCCAGCTGCACAACCTTACGCCTGCCTCCATATTGCATATTGCGGGCTTCATAGCCCTTTGCGAGCTGTTTTTGGGCATCGAGGCTCATTTCACCTTGTGGAAGAAGTTGTTACGCCTTGTGCCCGTTCTCGGGGAGGTCGATATATCAAGTGGGCAGAGCCGAACTATGGCGCATCGCCGGGACCGGATATCTATCCGGAACCCGAAAGAAGGCATCCGAAGACTAGCCTTCAGAATGGTTTTACATAGAAGACGTCCCCCTGCCGGATCCTATTCGGATCGGCCTCCCTGAGTTCGATAGTGCTCCTCTGAAGAAGCGCCTAAGCTGGCGTCCACGGAGCCCTCAGGAGGAAAATGACAAGGACGTCCTTTACGATGAGCCGGACAAGGTTGTTAGCTCATTCAACCGACCATGATTGAGGTCATGGCCACATGTATTATGCGGGTGCAGCCGCCCGAAGGTAGAGGCCACCCCATGTGGGATTTCAACGGGAGGATGATGCCACCCATTGTGGCCGTAAGGGGCCGGATCGGTTGCCGCTCGACGAAGATCTTGTCCGCATTGTACAAGGGAGAAGAGGAGGAATTTCTCCATGTCAATCCACGTGGCGGATTTTCTACGTACAATCCCCCAAACTGGGTAAGCGGACACTTCTTTTGCCCATCCGTTCCATATTCCGTGGTTAATTATCTCATCTTGTGATTCCGACGCAGAACCGCGCCAGCCGTAAAGGATATAAACAGCCTCCCTCCACAACCCGAGGATCCGGAGCGGTCCCTCGATCCGCCTCCCAAGAGGATCCGGACATATCTGTGGAGCTGATCGATGGGGTTTTTTACCAACTGAGCATCGACAATGCCTTGGTGGCTATTACAGCCGATTATCCCGGACTGCTCCCCGCCTCACAGGTGACCGAGACCGAAGTCTCAATACTTTGAAGATGATTCGTCCATGCTTATTTTTGATCACCGCATACCAATGGTGTTTCGCAGGGGAAGATCTCGAGGCGGAATGCCGAGCCTGCGGCGACTAGCCAACAAGGGACCGCGAGGGCGGGCAGGCTAAAAAGACACGCAGTCCGGGTCGAGGCACCGGCGCAGCAGTATGGCACGCCGCCTTATTCCAAGGTATTATTCTTGCGATGCATACTAACGCCCGTGCTCTTTTTAGGAAAAAGAGGGCTCGCCGGACTATATCCGGAGAGGTTGCCAATGGCACCTGCACCAGCCAGGCTCCAAAGCCTGGTCCGGAAGCAGAGGCGAACACGAGGCGTGCATCCGGCGCTCCTCGCACAGAGGATGCGGACAGGCTGTCCACCACCAATTCCGAGGTGGAGAGTGCCATGAATCACAGGCGCCGCCGGACAGTTCTTCACAATGCTTGTTTCTCCCAAGAGGCATTGGATGCCTTCAACTCAGGAGATGCGTACCTCCGTGCCGCTCAAAATGTTCTAGCCAGAGCCACGGAGCAGTATGCGAAAGACATACGGGTGAGAAAATTTGATGGTTATATATGTCAGTAGCCCCCGGGACATGAAACAGTTAGAATAACTGATTTAAGGATCATTTGTTATGCAGGATCTTACAGAAAAGAATACCCAACTGTCCTAGGAGCTGGAAGAGTGCAAAGCCCAACTTAGGGCCGCACTAGCCCGCAGGGGGAGGCCAAGGAGACCCCTCACGGTAATATATGCTTCGAGAGATAAGTATGTTGTGAAGTGCGGCATGTGCAAATCTGACAATAACATTGCAGATGGCGCCGAGTAGATCGGACAAGAAACAACTCTTGCGCCGGTTAAAGGTGGCGAGGCGTGCTTACGAAGGTGAGGCAGAGAAGAATAATCTCCAAGATGCCAACACCCAGCTGGGCGAGGAACTAAATGATGTTCGTGCCCAAGCTGCCGGACTCCGTTAAGGAGAATCGGCTGACTTCGACGCGGCATGTTTAGGGGTGAGTTCTTGAACGAACTTTGAAAAAGAGTTGGCGAGGAAGTCGACTAATAGAGTTATGTACGTAGGTATGCTTATGTGTCGTCCTGCAGAGGAAATGCCGGTTCTACGGTGACCTTCTTCCGAGCTCTTACAACCGCATTTAACGAAGTTCAGCAGGTGATGAAAGGCGTCGCCTGTGCCTTGTGGTTATCTGCCTCCATGCCCAAGGCCTTGGAGAGCATGTAGAGAGGCTTATGAGCGGCGGCGCTTCCGATTATTTAAGATATCGGCCTTCCGTCAAAGGCGCCAGGGAGGCACAGGCGATGGTGAAGGCAGCGGTACACGAAGGCTGACCCAAACCACATGGCGAGGTTGGACCTGTGGGGCCTGATGGGAAGGAGATCCTGTGAGCTTAGTGTACGCCAGGTAGAGTTGGCCGCAAATATTCCCAACAGGATGTAAATAGACAACTGTTGGATGGTATTGAAGAGGAATATACCTACGGTCAAATTGACTATGTAATTTAAGATGACATGTAAAAATGCCTTCTAGCGGATTGTAGATCGTTTGTCATGGCGGACCTTTTTGCTTCAACCTCGGGACCCGATAGTCCGGAGTGTGTCCGAATACCCTCTCGGTTATGTAGGAACCGGGGCATGCGTGGAGACCAAAGCGAGGGGTCATTAGTGCTTGAAATGCATAAGTGCCCAACTAGTTATGTTATATTACGTGGTTAGTAAGAAACATCTTCCAGGAAAATAGTTCCGTTAGGGCTTCCTTTTCTCGGAGGCATGCCCTAAAGTGCATGTCCGAATCATAAAAAGGTAAAAGCTTGTCACTGGGGCGGATAAATAAACAAGTGAGAAATCATCTTTAGTTCACCAACGAATATTCCCTTAAGAACGCTAGCTTCGGCTTCACCCGACCGAGGTACACATCCGGCTGACCCGGTAACAATAAACGCAGAGGTGCTCCTTTACCGCCTAGCCAGAACAATCGGGAACATAGGGTAAGCATGTGAGCCAGCAACCCAGCTTGGCCAAAACTTACGCCATATCGATGCATATAATGGTGAATAAAAGGTACATGCGGAAGTGTGACACATGTGTTGGGCATGAAGCCCATATAAATAAGCTTCATTAAAGAAACCCCAGGTATAATGAGCGGATAGCGCGTCAATTGTGTGTGTGAACAAGGCGCCGAGCAGCCTTAAAGGCTGTAAGAGAAAAGGAGGAGAAGGAGAGAAATAAAAGATAGCTAATGTGTAAAAATAGACAGAGGAAGGAGACGAACACAGAGTCCGGGCGCTAGGGCGTAGAATCTTCGAAGACGGGCTGCGTTCCATGGGTTCGCTCGAGTCGGTTATCCGATGCATCTCGCAGACGCAGACGCTTCCACCAACAGGACTCGGTCAATAATAAAGGGACCTTCCCATTTGGGCTTGAGTTTGTCCTTTTTCTTGTCCGGTAGGTGTAGAACTAACTCGCCAACATTGTAAGTTTTGGCCTGCATTTCTCTCGCTTTTGGTATCTTCGAGCCTGCTATTGATAAAATGCGGAACGGGCTTTTGCCACGTCACGCTCCTCCTCCAAGGTGTCCAAACTGTCCTGCCGATCGAGTTCGGCTTGTCGTTCTTCGTACATGCGCACGTGAGGTGAGTCATGAATTATGTCGCAGGGCAGGACCGCCTCTGCGCCGTATACCATAAAGAATGGTGTGAATCCGGTGGTGCGATTCGGCGTGGTCCGCAGCCCTCAGAGTACGGAGTCGAGCTCCTCTACCCAGTGCGTGTTAGATTCCTTGAGGGACCGCACTAATCTGGGTTTGATGCCGCTCATGATTAGACCATTTGCTCGCTCGACTTGACCGTTAGTTTGTGGGTGATAGACTGAAGCATAGTCGAGCTTGACGCCCATGTTTTTGCACCAGAGTTTGACCTCGTCGGCCGTAAAGTTCATGTCGTTATCGGTGATGATCTTGGGGGCGCCAGTAACGGTGTACGCACCCCTAATATGAAGTCTATCACCGGTCCGGATTCGCCCCTCTTAACAGGCTTGGCCTCTATCCATTTGGTGAATTTATCCACCATGACGATGAGGTATTTTTGCTTGTGGGTTCCTCCTTTAAGGGGTCCAACCATGTCAAGCCCCTGCACATGAAGGGCGGTGATGGGTATAGTTTGAGGGCGGTGGGTGGCATATGGCTTTGGTGAGCAAAGAGTCGGCAACCGACGCATCGTTGGACTAAGTCCTCGAGCATTCCGCCGGCCGTCGGCCAATAAAATCTCTGTCACGGAAGCCCTTGCTTACAAGGGCCCGGGCTGCGGCGTGGTGCCCGCCGAGTCCGGCATGAATTTCTGCCAGAAGATTCCGCCATTCCTCTTCGGAGATACACCTTTGAAGGACTCCTGTGGTGCTTTTCTTATAAAGCTCTCCCTCATGGACTTTATAGGCTTTAGATCGCCGCACTATGCAGCGTGCCTCGCTTTTGGTCCTCGGAAGTTCATGCACTGGTTAGGTAGGCTAGGAATGGTTTTGTCCACAGGGCAATGACTGCCATTATTACGTGGGCTGAAGATGTTACTTCGTTGGCAGAGCCTCCTGTTGTGTCGGAATGTTCGGCGTCGGGCAGTGCGGTTGGGTCCGGGCTGTTATTTCCGGATTCCCCTTCCCGTAATTCGGATGGCTTGAACAACCTCTCCTAGAAGATGTTGGGGGGGGGGGGGACGGCATCGCGCTTTGCGCCAATGAATGCCAATACTAATGCTGCCTGATTGTTTTCCCGTGCTTTATGGTGAAATTCGAGCCCCCCGAACCAAGGCGACATTTTTAGGACAGCGTTGCGATAAGCTGCCATTTTCGGATCCTGGCATCAAATTCTCCATTTATTTGGGATATCGCGAGGTTCGAATCCCCGCGCACCTCTAGGCGTTGGATGCCCATGGAGACTGCCATCCGGAGACCACGTAGAAGGGCCTCGTATTCGACTGCGTTGTTGGAGTCCGTATACATTATCTGGAGTACGTATTGAACTGTAACTTCTGTTGTGGACATCAGAACGACGCCAGCCCCCAGACGAGCCAACATTTTGGAGCCGTCGAAGTGCATGATCCAGTTGGAATATGTGTCGTACTCTTTAGGGAGTTCGGCTTCAGTCCATTCGGCGACGAAGTCGGCCGCGACTTGCATGGAGTGAGGACAGTGGACACGTTGTAAACTGGCTTTTGAAGGGGGAATTTGTGTCCGTCCGTTTCTCGTTCGACGACGAGCACTACGCTTACAACTTGATATGTTGCCGCAATGTATAATAGCATTGGTTCGCCGATGTTAGGCGCGGCCAGGACCGCGTTTGTTGCCAATATGGCTTTTATTTCTTCGAGTCCGGCCGTCGCGGCATCCGTCTACTCGAAGTGTTCGGTGCGCCGGAGTAGGCGATAAAGGGGTAATGCCTTTTCTCCCAAGCGGGAGATAAAGCGGCTTAGAGCTGCCACGCATCCAGTCAATTTTTGTATTTGTTTGAGGTCCTTTGGGATATCCAATTGTGACAGAGCTCGGATCTTGGCCTGGTTTTCTTCAATTCCTCTATCGGATACAATGAAGCCCAAGAGCTTTCCGGCTGGTACGCCGAAAACGCATTTTTCCGGGTTAAGATTGATGTCATATGTTTGGAGGTTGTCGAATGTGAGCCTCAAGTCGTCTACTAGAGTTTCGACATGCTTGATTTTGACGACCACGTCATCTACGTATGCCTCCACTGTTTTGCCGATCTGGTTTGCCCGGACATATACGAATCATGCTACCGATATGTTGCGTCGGCGCTTTTGAGCCCGAAGGGCATTGTGTTGAAGAAGAATGGGCTGTATGGGGTGATGAATGCCGCTATGGCTCGGTGCTGCTCTGCCATCCTAATTTGATGGTAGCCGGAGTATCGTCGAGGAAACACAATGAATCGTGTCCCTGCGGTAGCGTCGATAATTTGATCGATGCGGGGGAGGGGGAAGGGATCCTTTGGGCAAGCCTTGTTGAGGTCCTTGAAATCGACGCATAGGCGCCAGGATTTGTCCTTCTTTGGTACCATCACTAGGTTTGCTACCCAGTCCGGATGTTTTATATCTCTCGATGAATACGCCCAAAGAGTTTGGCTAGCTCCTCTCCCATGGCTTGTCTCTTAGGTTCGAGAAACGCTGATGGGCCTGCTTGGTAGCTTGAATCCTTTTAGGATGTTTAGGCTGTGCTCGGCCAGCCGGCGTGGGATTCTGGCATGTCCGAAGGGGTGCCAGCAAAATGTCCCAATTTTCGCGTAGGAATTCTCGTAGTGCGGTGTCTACATCAGGGTTTAATTGCGCCCCGATGGAGGCCGTTTTTGTAGGGTCCGTTGGATGGACATGGAATTTGACTCTTTCCTCCACTGGTTTAAAAGAGGTGGACTTGGATCTGTTATCGAGTATCACATCGTCCCTCTTCACCGTGGAGCCTTGCAGATCAGGTTCCTCGACCGCTAGGGCTTCGGATAGTGCCTCAAGGGCCAGTGCGGCTGTCTTATTTTCGGCGTGGAGTGCTATGTCCGGGTCACTAGCAAGAGTGATGATTCCATTGGGCCTGGACATTTTGAGCTTCATGTACCCGTAACGGGGTATGGCTTGAAAAATTGTAAATGCCTCTCGCCCTAATAGAGCGTGGTATCCGCTGCTGAACGGGGCCACTTGGAACGTGACCTCCTCGGACCTGTAATTATCCGCGCGTACAACACCACATCCAAAGTGTAATTTTTCTGTACACGCTTCCCGACTAGGGATTATTCCTCTAAAGGTTGTGTTGCCGCTCAATGCGGCTCCAGTCTATTTCCATTTTCAAGAGTTTCCTCGTAAATGAGGTTCAATCCGCTGCCACCGTCCATGAGTACCTTTGGTATATGAAAGCCGCCCACCATCGGATCGAGGACCAATGCGGCCGGTGCTCGGGCTGTTCGAATTTAGGTTCATCAACGGCATTAAAGGTAATAGCCGTGTCACTCCATGGGTTTGTTATTGCTACATGGTAGATTTCGGCAAGGCTGCATGGAGTGTTCGTTTCAGATATTATTTGATGTGAAAAGTCCGACGACTGTTAATACCCGTCTTGGTATCATTGGGCTGGTGCTCTGTGGATTACGGGTTAGAAGCTCTTCGCCACTTCCGCCACCTGCCGAAGTATCCAACATGCTCTAAGGCTATGAGTTGGTGTGGCGCCCTCTGTACTATGAATTTTACAGGGTCCATTGAGCCATCCCTCCAGTACGGTTCCATGCCCTATAGAGGGTTTTTGCTTTTTGGTGTTTAACCCAGGTGCCTGGTGATAATGCACAATTTTATTTTGGACCGGGGTTGTATTCAGGGCCGGATTGTCCCAAAATTTTATTTGGTTTTCCAGGCGCTTTCCATCGCATAGTACTTTCGTACTATGGATGCCAAGTCAGCGAAGCGTGTAATTTCACGGCGACTTATGGCGTTGAGGATTCCGTTGTCCGTGCAATTATTGCAGAAGAATGAAATTGCCTCCTCCTCGCGGCGATCCTTTATCCTGCTCATGACCGGGAGGAATCGCCTAGTAAAGGTGTACTGTTTCTGCGGGCTCTTGCCGAATTTGGGATAGATCGCTTATGTTTGGGTGGGCGGGTGAAATTAAATCCGGAACCTCGCCCAATCTGAGACTCAGGGGCCAAGGAGTTTCCGAACACGGAAGCCTGGGTTCTTGGATGTTGTCCAGTGAATCTAGCCCGCTGCCTGACTTTAGGTTCAGGGCTTGAGTGACGTCTTCCCCTCCGCGGGATCGGGAATCCGGACATAACTAGTCCTTAAGATAGATGGAGGCTTGCCGCATTGTTCCTCCACCACTGCAATGTGATGGGTGACCCGGGGAGAGTTAATCTCTCTCGGATCGGGTTTAGGCCCAATCTGATCGTAGTCTGTAGTGACTCCAGTATGCGCGGCGCGATCCAAGAGCTCGCTTTAAGGAAGAGAGCTCCATCGGATCTAACTGCCGGGCGAAGTTCGAAGTTGACGTGAAGATTGCTTTCGATGACCCGAGAAGTCATCGCCGACGCGGCGTCAACAGCGGTCATAAGAAACCAGATAGCCGGAGAGTTTGGCCGATAGCCAAAGCTCCTTTAGCAACAAAGTGCCGTCTTTTAAAGACGGGATGAGGCATCCTTCCTAATGGCGGCGCACGGTGGAACTCTCAATGAAAGCACCAATGTCGGTGTCAAAACCGACGGATCTCGGTAGGGGGTCCCGAACTGCAAGGCGTCTAGGCGGATGGTAACAGGAGACAAGGGACACGATGTTTTTACCTGTGTTCGGCCCTCTCGATGGAGGTAAAACCCTACTCTGCTTGATTAATATTGATGATATGGGTAGTACAAGAGTAGATCTACCACGAGATCAGAGAGGCTAAACCCTAGAAGCTAGCCTATGGTATGATTGTTGTTCATCCTACGGACTAAAACCCTTCGGTTTATATAGGCACCAGAGAGGGCTAGGGTTACACAGAGTCGGTTACAATGGGAGGAGATCTACATATCCAGATCGCTAAGCTTGCCTTCCACGCCAAGGAAAGTCCCATCCGGACACGGGACGAAGTCTTCAATCTTGTATCTTCATAGTCCAGGAGTCCGGACAAAGGTTATAGTCCGGCTATCCGGACACCCCCTAATCTAGGACTCCCTCATTCGTAGAAGCAATAGTTGGCGATACGACAACGTTGCTATGATGGAGATCAAGGTGTCAAGCCGGTGATTTATGGAGATCATAGCGGTGCTTTGGAGATGGAGATCAAAGGCACAAGATGATGATGGCCATATCATGTCACATATTTTGATTGCATGTGATGTCTATCCTTTATGCATCTTATTTTTCTCAGTACGGCGGTAGAATTATAAGATGATCTCTCACTAAATTTAAAGGTATAAGTGTTCTCCCTGAGTATGCACCGTTGCTACAGTTCGTTGTGCCGAGACACCACGTGATGATCGGGTGTGATAAACTCTACGTTCACATACAACGGGTGCAAGCCAGTTTTGCACGTGCAGAATACTCGGGTTAAACTTGATGAGCCTAGCATATCCAGATATGGCCTCGGAATACTGAGACCAAAAGGTCGAACTTGAATCATATAGTAGATATGATCAACATAGTGATGTTCACCATTGAAAACTACTCCATCTCACGTGATGATCGGACATGGTTTAGTTGATATGGATAACGTGATCATTTAGATAACTAGAGGGATGTCTATCTAAGTGGGAGTTCTTAAGTAATAAGATTAATTAAACTTTAATTTATCATGAACTTAGTACCTGATAGTTTTTGCATGTGTATGTTGTTGTAGATCAATGGCCCGTGCTACTGCTCCCTTGAATTTTAATGTGTTCCTAGAGAAAGCTAAGTTGAAAGATGATGGTAGCAACTACACGGATCGGGTCCAGAATCTCTGAGGATTATCCTCATGGCTGCACAGAAGAATTATGTCCTCGAAGCGCCGCTAGGTGCAAGACCCGCTGCAGGAGCAACTCCGGATGTTATGAACGTCTGGCAGAGCAAAGGTGATGACTACTCGATAGTTTCGTGTGCCATGCTTTACGGCTTAGAATTGGGATTTCAAAGACATTTTGAACCTCATGGAGCATATGAGATGTTCCAGGAGTTGAAGTTAATATTTCAAGCAAATGCCCGAATTAATAGATATGAAGTTCCCAATAAGTTCTATAGCTACAAAATGGAGGAGAATAGTTCTGTCAGTGAACATATACTCAGAATGTCTGGGTACCACAACCACTTGACTCAACTAGGAGTTAATCTTCCTGATGATAGTGTCATTGACATGGTTCTTCAATCACTGCCACCAAGCTATAAAAGTTTTTTGATGAACTATCATATGCAAGGGATGCATAAGACAATTCCCGAGCTCTTCGCGATGATAAAGGCTGCGGAGGTAGAAATCAAGAAGGAGCATCAAGTGTTGATGGTTAAACAAGACCACCAATTTCAAGAAAAAGGGCAAATGGAAGAAGGAGAACTTCAAGAAGAACGGCAAGCAAGTTGCTGCTCAAGTGAAGAAGCCCAAGTCTGGACCTAAGCCTGAAACTGAGTGCTTCTACTGTAAACGGACTGGTCACTGTAAGCGGAACTGCCCCAAGTATTTGGCGGATAAGAAGGATGGCAAAGTGAAAGGTATATTTGATATACATGTTATTTATGTGTACCTTACTAATGCTTGTAGTAGCGCCTGGGTATTTGATAATCGGGTTCTGTTGCTCATATTTGCAACTCAAAGCAGGGCTATGGATTAAACGAAGATTGGCTAAGGACGAGGTGACGATGCTGCGTGGGAAATGGTTCCAAAGTCGATGTGACCGCATCAAGACGCTTATCTCTACATCTACCTTCGGGATTAGTTTTAGACCTGAATAATTGTTATTTGGTGCCAGCGCTAAGCATGAACATTATATCTGGATCTTGTTTGATGCGAGATGGTTATTCATTTAAATCAGAGAATAATGGTTGTTCTATTTATATGATTAATATCTTTTATGGTCATGCGCACTTGATGAGTGGTCTATTTTTGTTGAATCTCGATTGTAGTGATACACATATTCATAATATTTAAGCCAAAAGATGCAAGGTTAATAATGATAGTGCAACTTATTTGTGGCACTGCCGTTTAGGTCGTATTGGTGTAAAGCGCATGAAGAAACTCCATGCTGATGGGCTTTTGGAATCACTTGATTATGAGTCACTTGATGCTTGCGAACTATGCCTCATGGGAAAGATGACTAAGACTCCGTTCTCTGGAACAATGGAGCGAGCAACTAACTTATTGGAAATAATACATACTGATGTATGCGGTCCGATGAGTGTTGAGGCTCGCGGAGGGTATCATTATTTTTCTAACCTTCACAGATGATTTGAGCAGATATGGGTATATCTACTTGATGAAACATAAGTCTGAAACATTTGAAAAGTTCAAAGAATTTCAGAGTGAAGTGGAAAATCATTACAAGAAAATAAAGTTTCAACAATCCGATCATGGAGGTGAATATTTGAGTTATGAGTTTGGTCTTCATTTGAAACAATGTGGAATAGTTTCGCAACTCACGCCACCTGGAACACCACAACGTAATTGTGTGTCCGAACGTCGTAACCGCACTTTATTAGATATGGTGCGATCTATCTTGTCTCTTACTGATTTACCGCTATTTTTTTGGGGTTATGCTTTAGAGACGGTTGCATTCACGTTAAATAGGGCACCATCTAAATCCATTGGGACGACACCATATGAACTGTGGTTTGGCAAGAAACCTAAGCTGTCATTTCTTAAAGTTTGAGGCTGCGATGCTTATGTGAAAAAGCTTCAACCTGATAAGCTCGAACCCAAATCGGAGAAATGTGTCTTCATAGGATACCCAAAGGAGACTGTTGGTTACACCTTCTATCACAGATCCGAAGGCAAGATATTCGTTGCTAAGAATGGATCCTTTCTAGAGAGGGAGTTTCTCTCGAAAGAAGTGAGTGGGAGGAAACTAGAACTTGATGAGGTAATTGTACCTTCTCCTGAATTGGAAAGTAGTACATCACAGAAATCAGTTCTAGTGATTCTTACACCAATCAGTGAGGAAGCTAATGATGATGATCATGAAACTTCAGATCAAGTTACTATCGAACCTCGTAGGTCAACCAGAGTACGGTCCGCACCAGAGTGGTACAGTAATCCTGTTGTGGAGGTCATGTTACTTGACCATGACTTAACCCATTTAACCACGAGGAAGCGATGATGAGCCTAGATTCCGCGAAATGGCTTGAGGCCATGAAATCTCAGATGGGATCCATGTATGAGAACAAAGTGTGGACTTCGGTTGACTTGCCCGATGATCGGCAAGCCATAGACAATAAATGGATCTTCAAGAAGAAGACTGACGCTGACGGCAATGTTACTGTCTACAAAGCTCGACTTATCGCAAAAGGTTTTCGACAAGTTCAGGGAGTTGACTACGATGAGACCTTATCACCCGTAGCGATGCTTAAGTCTGTCCGAATCATGTTAGCAATTGCCACATTTTATGATTATGAAATTTGGCAAATCGATGTGAAAACTGCATTCCATAATGGATATTTTAAAGAAGAGTTATGTATGATGCACCCAGAAGGTTTTGTCGATCCTAAAGGTGCTAACAAAGTGTGCAAGCTCCAGCGATCCATTTATGGACTGGTGCAAGCCTCTCGGAGTTGGAATATATGCTTTGATAGTGTGATCAAAGCATATGGCTTTATACAGACTTTTGGAGAAGCTTGTATTTACAATAAAGTGAGTGGGAGCTTTGTAGCATTTGTAATATTATATGTGGATGACATATTGTTGATTGGAAATAATGAGAATTACGGATAGCATAAAAGGATACTTGAATAAGAATTTTTCAATGAAAGACCTCGGTGAAGCTGCTTATATATTGTACATCAAGATCTATAGAGATAGCTAAAGACGCTTAATTGGACTTTCACAAAGCACATACCTTGCTAAAGTTTTGAAGAAGTTCAAAATGGTTCAATCAAAGAAAGGGTTCTTGCCCGTGTTACAAGGTGTGAAGTTGAGTCAGACTCAATGCCCGACAACTGCAGAAGATAGAGAGAAAATGAAATTCATTCCCTATGCCTCAGCCATAGGTTCTATCACTTATGCAATGTTGTGTACCAGACCTGATGTGTGCCTTTGCTATAAGTTTAGCAGTGGAGGTACCAAAGTAATCCAGAGTGGATCAACGGACAGCGGTCAAGAACATCCTGAAATACCTGAAAAGGACTAAGGATACGTTTCTCATTTATGGAGGTGACAAAGAGCTTGTCATAAATGGTTACGTCGATGCAAGCTTTGACACTGATACGGATGGATCTAAGTAACAAACCAGATATGTATTTATATCGAATGGTGGATCTGTGTCGGTGTACTAGAGTAGGGGTACCCTAGTATCCCGATCTCGTGCACGGGCAGTTGTAGCACCCCGCGGCAAGGCTTGCCAGGGGGATCGCCAAGATTCTCTATAGCTCCTTTGGAGCCATTCAAGAACAAAGTTTTTTAAGTCAAGGAAACAAGGCCCCTAAGAGGAGCTTGCCGGAAGGCCATCCATGGCACACGAAAGACAAGACCCAAGAAGAGGAGCTTGCGGAAGGCTCGGAGAGCGACAAGTCTCCGGCGGCAAGGATTCAGCCCCGCAAGTCACTTGTCGAAAGCAGTAACCTCTTCATCTCATCTCGCCCAGCTCATCCACCAACGTGTCGCCATGGGGCCATTCCAAGCGCTTGGCGTGTCAAGAGGCTGTGGTAGCCAGCCGGAGAGCAATGTGAAGCGGCGGCCCGACAAGATAAGCCATCGTGGCAGACGGTGGCGCCTGTGGACGGCCACTTTTGCACTGCTTTGGGAGACTTAGACGGCATTTATTACCCTTGTCCCCTGCCATCGTGGTTAGGTATGATGCAATCATAATTGTACAAGTAGGTGTACCAACATCGCTTTTTCCATTTCTACCCTCATCTACGTTGCCACCTGTCGGAGACCCCTTTAGCCTATAAAAGGAGGCCCATGCATAACGTAGAAGGGGTTCGCCTGCTCGTTCAGCTCGCATGCGAAACCAGACCCTCGTGCTAGGTTTTGTAGCTCTCATCGCCTCCATAGCAAGAACACAATATAATCGCATAAGCGGCAGAGGAGTGTTATCTCCGGAGAGCTCCGAAGCTGGGTAAACTGCTCGTGTGCATCGCCTCGATCTGCTCTTTGTGCAATCTCCGCCCCCCACCGAACCGAAAGGGACCCGGTCTCCCGGTCCCATAGGTGTCCATGGGTCACGATCAGCCTCCCCGACATCTTTGGTGCGCCAGGTAGGGGGCGTCGAGGTTGTGTGAACCTGATCCGCTGCTCACATCGAGCCGCATCTTCATCATCTTCAACATCTTCATCAACATGCCTCCGAAGAAGAAAGCTTCGGGCGGCAGCAGAGCTGTCCGATCGCCGAACCCACTCACCTTCCGAGCTATCAGCGGTGGGGTAGACGCCATGAAGCGACAGACGTGGGCAGGAGGCCACGACGCCGCCAAGTCCAAGGACAAGGCTGCGCAGACCTCGGCGTCAGGACATTCACCGCGTCCATCCCAGAGCCGCGAGACCGACAGCGTCATGGTGTCCACAACACCATACGCTTCGTTAGACCAAGGCCGAAGCTGGTGGATCTCGCAGCGCCGGAGACCGGCATGCACGTCGACATGCCGGGCGCGAAGCGAGGCACGGTCACCCGGACGGGGATCGCTTCCTTCTAATATCAATAGAAGTCCGAAAGCATATCCCGCCTTCCTCGCACTGCTCGCCATCGCCGCCCCACCACGCGAGAAGAAGCTTTGGCGCGAAGCTCAGCTTCTCTGGACTACCCTCCGACGTCCGACAAGGTTGACGTAATGGAGGGCCACCATCCGTAGTCTCATCGGCTTCGCCAACAGCGATGCTCCCTAAGGCAACTAACCGCGCCGCTGCCGCTGGAAGACGACAGCACGCAGCCGGTGGCGGCGAAACCTGTGGGGGTGCAACCACCATGCACTCTCCACCGAAGGCCAAAATCACCAACTCGTCGGATCCACCTCGACAAATGACTCCACCGCGTCACATCGGATCCACCGAGCTCGCCGTGATCAGCGCCAAGTTCTTCAAGAACGGCAACAAGAAGACTCTCGAACCCTCATCGAGCGCCGTAGAGATGCGCGACGTCAATCAGACCAGCGCGGCTGGGCCCACTTGTCGACATGCATGCGCCCGAGAGAACCAGGTGACTTGTCAGACGCGGTAGGTTGCCCCGCGCTCACCCGTGAGCTGCGGCAAGTCCGGTGGCCCGACAAGAAAAATTTCAAACCAGATGTGCGGAAAGTATGATGGCGTGACACATCCGTCGGAGTTCCTCGGCATCTACACCATCAGCGGTGCGAGCTGCAGGGGACGAGCGACAAGATCCTCGCCAACTACTTCCCGCCGGTACTCAAACCCAACGTCAGATCTTGGCTCATGCACTTGCCGGACGGCTCCATATCCTCTTGGCAGAATCTGTGCCACCAGCTTTGTCGGCGCCTTCACAGCGGCCACAAGCCTCATGGCCGTGAGAGTGACCTTCATCTACTCGCCCAAAAGGAAGGACAGTCCCCGCGTTAAAGTTCATCCAGAGGTTCAGCCGCGTGCATTACAACATCGAGATGTCCACCACCGCCATGGTGATCGCTGCGTTCCATCGTAACGTGCGGAACCGCGAAATGAGGGAGGAGATGGCGATGTGCAAAGTCAAGGACGTCGATGAGCTGTACGCATACGGCCGACAAGTGTGCACGCTACCGAGGAAGGAAGAAGACTCCAGGGAGAATGCAAGGTGGATCCGACAAGGAGGAGACCGCCCCAAGCAAGGAAAAAGCGGCGGCGGAACAATGTAAAAAGAAGGGCAAGGATGTGCTGGTTGTCGCGCAGTCCGGCGACGGAGGTGCCGCCAACAACGCCAAAGTTGGTAGCTCCGGCAAGGAGGTTGCCGCGGGCGCCAACGACCAGGCTGTAGCGGTCGCCGACAAGCAGGACAACTCCAACAAGCAGTATTACAAGATCCACCGCACGAAGGGCCACGACCTCCAAAGCTGCAAGAAAGTCGAGCAGCTCGTTGAACAGCAGAAGGCTGAATACGAGCTACGACAAGGAAGAAGGCCCAGGAAGGTGCCGAGGAGCCGGCAAGGAGCGCCTGGCCAGGGAGGACGCTTGGGCAAGGCCAAGCAATGCAAGGGGAGACAGACCTCCCTCTGCCGCGCGACAAAGACGAAGACGCGACAAATGATGAAGACATGGATGATGATGAAGCTGATGAGCATGAGTTTGAAAGCAATGGAGGTCCTCTGTGTTGACGGTGTGGTGCTTCTGCGCGATACTTCGCACCGCCAACTCAAGTAGTGGATGCGGGAAGTTAATGCAGCAGAACCATCCGTAGAGTCATGCAAACCTCTAAAATGGTCCAAAGACGCCTATCATCTTTGATATTGAGGACCACCCCGATCGCGATAATCTGCGGTTGGGTGCTTGCCGATGTTGGTCTCACCAACTATCCGCAACCTCAAGGTCACGAAGATGCTAGTCGACGGCGGGGCCGGCAATTTGAACCTGATCTCCTCCGCGAAGTGCTCCGGAAGCTTGGATCCTCGACGGCGAAGCTCGAAGAGACCGGCACATTCCAAGGAATCAATCCAGAAGGAGCAAGCCGAAGGGGAAGATTACGCTGTTTGAACTTTGGCAGTGAGCTAAACTTCGGACTAAGAGGGTCACGCCGACGTTGCTGATTTTCCATTGCCCTCTACAATGGGATCCTTGGCCGCCCAAAGACTTGCCAAGTTCATGGCAGCCTCTCATTATGCATATAACTTACTCAAGATGCCAGCCCGATAAGTGTCATTTCTGTCCATGGCGACAAGAAGGATGCTCTTATCTCATGCCGACAAGATTTACCGGAAGCAGCCGCCACAGATCGAGACACACTTGCTGCTGAAGCTCCCGGGGGGAAGAAGAAGTCCAAGACCGGCAAGAGTTCTGATGCCCACTCCGGCAAGCGCACCTCTTTGGAGTGCTGCGCTACCGTCGAGGACGCACCATCGAGCTCCACCGGCAAGTGCAAGAAGAAGACGATGACAGCTCCACCAAAGCAACCAAGAAGGTGTCCGGCTAAGGAGGACGGCAGACCGGTGGTACCTTCACCATCGATTGCCACGCTTGATCCTAAATAGGAAAGCGCTCGTTGCTTCTCAAGGGCTATCGTCAACGCGTGTTTGCATGGCAACCGTTCGACATCCCGGTGTTCCCGGAAAGTAATTGAGCACCACTTAGTCATGTCCTCATGCGCGACCCGTCAAGCAGAAAGTCAGAAAGCAAGCAGTGTAGCGCCAAGAATACATCGCAGAAGAAAACAAGAAGTTGGAAGCATCAGGTCTTGTCAGGGGAGTGAACCATCCCACGTGGTTGGCCAATCCTCAGAAGTCGCGTAGCAGAAAGCAAACGGAAATGGAGGCTTTGTATCGATTTCACCGATGTCGGTAAAAGCTTGTCCCAAAGACCCATTTCCTTGCCGGCGCATTGACCAGATTGTTGACTCCACGTACTGGATGTGATTTGCTTTCATTTCTTGATGCATACTCAGGATACCATCGAGATCTTCATGGCGGAAGAGGATGAGGAAAACCGCATTCATCACTCCATGTGGCACATATTGTTTCATACGGATGCCTTCGGATTGAAGAATGCTGGTTCAACGCTTGCAAGAGTGGTCCATGAAGCTTTTTGAGCCACAGATGCACAGAAATGTAGAAGCCTACATGGATGACATAGTGGTCAAGAGCAAAGAGAGGGCAACTCTGGTTCAATATTTAGATGAGACTTTTGCAAATCTGCACAAGATCAACCTCAAGCTCAACCCCGAGAAGTGCGTGTTTGGAGTCCCCTCCGGCAAGCTTCTCGGGTTCTTCGTTCTCAAATGGGAATTGAAGCCAATCCCGACAAGATCAAAGCCATTGAGCAAATTGAAGCACCAAAAGCGGCGTCAAGGATGTCACGAAGACTTGCGGTTGCGTGGCTGCTCTCAAGAGAGGTTTATCTCTAAGTCTGCTGAGCATACCGCCATTTTTTAAAATTTTGAAAAAGGCAGGTCCAATGAAATGGACTCCCGAAGCGGAGGCTGCACCGCAAAAACTTAAAGAGATACATCCTCCACTCCAACACTTGTCGCACCTAAGCCCCAAGAGAAGTTGCTGCTATATATAGAGGCAACCAATCAAGTGGTTAGTGCTGCGTTAGTAGCGGAGAGGGAGGCGGAAGATGAGCCGGCAAGCAAGGCAGATGCATCCAGCGACAACCAAGGCACTTCACCGACAACCATGAGAAGGCCGAAAAGAAACTTCTGCACACCAGAGTACCTTGACCTAGCCCCCTGCAAGAGGGAACTGACAAAGTAAACTGGGCGCTGCACCATTTTCTTCTGCACATTCTCACATTCCTGCGCAGATCCATCTTTGTCGGGCACAGCAGATTGTTCATTTCCTCCAGACAGGGGAACTTCCCGAAGAGCAAGAAGAAGCGGAAAGAGTAGCCCGGCAGTCAAGTATGTACCGCTTTTGTCGACAAAGACACCTGCATGCGAGAAGAAGACTCCAACGGTGTTGAAATTGAAGTGTATTTGCGGGAAGATGGACAGAAGCTGTTGGCGAATATACGGAGGCATATGTGGTCACCACATTGGCGCAAGAAGAGCACTTGCCGGCAAGGCGTTCCTAAGCAAGGTTTCTTTTGGCCGACAGCCCTCGGGATGCAAATGCACAAGTAACCAAGTGTGAAGCGTGCGGCCCATTCCAAGCAAATTCATCACCCGACTCAAGCTCTCCAGACGATCCCTTTATCCTAGCCATTTTCGGTGCGGGGGCTCGACATCCTCAGCCCCTTCCCCGAAGGCGCCGGGGCTTTGAGTACTTGTACGCCGCCATCGACAAGTTCACAAAGTGGCGGAAGTGGAAGCGATGAGGAAGGTGACCGCACAAATCGGCCAGTCAAGTTCTTGAGTCAATTGTTTATCGCCGGGATCCCTAACAGGATCATCACCGACAACGGCACCCAATTTACGAGCCGCACCTTCATGCAAGACGTCCAAGATCTTGGCGTAAGTGCGCCGCTTCTGTTGCTCATCCGAGAAGCAACGGTCAAGCGGAGAGGGCAAATGCTGAAGTGCTGCGTGGACTCAAGACCAGGACTTTCGACAGGCTGCACAAGTGCGGAAGAAAGCTGGATTGAGGAGCTGCGGTGGTTCTTTGGTCGATCAGACGACGCCAAATCGAGCCAATGGCGGACACCTTTTGCTCTAGTCTATGGAGCAGAGCGGTTATCCCCACGGAACTCAGATACGGGTCACCTCGAGTGCTCGCTTATGATGAGCTTGAGCAAGAGCAGGCTGCGACAAGATGACGCGCTGCTCCTTGAGGAGGATCGTCTTCAGCCGCCGCTCGAGCTGCTCGATATCAGCAAGCTTTGGCGCCGCTACCATAGCCGCAAAGTTAATGCGAGAAGCCTCGAGGAAAGGCGACCTTGTTCTTGGGCGCGTTCAGTCCGCCAAGAATTCAAACAAGTTGACGCCAAGTGGAAGGCCCTTATCGGGTGAAACGAGTCACTGAACTGGCGCTGTCCGCCTTTGAGACCGAAGATGGCGTTCCGGTGAGCAACTCACGGAACATAGAGCATCTTCGTAAGTTTTACTCAGAAAGCGCGGTTGCGGAACCTGTTCGGCAACCACCTTTTGTACAAGTCTTGCCGATGTTGCATGTAATCCTTTGTACAAAGCCGGGCGCAGACCCGTGCATAAAGTAAAGCTCATGTGTTCCGCACACCTTGTCGGGTTTATGCTTTATCCATAATATTGCATATGTTATACGACACTTTGTAAAGCACCCACACCCGGTAAGCACTAACGAGCCGTGAGGCTCCATATCTTTATTTTCTCTTCTTTCTTTTCTTGAAGAAGGGAAGGGCCTCGCATTACACAAGTTTGCCGGGGGAAGGAGAAGATAACGATGTGGACCGAAAGTGTCGCCGAGGAGGTCAAACCTTGCGGAAGCGAGCAGCGAGAAAAGCTAAGTTGCGAGAATTTGAGCAATCAGTTTTAAATTTTTTAAGTTATTCTCCTCGAACGATAAGTACTTTGTATGGAAAAGCACATGCGGCTTGAGGAACCAACTCGTAGCTAGTCGCGCCCTAACATTGTATCGAGTCCGCACAACAAGTAAAGAGAGCTGCAGCTAATGCTGCATGACAAGGTTGCTTGTCGGATGCGGACATATCGCCAAAGACTCTTGACGTTCCGCACTTTTCGGTAGCTACGGCAAAAGTGCCCGCGCCGACAAGTTCCCCAAAAGCGTAGGGTACAAACATACAAAGGAAGGAATCAAGTAGAGGAAATAACATTGCAATCATTGCCTAAGATGAAGTTATATTACAAAATAACTTGTCGCAGATCTAATAATTTGTTTTTCCTAAATATGATCAGCAGCGATAAGGGAAAGATAAAATTGGCGGCCTAGTCTACAGTGCCGCCCTCAACCCTCTTGACCTTGTTCACCTTGTCCACGATGGGAGGCGACAAAGGCCTTGAGCGCCTCTACATCAGCATCCGGTGGCAAGGACTTGAGGACGTTGGTGAGGTCGAGGCCTGGATTGCGGAAGGCCACCTTCACCAGCACCTTTTGGAGAACTTCCGAGCAGATCTGGCGCGACTCCTCGGCCAGTCGCTTTGGGATCGCTGCCCGGAGTCGCCGGAGAGCCGTCAACACGCCTTTGAAGAATAAGCTGAGCTTGGCGCTGTTTGGAGATGTTACGTCGAGGAGTATCAAGATCTTCCAGCCCAATCTCCGTCAGCTCCTTGTCGATGATGGCGGCAGTATCCACAAGACCCTCTGTCCAGTGCATCACATTCTCTCTGAAGGTATTCTGGGCGTTTGTGGCACTCGTTTGCAGCTCCTCGCCGGTCTTGATCTTCTCGGCAAGGCCACCTCCGCTCCTTGGCGCTGTCGAGGTCCCCATTAAGGTGGTCGACTTCAGCTCAAGATCTGCCCCGAGTCCTTGGCGGCGTCGAGCTCCTTGATCTTCTCAAAGAAGACGGCCCACCGCAACTGCGCCAAGAGTGTAGGCGTCCTTCTCGCGTTCTTGCTTCAGTAGCGGCCAAGCTGCTCGCCGCTCTTCTGGAGGTTGGCCTCCAGCTGTGTAACTCTTGTCTCCAGCTCTTTCTTGGCGGCCTCGGCAGCTGCGGCAGCCTCTTTTGCTTCCTTGAGCGCTCCGCCAAGTGATTGCTCGCGTGCGGCAAGCTCTTCTTAATAGCTGTCCAGATTGATCTTCCGCTGCGCCAGCTCACCTTCTCGCGCAGTTAGTTTCTCGGCATCCAGCCGTTGCTGTTCCTCGACCTCAGCCTTCTCAAGGATGAAGGTTCTGCGCTCTTGAAAGCTGCGCCGCTCTTACGCTATGTCCCTGAGAGCTTCTCGGTTGGCGGCCGGAGCTCTTCTGGCGCTTCTCCATGTCCGCTTCCCCGCCCTCGCGACAAGTGCCTCCGGGACTCCAACTTGGCTTATCGGTAGCGGTAGAGCGACGGCGGCTTCTTCAACAATTTGCTCCTCCTCGAATCACCGCCGCTTGCTTGGCGCGTCAACCAGCGACAGCCCAGCAGAGGCGACAGCTCTCCGTCGAAGGTCTCCCCTCGACCGGCCTGGAGCCTCGACGCCCGGGGAGTTTGATGAAGACCCCGTCGCCCGGCCTTGAATAAGCGCCCGGGCTGAGGCTCTTGAACTGGCTCGACGCTGCATCGGTGGCGGAGGGATCGGCGGTCGGCGTAGCGCTGGCGCTCCGCGGCCTCGGGGAAGTCGCTGGGCATGACCGCCGACCCTCGCCCGGCCAACGGCGGCAGCCTTTCGGGACCTCTTCGCCGGTGGATCCATCGGCGCTTGACCTCTTCTTCTTCCATGGGGGCGGTGTCGTCAGCAATGTTGCAGCGGCGTCCTTCTCGCCCGGCAACCTCAGTCTCCATCGGCTCTGCGGCAGATGGATCTGACGATCAGTCAAAGAAAAAGCAAGAACAGTCAAGCAAATGTTCAAAAAGAAAGACGGAAGAAGAACCCAAGGAAAATCTTCGGCCAAGGGATTACCTGCGATGGGATCAGTGGCCGCGGTCTCAACCACCGGAGGATCGCCGGCGCTGCCCCTTGTCGGAGAGGCTTCCCTAGTTGGAGAAAGCATCCCTGTCGGAGAGCGTTCCCTTGCCGGGAATTCTCCCTTGGCGGCGTAGTTGAAGCAGATGGAATCTCGTGAGCGGCTTCCGGACCCTCTGATGAGGCTGCTCTGCTCCCACGTAAGTCAACAAGTCAGATATCAGCATAGAAGAAACACCCATGCACGCCTGACAGTGAAAAGTAACCCAACACTTACGCTGGGGGCTGTGCTGGGGGCTGCTCTGAGGAAAGGTTGCCGGGTCCGGCAAGGTGGTCTCGGGCGCTTCCTCTGCGACCTCGGTGGGATCATCCTCGACGACAACCACCGGAGTCTTGGCCCTTTTGGACGCTCTCTGGGCCAGCGTCCTGAAAAAGAAAGAGTTCAGAATGAAGCAAGTCAGATTCAAGACGAAGCAATAAAATTGAAGAAATACAAGTGCAGCATGGAAGCTTACTCTTCTTCTTCCTCGTCGTCGGAGCTGAGCGCGGAGAGATCAAACTCCGGCTCGCCTCCGGTGCGAAGAGGCGGAGGAGTGGGTTCCCTTGATCGCTTGGCGGGAGTGGCAGCGGCGGCCTGGGAGGATCCCGCCTCAGTTGTCGCAGCAGTGTGAGGCGCTCCTGCGGCAACCGTACTTGCCGCGGTAGAGCTCGTCGCCGCAGCCCATTGGCTGGCCCGTCTGCCGTCTCGTATCATCTCCGGCCTGCTGGGCGCCTCCTTATGGCGGAGCCGGGGAAGCTTCGTTCTTGATAAGCTGTTGGATGATGGGCGGAAGCGTCCTCGGCTGGCTCGCTCGGCTCATCTTGAGCTCGGCTGCTCCTCCTCGCCGCAAGCTCCTCTCGTCGGCCGGGCTTGCCGCCTGTTCCGCTGCCTCTGCCTCCTCCACAGTGAACCCGAAGGCGCCCGGTCATGGCGGCTGCTGCCGCCTCCTCCAACCTTGTGGCAATCCGTACCATCTCTTGGTCGGTGGTGTCGCGGGTGAGCCACTTCTGCTCGTCGTTGCGGACAGTCACTTCTTCCAAGCTGTCGAAGAACTGCCGCACGACGTCGTCGGAAGGCTCCTGCCAAGTTGGAACGATCCCATGTGAATCGCACAACGGCATCATGGCGCGGATGCGGTCCAGCGACGAGTTGTTGCACAAGGGGACGACCCCCCTCGGCAACCTAAACCACTCGGGGTGCTCGGTCATGCTTGAATAGCTCCTGCAAAGATCGCCGTCAACTCCAAGACTGTGAAGTTCGATTAAGGCCAGGCGCAGCCTCATGATGTCTGCGGCATTTTGGAACTCCCAAGCAGGTCTCCCCTCTCCTGCAAGGGAGCAATGCGGCGCCGAAGCGAAGTCCGCGCCAACCGCGCTTTACGGTGAGTCCGGCAAGCCTAAGGCGCCAAGATCCGGTCACGGCAATCTGAGCCTCGCATCCTCCGGCGCCAAGTTACTCCAATCGTTGCCGCGCACTATTGGGGTTTAGGCGCCACCGGCGATCGAAAACTCTGAGTTCTCCTCAACGATCCAGCACCTGTTGCCTCTCCACTCATCCCACTTGCTACGGAACTCTCCTTCCAAGTAAGCTTCTTTCTTGCCGATCCTGGAGACCCAAGCTATCCCTCCGGCAAGCGGCTCTTCTCTCTCGGTGCGGGGCATGAAGAAGTGACGGAAGAGGGCGACATTTGGGTGGACTCCGACAAAGTTCTCGCAAAGGTGTGCGAAACCGCCATGTTGAGAACGGCGTTGGGGTGAAGTCAAGGAGGCGGAGGCCATTTGTGTTCATGATATCACAAAAGAATTGAGAAGGGCGGCAGAGCCCGGGCAGAGAAGAAAAGCGCGAAGAAGGGATACCCGGCGAAAACCTTCTCGGATCGTGGCGGGGATCACCCTTCTCGTGCGCTGGTGCGCCTCGTCTCCGTCGACGGAAGAGGTAGAACCCTCCCGCAGCTCCTTTGCGTCGAGCGGGTGAAGAAGGGCCCTCTCCTTACATAGCGCCGCATGAGCTCAAGGCGCCTCGGCCGACTTTCACGCCCTTCCCTTGTCGGCTTTGAGACCATGGCGGATGGCGGCGGAGGAGGTGACCGGCGATGGTGGTGGAGACGATGGCGACGAGGCGGGCGTTGCTCTCTCTTCTCGGCTTGGGAAGCGAGGGGGAGCAATGGTGGTTTTCGAAGATCAAGCGACAAATGGCGAGGTGAGCGGAATGCCTGTTTCCTCTGCTTATAAAGAGGGAGCGGGCGGACGTTTCGCCTTTAGGATAAAGAACCTCCCCGCGATCTCGCCCACGATCTCTCCCACGACGCTGGCGTTTGGCCAGCGCTGCTCGTGAGGGACGTGGTGGGTCCGGGTAAAAGTAACGGCGTGATTTGAGCCAAGGCGTGCCCGCACTGCTTTTTTGGGCACAGCCCACAGCGCTCGGCACCGTGTGTGGCCCAGGCCCGGGGCTCCTGCAGGGTGTACTAGAGTAGGGGTACCCTAGTATCCCGATCTCGCCGCGAGCAGTTGTAGCACACCGCGGCAAGGCTTGCGGGGGATCGCTAAGATTCTCTATAGCTCCTTTGGAGCCATTCAAGAACAAAGTGTTTTAAGTCAAAAGAAACAAGGCCCGGCAAGAGGAGCTTGCCGGGAAGGCCATCCATGGCACCTGAGAAGACAAGACCCGGCAAGAGGAGCTTGCCGGAAGGCTCGAGAGCGACAAGTCCCGGCGGCAAGGATTCAGCCCCGGCGAGTCACTTGCCGGAGCAGGCAACCTCTCTTCATCTCCGCTCCAGCTCATCCACCAACGTGTCGCCATGGGGCCATTCCAAGCGCGCGTGTCAAGAGGCTGTGTAGCCAGCGGAGAGCAAGCGATAAGCGGCGCCGACAAGATAAGCCATCGTGGCAGAGGCGGTGGCGCCCATAATGACCACTTTTGCCTTGTTTGGGAGACTTAGGCGGTATTTATTACCCTTGTCCCTGCCGTCGAGGTTAGGTATGATGCACCTATAATCGCATGCTAATGCGTGTACCAACTACTGTTTTTTCCATTTCTACCCTCATCTCGTTGCCACCGTGGAGACCCTTTAGCCTATAAAGGGAGGCCCATGCATAGCGTAGAAGGGGTTCGACTCGTTCAGTTTCAGCTCGTGCAAACCACAGACCCTCGTGCTAGGTTTTTAGCTCTCATCGCTCCCTAGCAAGAACACAATATAATCGAGACAAGCAGCGGTGAGGTGTTATCTCTCCGGAGAGCTCGAAGCTGGGTAAACTGCTCGTGTGCATCGCCTTGATCTGCTCTTTGTGCAATCTCCGCCCCCTACCGAACCGAAAGGGACCCGGTCTCCCGGTCCCATAGGTGTCTGTGGGTCACGATCAGCCTCCCCGACAATCTGTCAGTTGGTGCAGTTCCAAACAGAGCGTCGTGGCGGGATCTACGTGTGAAGCAGAGTACATAGCTGCTTCGGAAGCAGCAAATGAAGGAGTCTGGATGAAGGAGTTCATATCCGATCTAGATGTAATACCTAGTGCATCGGGTCCAATGAAAATCTTTTGTGACAATACTGGAGCAATAGTCTTGGCGAAGGAATCCACATTTCACAAGAGAACCGAACACATGAAGAGACATTTCAATTCCATCCGTGATCAAGTCAAGGAGGGAGACATAGAGATTTGCAAAACACATACGGATCTGAATGTTGCATACCCATTGACTAAGCCTCTTCCACGAGCAAAACATGATCAGCACCAAGACTCCATGCACTACAAAAAAAATACACTTCCGTGATGATACGTGTTTGTCACAGTAGGTCGCGTTTTGTCATGCATGTACATCCATGACAAATTTATGATGTAATCAAGATAGTCATACGTGTTGCCGTAGAAGTGTTCCATGACATTACCAAAATTATCATCACGGAAGTGTCCACTTCCATGACAATAAATCACGTGTCCGCGAAGTGCTTTCGTCAAGGGTGACCGACACGTGGCATCCACCGTAACGAACGCTGTTAAGCTATTGGGTGGGTTTTGGATCCGATAACCCGTTAATTGACCCGACCAAGTGTAAAATCATCATTGGCTGGAGGAAACACGTGTCGGCTCATCGTTGGGACAGATGTCATCCACTCATTGGACAGAAGGCACCTATAATACATCGACATGTAGCACGTCCCAACAGAGGCCCATTCCTGTGAAAAGGTCGGCCCGTTTGACTTGGTCAAAAGGTGGCGGGCCGGCCCATGTAAAGCCTGTTAACGGCCTGTTCGCATATAGCCCATTTACAGCCCGCTAACCCAAGGCCCGTTACGCCCTATCTAAATTAGGCCCAGTAGCGTCATCTGGGCCACCCGATATGATTCCAGCCTGTTTTCACTTCTGGCCCATGTATGGCCCATGACGTCTTTCGGCCCATATGAGGCCCTATGTAACTCTTGGCCTATTAACGGCCCGTGGTGAAACTGGCCCGTAATGAACAGTGTATCACTTTACACCCATTAATGGCCCGTGGTGAAACTGGCCCGTAATGAACAGTGTATCACTTTATACCCATTAACGGCCCATTATTCCGTTGGGCCATTTACAGTCCATGTTATCTTTCGGCCTTCTCAGAGCCCATTTATTCTTGGGCTCATTTCCAGCATTCGTTTACTTACGGCCCATTACTGTCATTTTCTGCTTGTCGGCCAAATTCAGCCTGTGTTTACAGTCGGCCTGTTTGTGGTCCGTTAATACGTTGGGTCGTTTTCATAGCGTCATCAAATTCGGCCTATTAATGATGGCCCATTATGGTCGGCCCATGAACGGACGATTCCAACTCTAGCCCATTTACGGCCATAATGCGGTCCGTTTGGCCCATGTTTGGCCAATCGATGATACGGCCCGTATAAGGCCCATTGATGATACGGCCCGCAGAAGGCCCATTGTTTCTACGACCTGTAGAAGGCCCATTGTTTCTACGGCCCCTAGAAGTCCCACTGTTCTACGGCCAGTATGAGGCCCAGTGTCACTACAGTAAATATTAGCCCATTGTTATTGTGGCCTAGTTTAAAAAAATAGGTTATTGCAGCCACTAGATAACCGCGGAAAAAGAACTGCAATGACTATAAGAAAACAAATAAACAAGACAACAAGGAAATAAATAAGCAAGCAACTAACGCTAGGCTATCATGGCTATTACACATATTACATCCATTGGGCATCAAAGTTCGCCACCAGTGCAAATATAGGGAACAAAGCAGCATATCATATACACTGGTTGTCAAAGTTGGCGACCAGCGCAAATGAACGCCGCAGCAAAACAAATCCAGAACTGAAACCACTTCACAAGATCTCAAGAAACAATATCCTGGGTACCCATAATGCTGGCAAGATGCTTAGCAAGCTTATTAACTTTCTCTTGTTTGGCGCTTAAATCCTCCAGAGTTTATTGTTGCACCAGAAAATATGCATCTGAATTCTGCAGGGACCTCCCGATCCTTGACTTCTTGTCACAAAGACATCTGATTGATGTCTTTCAACTTGAAGTTGAGACTCAAGAAGACGAACCGATTCAAAGGCTGCGAGTTCAAGAGCTTGTGCGGCATAGAGGGCCAAAGAACTTCCGGACACTACATCAAGACAGGACTTTTGGGTTCCCTCACCGTCGTCAAGATAGTTTTATCGACTTTAAATTGGAGACCAACAGGATGTCTCACTATCTTGAACCTTATCTGCATTACTTCCTTTACCATTGGATAACGCGGCATCTGTTTCTCCAATATTTTGTCCGCATTGTAAAAGAGAAACAAGCGGACACATCACATGTTTACCATGTTGTATATGAAACTCATTTTGGTAAATGAGTTCAAGAGTAAAGTGGACAGGATAACGACATGAAACAAACATATATCTATGTACCATGGTCACTTTATGGTCTATATCATTCTAGTTTTTGCCACAAATCAAGATAGAGGCACGATTCAAATAATATTTGTCTAAGACAAAAGCGAGAATAGACAAAATATAAGTGTGGGTAACTATAGAGCAATAACAACACTTGTAATGTGCATGACATGAGAACATAACTGTTTATTCAATTGAAACTGAAATCAACATAGAGCTGGTTACAACGTAAAACTAGTTAAAGAAACAGGTTTTAAAACATACACATTGCGCCATTGGAGTTTCAATTCCATCCTTCAAATTTGAAAATAGTTGGTATGAGTAAATACTGAATGCAGGAGCAAAGGAGTATGAACCATAGCTACGTAACCTGACACGAGAACAAATTTTCTTCTCCTTTAAGCGTTGAGTTGGGATTAGGAGTGGTGGTCCTCGTGCTTTGGGCACTCGCAGGTTCCTTACTATTGCTCGTGCTTGGGTGCTCTGTGGTGGAGACGGTCTTGTGTCAATCGGAACTGGGTTACTATCTGCCGGGGTTGGGGTTAGGAGTGGTGTAGCTGGTTCTCTGTCCAAGCTGGGTAGGGGTACAATCTACGAGAGTCTGGGTTATGTGTGGTGGATCTGGTCCTTGGGCAAATACAACCGTGGTTCTATCTGCATCAATCGGTAGCACTATCTTTTCTCAAGACCGTGTTGTTACTACCTTAGATATCGCCATCACGCTCTCCAATTCAAATGGCTGATAAACAAGAAAAGTAATTGAAAGTATAGACATTGTATGATAGACAGGTGCAATGGATAGTGGGGAATAAAAGAGGGCATGAAATAATTCATATGTATGTTGTCTAACGAAATAGGATAGCATGACACAATTTCACATATATGATGGCTAACTAAACAGGATAGCATGACACAATTTCACATTATGATGGCTAACTAAAAATATGGAAAGACATAGTTCAAAATATGAGACTATGTAAACAGGATAACATGACATAACTATATAATGTGTTTATTAAATAGGTTGGCATGCCATAATTCACATACATTCACGGATAGAATGCCATAATTCAAAATATGATGACTGTAAACACTAAACAGGATGAGAGGATATATCTATATGATGTATTTATTAAATGGGTTGCCATGCCATAATTAAGATAGATGATGTGTATGTACTATGTAAACATGATGGCATGATATAATTCAAATATATGATTTATATAGTAAGCAAGTAAGCAGATGGCAATGCATATATGATGTAAAAACTAAGCAATGGAAGACAACATGCATGACATGGGTAATATAACCCTGCCAAGTTTGAGCATAGACCTCAGTGGGGAAATAGGGCTGGTCATCATCCTCTGAATCCTCCTCTCGAGGAGCTCTGTAACCAAAGAAGATGTCTGCTTGACAGTAGCATTATCTGCTCACGAATACCTTGTTTTCACTCAGTACTTCCATCACCGCTTCAAATGGCTGATGCACAGGAAGAGTAGTTGAATACAAAAACGTTGTCGACAAATGGAACACGTAATACAAAAAAATGATAGCATGATATAATTCACATACATCATGATTGGCTAAACAGCATGGCATTGCATAATTCACATATATAATGCCTTTGCAACAAGATAGCATTGTACAATTCACATATATAATGTCTTACAACAAGACGGCAATGCATAATTCACATATATGGTAATTAGACACTGAACAGGTGGCATTCGCAGAAAGCATGTCTAAACTAATCAAATGACATAGCAATGTGAGACACCATACGCATGATATGAGCAACATAACCCTGCCAAGTTAGAGCATACACCTTGGGGGGGGGAATAGGACTGGTCATCTGTCTCTGAATCCTCCCCTGAGGAGCTATCGGTAACCAACGAGATATGCGCTTTGTCGACAGCATAGTGCACGCTGAAGACCTTGTTTTCCTCCAGAATTTGCCATCACCGTATCCAATGGCTGATGCACATACGAAGAGCAGCTTGAATGTACTAACATTGTTGACAAATGTAATATGTAACGGAAAAAAAGGATGGCCTGATATAATTTACATATAAGATGACTGGCTAAGCAGGATGGCATTGCAAAATTCACATATATGATGCCTGGCTAAACAAGATGGCGTTGCATAATTCACATAAGCGATGAATAAACTAAACAGATGGCTTCACACAAAGGATGTCTAAACTAAGCAGATGACATATTTGATGTATAAAGTAAGCAATGCAAGACACCATATGCATGATATAACCAACATCAGCATGCCAAGTTAGAGCGAAGACCTCAGGGGGTAAATAGGAGTTGTCTTCTCCTTCCGAATACCCTCGAGCAGATATCTTCCTCTCGATTACAATCCGAAATGCGTGGAGGGGGCTGCCTTTGCGCCTACCATGGAGCGACGTCAAGATGAAATTTTATTGCCACGCATAAAGGCTAAATCTCTTTTGCTCTACATGTTCAGTTCCATTATTTACAATAACTATCATGCATAGGAATAAAACATAGTGAGATTATGTAAGGAGTGCATGCAGAAATCCAGAGTGATGGTAGCAACCTGTGGATAGACCCAAAACTAATAACAGCAGGCAGATAATGGCTTCATTTAAAAAATACAGATAATGGCTTCTTTACTGTTTGTTTCCCACCCAACATGAAACTCATAGTAGACACCGGAGATTAACCAGATAGTAGATAGATACTATTGATAGCGACCCCGATATGTACCCCCCAACCATTTAGAAACTCAAGTTTCACCATTAGTTTGGAGCTGACTCAGAGTCTAATCGGTGAAGATGACGATAAAGTAGCATGTAATATTAAGCGATGCATAACGTAAGCAGACACGAAAGAGTGCGACCTCTCTTGCGGACCCGTGTAGTCCTCGAGGTCATCTGCTTGGTTGATGATGGTAATGCAGTTTTCATGGCTGCCAGCGGCGGGGAAGAAGATCTGATGCGGCGAAAGACAATCTGGAGGCGGATCCTGGCATCCGGTGGTTGGACCCTTACGTCGTTGGAGCAGCTGAGCTGGGGTGGACGACGGTGCAGCGAGGCGGGAAAAACCATGCAAGGTTTTCTTTGACAACTATCTGTAAGAGGAGTAATTCGTAAGGGCTCGTTTGAATTGGAGGATTCCAACAATGCGAGGATTGGAAATAGACAAGTAATAGGATAGGAATGCACGTGCAAAAATGTAGAGAATTTAAAAACATAGGATTTACGCCAATCTGGTTGTTTGATTCACAACAATTGGAAGATCACAGGATGAAAAGAAGCATGGTGAGATTAAGTTAAACCACAAGAAAATGTACGGTGATAATGCTATTATGCTACTATCTCTTAGTCTTCTGCTTCATGAATAGGAATATGAAAATGAGGACAAGTGAAAATTAAAATTCCTACGTTTTTTCTTTCAAGGAGACACTAAAGGAACAAATCCGTGTGCTCGGTGGACAATATATATAACATGTAGAGTAAAAAAGAGATGCAACAAATGTACAACCTCTTTGGCGAAGCCATGTCGATCTCATCGTGATTGGGTTGGCCGGTGAGGATGCTTCAGCTGACTTTGCTGTCGGAGGAGGGGAAGAAGATCAAGGCGTATGTACATGGAGCCCGAGGTATCGCTCATTGTGATGGAGGGTTTCACGTTGGAGCAGCTCCGGTGAGTTGTACTGACGTCGAGGCTGAAGCAGGACAAGAGAGACAACGAACAACGTTAACCAGTGGAATTCTAATAGCATCTCCAATACATGACGTAAAATACATAACCACAAAGTGCTAGATGTAAAATACATCAGCCGCTCATCTCTGAACTTAACAAATGAAACTGAACTTAAGCTATCGAAACTGAATTTCTTGTCGAAACTGAATTTCTTTGTCGAAACCCGAACGCACTAGCAAGGTGAGGCTACACGTCGGTCGACTGAATTTTTCATCTCACAGTGGTCAGTTGATTTTTGCAGCCGTTGGATAGGAAATCAAGGGCTGCGGTTCATCTTCACCCTCCACCCCGAGCCGCCACCACCATCGCCAAACAGCCCCCCGCCGCCCACGGCCTGCGGTGCGCCGCTCCGCCTGCCCCAAAAACACTCCCCACCGTCGGTCCGCCGCCCCCGGCCATCCCTCTAGGCCCCCCCGTGCCGAGCTTTTTATCCGGCGATCCCGACGCCACCGCCACACCAATGCCCTGCCACCATCGGCGACCACCGCCCCCATCCTAAACCCTAAGATAGATAGTGGGGTACCTCTCCGTGAAAGCCCCCTCCCCACGCGCGGCTGGTTCTTCCTTCACTCCGTGAGCCTCCCACCCCTCAAAATTGGTGACCCAAAAGTCGATTCAGTCCAATGAAGTGTAGCTAAATCGAGGCATCGCAAGCAAGAGCAAGAGCGAGAGCAGCAGCGCGAGCAAGAGCAATAGCAAGAGCAGACCAGGCAGGGGACTGAGAGCAAGAGCAGAGCAGCAGCGCGAGCGAGAGCTAAAGCAGCAGCAGCTCCTACTGATGTGGACGTCGCCACCGAGGGAGCGACACCGTGGAGGAAGTGGCCGGCGACGCCGCCGTGGATGGAGCCGCGCCGTGTCGGCTCGGGACCGAGCGCCGGCAGCACCGTGAGATCGAATCAAGAAGATAATGCGGCGATTAGTGTACAACCTCTTTGGTGGCGCCGATTAGGCCGCAGCTTCATCCGAGGAAACGGTGATGATGATGCTCTTTCGGTGGTGCAGGTGAAGACGGCGGTGTGGGAATGGAGGTGGCGCAAAAGACGAGGGGAACATCGGGGAAGCTCCTTGGAGATGGAGGACGGGGTGGCTGAACCGGCGGGACGATGAGATCGACGAGGGATCCTCATGTGGTACGGTGGATGAGGGACGTCGAGGTGTTGCTGTGGACGACGTCATCGGGGAAGAGGCTCCGGCTCGGTGGCGGACGGAGCAGGGTGTGGGGTTTTGTCGCGGGTTTTCGCGGCCTCGGTGTCTGAATGGGTAGGCGGATGGGATGTCGGTGGAACCATGGCTTAGAGACGCGCTTGTCCGAGATGTGGGGTAAGTTCACGAAGTACCCCCACCGATTTGAGGCGGTTCTTTCGGTTCAGGGGTACCACGGGCATTTCGCGTGTCGGGATTTCACAGGAGGTGGGAGTTTTCGCGCGCGTTGTAATTTCGGAATAGCAAGGCACGGGTTGTGAGATGGAGGGAGTTGTCGGAGCACAACGAGACGAAGATATATCTTAAATATTTCGGGCTAACAAGGCGCGGGTTGAAATTTCCGGACAAGCCTAACGTGTATTGTACCAAATCAATGCGCACTACAAATGTCATTCAAAACTTTGAATTCATGTTATGTTCAATTAAAATATTTCTCTACGTGTATAATGCATGCCACCTACTACTCAAATGAACGTTTTAGTGCATTCCAAACGTATATACTACCGATTCAATATGAACTAAATTTGAATTCGTTTCTCCATTTGAATAAGATCTCTGATAATGATCGTTGTGAAGTCAAAGCATTTGAGTTCGCTTTCTCTGCTTTTAATAAGATCTACAATCATCATTATTGTCAAGTTAAACCATCGTTTGTGTATTATCTTCACATCACACCACATGATTAGTCTCGAGTTACATATGAACTATGTGTACTATATGAACTCGAACTAGATTTTTTGAATCCACTTTATTTTGATTTCAAATCACATTACATTTCTAGCTCTAACTAGATCTTCATAATCTAAACCATGTCTCGTATGTATAATGTGCTTATCACATTATGTATGGTGCCCCGCCCCCTAAGCCTACAAGTATTTAGATGTGAGTTGCAAACACCAAACATTACCACAAATTCAAATAAAATGTGAGAATGTTCGATATATAGTATTGTTTAGATTGTTCGATATTTAATTGTAAGCTGCAAATGCCACACATTATCACAAATTCAAATAAAATGTGAGATTGTTTTATTTATAGTATGGTTTAGATTGTTCGGCATTTAGCTGTGAGTTGAAAACGCCATGCATTATCACATTATGGTATAACATGTGCACAACACGTGTATCACCGCCATATTCATCCATGCAATGTTTAAAACACTACGATCTCCTATTCAAATATATGAATCCGCTTTCATATCAAATTATGATCTTTGTTAGTCTCTTACACCCACACAATCCTCTAACCTTTGTAGCTACCACTAACTTTCTCTCGTGCATGCACACGCCCTCCTCGCCCTCCCCTCCCTCGGCATTCTATCCACTTTGGGCACATTCATATTTTTTTCTTTAGGTCGTTCTCCCGAGTCTCCACAACTCCTTTCCGACACACACACCGATCAATAAACCTCTCCAGTGATGCCTGCCTACAACATACACACACACCTTCAATCTCCTCCTTTATGTGTCCTTGCCTCGTGTCTCTCATACGTTAGACACACGTGTAAACTCTCGCCTCTTTTCATCGATCTCACAATCGCACACTCCTCCCCTATCTAGCTAGTAGTTGGGCCTCTCGCACCACCTCCTAGCTCCATTCTCTCTGTCTATCCGTCTCGCTGGGCCTTATTTGCCTATAACAAATGGACATACACCGACCGATCTCTCGCTATACATATAGCTAGCTAGGTCCTTATAACTCGTTTTTACCCACACGTCAATCGATCTACCTCATTAGTTGTGTCTCTCCCTTCCTCCGACAAACAACAATTTATCTACCGATCCAGTTAGGTTTGCTTACCAAACACATGGTTCCCCTTCATCATCCATGGATGCGTCCCACAGCATCTATCACGCATGCAGTACACACGAAACACATCCCCACTCTTATTAATAATATTGCAGTTCCACCCTCAGTTAGTCTAGTAGGCCTCTCCCACCATCTTAGAAAAGGAACTCCATCACCCATACAACAATCTACCCTCTCCCTCCCTCTCCTCCTCTCTCTCTCTCTCTCTCTCTCTCTCTGTCCCATCATATTTCCCGTCCTTCAGTTGTGTATGGATGTCGACCGATCTCCCTCATGACATAGCTGGGTCTCTCCTTCTCAACACATATACTAGTCGTTCTACCTCTATAGTTAGGCCTCTGCCTACCCCTCCC
Source organism: Aegilops bicornis (assembly GCA_021605145.1). Taxonomy (NCBI): domain Eukaryota; kingdom Viridiplantae; phylum Streptophyta; class Magnoliopsida; order Poales; family Poaceae; genus Aegilops; species Aegilops bicornis. The sequence continues at coordinate 3,500,997 of JAHIAL010000028.1, read as the reverse complement.
CCCACCCCCTCCCCCCCACACACCGATACATCAAGCGCTCTAGTCATGTCTCCCTGCCACACACAAACTTGACATGTGCCCTCTAACGTTCCGGTAGGCCGGGCCGCCCTATATCTTTGACTTGCACACACACACAATTTCGATGGCTCTCTTCATCGATCTCGCACCCATCCACTTGATCCTCTCTTCGACTCTATCGATAGCTATGACCCCTCCCTCTCTTCTCGTGGATTGCCCGACCCTCTATGTATGATATGGATAGGCCTCCATTTCACACACATTGCATGCAAAATTTTGTTTGAGATGTCACGACACATATTCCTACAAATAATTAACTAAATCAACCCCCACCCCACCCCCACCCCAAAACAAAAACACTCATGAACGCGGTTTGTATCTCTCACACACACCCACGTAGGTGGGGGCGTGCCACGAAGAGAAGAGGTGCTTGCACGACACGTACTCCTGCCTCTTTCCCAACCACACCCGCACGGGTACACGGTGGAGCTCATTTCTGTACGAAAAAGGCAGCCCACGTGGTAATTTGGCACATGTACTGGTTGTCCACTTGGTGGAGGGAGGATCGTCTACCACGGGTGAACAAACAAATTGCGACTTGACGTGTTATGTTAAAAAAAGAGGCAAACCATGTGGGGCCTACCTTAGAGGCAAGGCTCTATACACTGGAGTACTTTTGATGTGTCCCGTCAACTCGCAGAACGAGGAGAAGCTTGCTTAGTACACCGTCTCCCCCGCCCACGGGCGTGGTGGCTCGCAGGATGAGGTGAAGCTTGCTCCGCCTTACGCCCGCTCCCTCGCCCATGTGCGCGGTGGCTCGCAGGACGAGGAGAAAAATTTACTACTCCCTCCGTTTACTCCTCGTCCCTACTACCTTGGTTATAGAGATTATATCATATTGTTTGGAATATATATGTCCTTTAGTAGATTTCAGTATGAACTACTAGTACATACTCCAAACACTGATGTATATAGACGTATTTTAGAGTGTAGATTCACTCATTTTGCTCTGTATGTAGAACTCTCCCTCGCCCCTCGACCCTCACCCACGTGGTGGACGTGCAGCAATTCATTCGGTGTCATATAGCCAGAACGATATATACTGCACTACCATTATTGCCCGACTTCCCGAAGAGGCGAAGAGCCAATCGCAAGGTTAATATTTTGGAGATCCCAAGCGCAAGGTTATAGGAGAATGAGTAGTAGGTGCCGCGTCATTTATAAATAAAGTTTTTTTCTTCAAAGGGCACGACGCAATATGATAGGTTCATATGGAGAGAAAAGGAAACCGCTCCACTATATACATAGTCTGGACGGGCCAGCCTACAGGTTTGCTTGCTGGGTTGCTCTCTTCACACTCTCTCGAACAAAACGACTGTGGCTACATCTCTAACATCCTGGCAGATCACGTCTGCTTGGGGAAGGGGTGGATGCTTAGTGTAGATGCGGTGGTGGCCGTTACGGCGGAAACCCACTGCTGGCACGCCCCGATCGTGGGTCCCCGCCGTTCTCTCTCACAAAGCCGGTGAGGTTGCCTTCGCCCCTTGCTCACCGCCGCAACGTGGGCGGTTGCCGCCTCCGCCGCCCTCCTCAAGGTGGAGCTACGTCCCTCAAGTACAACTCCTTTACAGCCGGCTTGCACCATCGCTCCAAATGCCCACATCACTCCTCGTGGATATTTCTCTAGTACTTCTTGCCCCGCACATACCTCTCTTGGCTTCTACGTACTATATTTGTGATGAGTTTATGTCTCATCAACTAGTCCCAAAGAATCTTATTCTAATCACGCTTCTTCAATTTCTTTGCCACAGGGATGCTCATCTCGAGTTTGGTGAAACTGCACAAAATGATCCGATGGTCAAAAGGTTGCAAACTTCATTTCTTAGGAAGCGCCACGTTGCCAACAAAATAAAGCCTGGTTAGGGTTTACGGTTCAAGGGCTAGGGACCGCATGGATCGTTTTTTTTTCTTTAGCTGTCTCTATTCCAAATTAAGTGTCAACTTTAGTAGTAGTACAACTTTGTACTAAAGTTTGCACAAAGTTGAGACACTTATTTTGGAAAGGAGGGAGTACATATTTGATATGATCTGTCAACCATTGAGATGCAATAGCATTCATGTTAGTCTCCTTTGTATTTGATGAAAAGTTGCAACGGGCAACCTTGGATGCAAGATACATGTAACAGAAGCTGGAAGCTTCATAGCATTGTACAAATTTATCTCACTGATAAATTACAGTATGTACTATACTAGTACTTCCTCCGTTCCTAAATATAAGTCTTTGTAGAGATTTCACCATGAACCACGTGCGGATGTATATAGATGCATTTTAAGTGTAGATTCATTCATTTTGTTCCGTATGTAGTGGAATCTCTACAAAGACTTATCTACTAGTAATAGCTAGCCCCACTACTAGGAATTCTCTATCCTGTCCTTGGGCCACATCATCAAAATTGATGTAGCCGTTAGATGAAGTAAATCAGTCCAGAATAGCCGTCTGATCTAGACGTTGAGAGGCTCAGCTAAGCCACATGCAAGCATCATAAATACCGTGGCACATGCATGTGAGTGGGTTTTAAATCACATCAACATGTCTGCATGCAAGCATGCACTGGTAGCATGCATGTAAGTGAGCTTTTAAGTCCCATTAACATGTGAAAAAGAAAAATATAATCCCATTATGCAGTAGGAGTTGGCTGATCTTTTCTCCTTACGTGGGATGATCTAAATGATGATGGGAGTTTATTTAGTTTGGCTACCACATTTGTCATGCGGTTATAGAGTTTTTTTTAGTTCTATGAAATCGATAGTTTTGTGCAGAGAGATATACCGTTGTTCCGCGGCAACATGCGGGGACTCATCTAGTAATATTTAGGAACAGAGGGAGTACTACTATGTAAAGAGTTAGGTGTTGCACGATGATAGTGTGAGGTGGGCCATGTAATCACTGAGCCTGCGTGTTTTCACTACTCTTGCACGCCTCCGCTGTAAGAATGGAGAAAATTGTAATCTAGTAGTAGTACCTCCTTTCGCCGAAAGTGTGGGACATCCAACAGTCCTACCACCTCAGTAATAATGACCAATGAGCCGTCAAAATCACATATACCCAGCAGTAAGTTGGACGGACGAAGCAACCATCACTCTTGCACCAGTGAGAGGTCGCGTCTGCTCTGCTCGGGCATGAATGCGGCACCGATTCTTTGGAGCTGGTGACTGCCGTTTGGCGGAAGCGTAGCATGGCGATGGAGGGGCTTTGGGTGGGCCAAGCTGGTGAGGAGCGGGCGTGGCAGCTGTCCGCATGTCCCTACCGGACACGCCCGGAAACAAGAGGATGCACCGACTCTCGCAGCTAAAATCGTACACTACACAACACCTCTCTATAGGAGTAGGTCGATCTGTCGCTCTCTCTAACACACACATGCTATTAAACACGCACACACACACACGCACGCACGCACGCACGCACCTTGGTCCCGTTGCACCTTCTAACATGACTTATTACACCTAGACGGAGGGAGTAGTAAGTATCACGAGATACGGTGGCACAATCGACTTAAGTCGAATACAAGTGCCCAAAATTTGTGTGCATGTTATAATAAGGATTCACATAAAATAGCACGTGAGCGAGCAGAGGGATCAATTGGAGATTGTTCCTAGCAAAGAGCGAGATGTGTGAGGTAAGATACACGGCGGGCGCTTTTAATTTTTCTTATTAATTTGTTTGTTTCACCCTCCGACTGGTGGGACCCAGCGCATTACACGTGGAGAGAGGTAAGGTGACTAAGGCTGCATTATTTCTGCAACACTGTGGATAGTCTTACCACCAAAGCCACATGACACGATTATGATTTAAATCCCAATGACTCCCACACACACATAAAAAACACGGCATGCGTGCCACACTAATGCAGGAATGTATAATATGTTATTTCACTATCGTTGAACATAACAGGATGGTTGTGTAGCTGGTTAGCCTGTTCGCTCTTCAAACTTGAGGTCTCGGGTTCGATAACTACACTTGAGCATAATTTGTGCCAGGAGTATTCTTTGACTGGTCAAAATGTTTTCTAGGGTTTGCACGCTTCACACTCTCTCTCCAGTATATATATACACGCTGGAGCCTCAGCGCTTGTAGTTGCTCTGTTCACACTCTCTCGCCCTCTCTCGCTGGAGCCTCAGCGCTTGTAGTTGCTCTCTTCACACTCTCTCGCCCTCTCCCGCTGGAGCCTCAGCGCTTGTAGTTGCTCTCTTCACACTCTCTCACCCTCTCCAGATCTAAACAAGACTTTGTTGGCCTCTATCTCCCCTCACTGCTGCTCAAAGAGCCGGCAGGATCCATCCGCCGGGAAGGGAAGGAGGCTTAACGCTGTCGCCAGAGGCGAGGACTACATCAAGAGCAGATTCACTTTCCACCTAGCAGCCGGGCGGGAGGGCCTCCGACCCCTTCTTCTTCGCCGCCGTCTCTGCCGCCCAGAACCATGCCCCAAGAACCTTAAGGTATAATTTACTTACTCCACATGCATTGCTCTAGCTGCATGTATACCATGAATCTAGGACGTGGTTCAAAGAGGAAAGGAGTGGGGAAAGTAGTGGTAAAAGTTGTATATAGTACGAATTTAGGACGTGGTTCAAAGAGGAAATGAAGGGGAAAGTTGTATAGCATGAATCTAGGACGTGGTTCAAAGAGGAAAGCAATGGGGAGAGTAGTGGGGAAAGTTCTATCGCATAAATCTAGGACGTGGTTCAAAGAGGAAAGGAAGGGGGAAAGTACTAGTTCAAAAAGGAAAGGAAGGGACAAGGTTGTAGAGTTTGAGCAGGACTAGATTTGCTGCGCTCACATAGGGAAAGGTGTCTAAAGATAACAAAACTGGGACCAACACAAATATGCTCCTTGGTTGTTTGTTCTTTGTTGCAACAGACTGTGCATGACCATAGTACATCGGTAGATGCACATGGTGCTGGTGCGTCCACTGTCCCGTGCAACTCATTAGCTGTTGTTAATCTAAGGCCATGTTTGGTTAAAAACTCCCTAGTCCCTACCTGCTTGGTTCCAGGGACTAAACATGGACTAGAGGTTATTAAAGGACATGCTAAAAGACCATGTTACCCCTAGTAATGAACTAATAGAGACAAGGTGCGATGCATGGCAGGGGCAACTGTTGGAAAAAGTCCCAAAAAGACTCGCTCGGGGTCTTCTTTCTTTAGTCCCAAATGCCCACTTTTAGTCCCTAAAAGTCCCTCCTGTTTGATTTAAATGGGACTGGCACGGAGTTTTTTTAGTCCCTACACCAAAATGTCCCTATAAACAAACACCCTCTAATAATGATGCTGGAAAATTGATGCAATGCCACAGTTAAAAGCAAATTACATGTTTAACGAATTTTATTGTTAATATAATCTCTATGTTAATATTAATCAGTGCCACCGTTTGAGAAATGCTACTGTCTTGCTTTCTTTCCCATTTAGATAAGGTAGATGCTTCTTTTTGTTGGCTTCTGTGTCATCCACCGTTATTGACCACTAATTGTTTCCTTTGCACCTCTGTGTAAACAGGGTTATCTACTTCACCTACGTTGCCATTGTGACCTTTTGTTGCACTTTGCACAAAACACTTTTGTTTTAAGAGTGTTTTGTGCAGTTCAACCAAAATGTCACACGACAACGTTGCTTGATTGCTTGATCTTAGTGGAACTGCACAAGAGGAGATCTTACTTCCTATCCGTTAAGGCGAATTTGGTTCAGATCTTCTTCTTGTGAGTTGTTTGAATTCTGCATCATGAGAGGTCAGTACTAGCCTTCTTTCACATGATTCTGCAGTGTGCTTTCATATGTTGGGAACTGCACAAATGGAGACAAGACTTCTAATCTGTATGTGCACCGTAATATCCCATTGAGGTAAGATAAGGATATTTCACAACTGCCGGCCTATATTTTGCAACTTTCATCAGAAAATTAAGTTTAGTACTATAGTTGTGCTCCCTAATTGACATGCCAAATCTTACATTGAAGGCGAAGCTTGTCTATTATTGAACAAGTGATGAAGGGGAAGAACAAGCGGAAGAAACACAAAAATCAACTCCCAAAGGTCTGTAATGAAACCTTTGGAACTGTGATGACACAAGTAATGATATAGTTTTGCATCTTAATTTATTGCTATGGCTGGAACGAGCAATTGTTTTGCCAGTGATTTGATGCCACTCTTAATGTAATATGTAATTATCTCTACTTGTGCAAACAGGGATCTTCTTTGAAGATACCATATATTTTAGTGGAACGGCACAAGAAGATGTTGGAAACATTAAACTAATCCAGGAGTATATAGTAAGCATGGCCACCACCGTAGATAGCAACAGATGGTTCCGGAGAAGTGCTCATCTATATGCTCTACACAATAAGCCTCCTGACAAAGGTTGGTACTCGTCTACTGATTTGATCCATATGATTCAGCTTTGTCATCTCTATTGGTGTTGTGCTACTATTTAGATACTGTCATGAAAAAGTGGTATTGTCCTTGAGAAGTGCTTCATCTGTGCTGTTTCAAATATTTCCTTTCCTTTTTTTCGAGCAAACAGGGATGCTAGCATTTAGTAGTCCTCTTGTCTTTGCACAACAGGATCATCTTCCTCTAAAGAAGAATATGGAGTACATGAAGTGACTAGTTCCGATTATGCCAGGATGAAGAAGCCTGTCTATCTTCTCATCGAAGGAGCAGCGATTGAAGGTTGGTTACATTACTCCCCACAAGACCAAACTAACTTCAGCTCGGAAGGACCGACAAATCTCCATTTTTTTCTGTGATCTTGTGAGTACAATGTTGTTCTAGGATTCTTTCTGGTGAGTTCCATTTTTCTAAATGTGTGCTCTACATGGACCATGTATGTGCCTGTTGAAACTGTCAATTCATAGTACAGTTTGGTTTATACTAATCACTTTTTTATATTTGTGCAAACAGTGGTGCTCAGCTTGATTTCAATGGGAACTGCAGAAAATGTTAATGAATACATCGAATCATTCATTTCCACCACAAGAAAGGAGGTGCCGATAAGTTCAAGGCGTTGCAACATATAAGGGCGAAATCATACAAGCTACGCGCGGATTTGGTTGATTTTGGTGGAAGCGCACAAAAGGACAGCTGGTTTATTTAGCACGAGGTGCCATGTCAATGTCCGAACTGATGGCAAACCCTGCCCATTCCACAATCGTAGGCATTTGATATTTTCGAATGGGACAACCTTGTCAAATTTTGCTCATTGATTTTAGCAAGACATGCATTTTATATTTTCGAATGGGACGCCCTTTCTTTGTCTGCCGGCGTCGATCAATTTTTCTTTATTCTTTAGTTGTGAAGTAAATATTGCCTCGACATGTGAGTCATTGAGATGCATAATCATCGATTGTTTTGAATGTTCTCTATGAATTGCCGTGCATGTGTGTTTGATTGCAATGTACGTAAACGCTAAAAAGCTGCTCAAACTATTTGTACTCCTACATTTCCTTTTTACTTAGCACATTGTCAAAGTGCATACTTTTTTCTATAAGATTGGTCAAAGTAAAGATACTTTGACTATAGACAGAACTTGTATGCAGACTAGAAAGGACCGGAGGGAGTACATGTGAAACTGCTGCAAACGAGGTGATCACCCTAGGAATAATGCTAGTACGTATTGTTTTGCATGTTCATCCAATGCCAGTGATACAGGAATTCGAACTAATCGAAATAAATTCATTCATACATGGTCGGATTTCATACAAACATGCCGGATTTCATTACATTTCATACATTCTTCAACTAAAAGGTGCGCTGGAGGTATAATTAATTAACCGAAGTTACCTTTTGTGTGTCCCATTGAGCCGAGCAGAAGCTTGATGACTTAGCTGCAGAGTGCTATGAATCGACATGTGGCCTGTTGGGGCCCATGTGTTACCAGCCAATCGCACCAAAGCTAAGTAGAAGCGTTCTTCTCGGCGCATAGCTCTCGACTACACGTCGCGGCCATGAATCTAACCGGCCGTCAATGGTGAACCCGCCTAGCTTGGCTTCAACCGGAGGGTAGCAGCGGTGGCCTTACTTGGACCCGAGCGACAGCGACCTACCATGTTCTACTCTTCCTCGTTTTCTGTGTGGCGCGTCCTCGTTGGCGGCGACGCGGGGCCTCGGCGGAGCCGGCGATGTCCTCTATCTCGTTGCCGGCGGGCGGCGTGATAATCCCCAAGTGCAAGGAATCATCGTAGCACTCTCCAAAGGTGGAAGTGATAAGTATGGAGTGTCGAACCCACAAGGAGCTAAAGGTAGGGTCAATATTCTCTCAAGCCCTATCTGCCACTGATACGACTCTACGTGAACCGAACGTTTGCTTCCAACTAGCAACGAGAAATAAAACTATGTTGTGGGTATGAAGAGGATAAGTTTGCATGGTATCGGAGAGCTAAAACATAAAAGTAGGTGCTGTTATCATAAAGTTAGAATATATTACTAAGTATTATAAATAGCGAGTGTGGAATAATGGTGGATCGTAAAGCGGAATTGTCCTAGGCAATTGTTAACAAGACCGCAATCACTATTGCAGTTTCATATGAGGGAGAGGCATAAGCTAACATACTTTCTCTACTTGGATCATATGCACTTATGATTGGAACTCTAGCAAGCATCCGCAACTACTAAAGATCATTAAGGTAAAACCCAACTATAGCATTAACGCATCAAGTCCTCTTTATTCCCATACGCAACAATTGCTCTTACTCGGGTTTAAGCTTCTGTCACTCTAGCAACGCACTATAAGCGAATCATGAATGTATTGCAACACCCGACAGAGGGAATCCCTCACGCTTGCGCAACACGGAGGGCACCATAGGACAGCACCAAAGTAAAACATACAACTCGTGCCAATCGAGATCATCAATCAACCGAAAGACAAAAGATATCTACTCAAAACATCATAGGATGGCAACACATCATTGGATCATAATATGTGGCATAAAGCACCATGTTCAAGTAGGGATTACAGCGGTGTGCAGGGGAGAGTGGACCGTGAAAAGAGATGAGGATGGTGATGATGATGGTGATGTTGATGAAGACGATCACCGTGGTGATGATTCCTCCCGATGGCACTCGGCGCCACCGGAAGAGAGGAGGAGAGGTTCTCCCCCTTGTGCTTCCTCCTCCATGGCCTCCACCCTCTGGTCCTTGGCATTCATGATGATGATGGCCCCTCCGGGATACTCCTCCATGGCCACCGGTGATGATGGCCCCCTCTGGCGGGGTGCCGGAGAGGGCCTAGATTGACTTCTCATGGCTATAGAGGCTTGCGGCGGCGGAACTTCCGATCTAATCTCTGTTCTGGAAGTTTTAGGGTACAAGAGTATATATGGGTGCAGGGAAATGCGAGGGGAGCTTTGGGGCCCCACGAGGCAGGGGGCGCCCCCACCCTCGTGAGCACCTCCCTTATCTCCTGACGTAGGGTCCAAGTCCATCCGGTAGCTTTCCTTCCAAAAATAACATCTCCAGTTGATTTCGTTTCGTTTCGACTCTGTTTGATATACCTTTTCTTCGAAACACTGAAATAGGCAAAAAACAACAATTCTGGGCTGGGCCTCGTGTTAATAGGTTAGTCCCAAGAATAATATAAAAGTGGATAATAAAGCCCAATATTGCCCGAAACAGTAGATATTATAGCATGGAGCAATCAAAAATTATAGATACGTTGGAGACGTATCACGGCGCCTTAGCGGAGCGGTGGAAATCCTCCCCATGTTCTTTGGCAGGTGGGGCCTCGGCTGAGCCGACGATGTCCTCTGCCTCGTTGTTGGCGGGGCGGGGCCTCGGCAGAGCCGGCGGTGTCCTCTGCCTCGTTGTTGGCGCCGCGGGGCCAAGGCGGAGCAGGGCCTCATCGACGCCAGCGGAGCGAGGACTCGTCGGAGCTGGCATTGTCCTCTGCCTTGTCCTCGGTCTCGCCAAACAGCGCCTCACCCGCTTCATCGCCCTCTTTGCTAGCCTCTTTGTAGGCGGCCACAGCCTCCGCTACCCGCATGCGGTACCGCCAGCCATCGAGGCGGCCCTAGCGGGCGGAGCGGTACGAGTCGAAAGCGCGCCCTGCTCCGCCGCTGGCGATCCGCTCCTCCGCTCGCAGTGCTCCTGGAGGAGATGGTGGTTGTAGGCGGCGTCGCCCTGCGCCTTCTCGGAACTGCTCCTCACATCTCCTCACCCTATCCATATATTGGGCACGGGCCTCGCCGATGGTCATGGTGCAATGCACCGCGAGGATGGCGGAGGAGGGGTGGCGCCGGATCATCAACTACCATGTTCTCCATTGGGACGTCGTTGTCCTCCGGCTGCCTGCCAGCCAGCCGGTCGGCAACAATGGCTGCCATCTCCTTGTGGTCCGTCGTCCGCCCGTCCCGAAGAGCTATGGAGCGCGAGGAAGCCATGGTGGGCAGTAGTGGTGTGGACAGGAGAAAGGGGACGGATGCGGATGACTGCGGCTATGGCCGGCGCAGCAGTTTATATAGCAATGGTGGGCGGGCGGAGGGACAGACGTGTGGCGCCGGAGTAGCTGCCTCGGCAACCGCGTATCATTAATGTGGGCAGCCGATTGACGGACGGACGACACTTGTGTCGTTTCAAAGCGAACAATCGCCTGCACCGGGAAGCGGGCAGGCGGTGACTGTTTGGTGAAGCAGCAGCAGGGCGAGAGAGATGACTTTACTTGGAGAGGATGACAATGGGGACCCACCAGGTCCATAGCCTCATGTACACAAGTGCCTACTTATTATATATATATATATACATATATATATATATAACTATAATTTATTTTTCTTCCTCCTGGTTTCCTGACATCACGGTCCCACACCATTGTCAACCTATGTAGTAGTCAATAAACGAGAGAATGGCACAAGACGCGGCCCACACCGGGACCAAGCAATGAGCAAGATTTGTGTTTTGAGGTGTGAGCACGCTGCAGAGTTTTCGATGTTTAGCCCAGATATTAATTTTTCTCCACCGAACAACAACGAAAACATCGCTGCAGGTATTAATCATACGGCTATGGCTGTCTATCCTGTGCCGGTATCCAGCCCGATATATTAATTTTTTCAAGCTGAAAATGGCTAGCCCAGCTATACTTTTTTTTAGGAATACCCAGGCAAGGTCAAGTTGTTATTCTCCGCCCCGCTGGGCTGCAAATCTTTCCGCCCCGCTGGGCCTTACTAAGTTGATGCGTCCCTAAAAAAACAGGGTTGATGCGTATGCAAGGCTTTGTCAACTTATAGTCAACACATGGTTCTAGCAGCAGTGGACGTTGGATGTCCATCCAACGAATGTCGTGCTTCTTCTTCAATCTCGGATATTCTAGCTTCACCCGCCCAAAAAATGATTCCTCCCCGACATGCAGGCGCACCATTTCGGAAGGTGACTGTGGGCCTACTAAGTTAACATACCAAGGGCTTTGTCAACTTAGTCAATATAAACGATTCTAGGCTGCAATGGCCGTCGATGTCCATCCAACGGCCGTCGTGCTTCTTCAACCTCTGGTCTTCTTGCTCCAGCCGCCCAAAGCAGCGCCGGTCGTGCCGCCGCCTCCTGCGTCCCGTGGGTCAACAGGTCAGCCGCGAGGCCTCACCACCCCTACTTCTCCCACCGCTGGCTGTGCCATCCCTCCACTCACCCACACCCACTATTATTCTCAAGGCGGCGACGGCAAATACGCCGAACCAAAGGAACCCTCAGATTCCTCTCCGCGTGTGCATCCATCGCCGCGTCTTCTCCGGATCCGCGTCGTCCCCTTCCTAGGCCTCGCCATCGTCCATAGCCCTAGTGCTCTCGGCGCGGCGTGGTCAACGTGGTCAAGGAATGACTTCCATCGGACGTGGACTGTACGTGGAGAGGCTGACAGCTGGGTCCACGGCAGCTGCAAGGAAGTGCCTCCTTATTACGTGCAAAATAATTATTCCTCCACCTAACAGCGGGGACCCACCGGACGAACCATCAGTATTGGCGAAAAAAATGATTCGCCCCCTGACTGCTGGGACCCACCGGACGGGCCAGCGTATTTCGGGAAAAAAACGTTCCCCCCGCTGTCAGCTCGGACCCACCGGAAGTGCCTCCTTATTACGCACAAAAAAATGAATACTCGCCACCTTGTTGGGACCCACCATGGTGGGAGGCTGACTTAGGGCCTACTAAGTTGGTAGGGGCGGGGCCTTTGTCAACTTTAGTCAATATGATCGATTCTAGCTCCAAGGATCAGACGATGTCCATCCAACGGCCGTAGTGCTTCTTCAACCTCCGGTCTTCTTGCTCCACCTGGCCAAAGCAGCGCGGTCGTGGACGCATGCTCCTGCCTCCGTGGCTGGGCCAGTTGTCTGCCGGAGGCCTCAACGCCCTACTATTCCCACCGCCGGGCCCTACGGGCGGCGGCGATCTCACACCGCACCGAACCGGTGAACCATCGTACTCCTCTTAAATGCGGGCTTCCGCTGCCGCGTCTTCCCCGGCTCCGCGTCGTCCCCTTCCTAGGCCTCGCCGTCGTCCACCGCCGTGGTGCTCTCCGCACGGCGTGGTCAACGTGGTCAAGGAACGACTTCCATCGGAAGAGTATTGTACGTGGAAAGGCTGACAGCTGGGTCCACGGCCACCACCCAGTTTTTTTGTGATTTGCCAAGTAAGTCGCTTTGTCAGGCCTGTTGGGTTGCAAACTTTTCAAGACGAGGAGAGCTTTCATTCGGCTGGCCGGGAAAATGGCCCATCAGTAATGAGAAATGGGTTGTACATTTTTAAAACACATCAAACCGGCAATTAGTCTCAAATATCTTTTTTTTATTTCAAGATTTTAAATTACATTAATTTTTATGCGTGGAGAATTTGTTGGATTTTATATTGATATACATTTATTTTTAAAATCAGTTTGAATGTGAGTCGAAATTTCGGGATTAAAAACAGTTCGGACAGCACCGAAATATGCAAAATTTCGTATAATTTTTTAACCGTGGCCACAATATGGGCTGTAATGCTAACAAAAAGAATATGGGCTCCAAAAAAACCTTAAGACTTAGCAAATGGGTTGTAAATTATTAGAAATAATGGCAGATTGGCTGTATGTTGTTTTCCACAGATTTGAGGCTTTCCTAAAAAAAGGTTGGCCTTTAAGCACCGACCGTTGGATGTCCATCCAACGGCCGTCGTGCTTCTTCAATCTCTCGCTCTTCCTGCTCCAACCGCTCAAACAAGCACCGGGCGGGACTGCTTCCTTTCCTCCTCATGTCGGTCGCTGCCAAGCAGGCCTCACCGCCCCATCAGATTCTCCCATTGCTGGCCTAGCCATCCCTCTACTCACCCACACCTGTTGTTATTCTCCGTGACGGCAGGCAGAACCAAGTAAACCCTCGTACAGTCGTACTCCCCTCTGCATGGGAAACAACTGTCGAGTCTTCCCTGCCTCCGTGTCATCCCCTTCCTAGGCTCACCATCGTCCACCGCCGTGGTGCTCTCGGCGCGGCGTGGTCAATGTGGTCAACGACCAACTTCCATCTCAAGAAGTCAGTCGCGTGGAGACGCCGACAATGGGTCCACGGCCAAGCAAGGAAGTGCCTCCTTATTACGCGCAAAATAATTATTCCTCCACCTAACAATGGGGACTCACCGGACGGGCCACCTGTATTTCATGAAAAAACGTTTCCCCACATTGCTTTGGGGACCCACTAGCTACACCTTCGCAAGCAAGGAAGTGCGTTGGGCAAAAAAACAAAGCGATTCGCCCCTCGCTGGGGACCACCAGCTACATCTTCGCATGCAAGGAAATGTCGGCGGTCGGGACCCACCTGGTCGAAGGCGACGTCGCATTGTCATTCCGTCGCGAATGTATGCGTACATACCGGTCGATGTAGAGGCACGCATGTGTCAGTACAAGCGCCGCACGTAGCATGTACACATACGCACAGCCGTGGTGCAAGAAAGAAAATACAGCCACGTATGTGTACATACGGCGGGTCTCGAACGCCTACTACAGATACGCACGTGCCGGGGCTCGTGTACATGGCTGGGTTGGAATAGAGAAACAACGTCGTCGTCGTGTTCATGTGGAGGCAACGGAATGTGTCGTGTTCATGGGGAGGCAACGGAATGCGTCGTGTTCATCGGGAGGCAACGGAACGCGTGGGAGCCAACCGGATGGGTCGGAATGGAATGCGTGGTCGTGTTCATCGGGAGGGCTTGGACGGAACAGGCAATGGAAACAAGGCCTGACGTACCGTGGAATGGAGGAAACGGACCTCCTACGGTTGAAACGGGAGTCATGTTGATCAGGAGGGGTGTGGCGTTCCGCAAAACGGACGAAATGGACCTCCTACAGTTGAAACGGGGGTCCTGTTGATCGGGAGGGGTGTGGCGTACCGCAAACGGATGAAACGGACTTGTGTTGGAGCGCTACGGTCGAAACTGGGGTCCTGTTCATCGGGAGGGGTGTGGCGATCGCAAAAGCAGGACTCCACGGGATATTGTTCATCTCCACCGTCGACCTCCTCCAGCCTCCACGGGCCAATCGACCTCCTCCGGCCTCCATGGGCTTCTGTTCATCCAGCCTCCACCGCACGCTTACTCCACCGCTCCGTTCAACCACCCCTCCACCGTCTATTATTCATCCAGCCTCCACACCACGGGTCCTGTTCAACCACCCCTCCACGGGCACCCCTCCACCGTCATCGCTCATCCAGCCCTCCACACCTCGGGTCCTGTTCATCTAGAGGCAACGCCACCGCTCAATCGCTCATCCAGCCCCCCCATAGCGCTCACTTTTCATCCAATCGATCGGCTTGATTAGCAGCGAAGCGAAGAATCGCTTCGATCGGGTTCGATTAACAACCATCGATCGATCGCTCGAGTTCAAGAACGCCTAGCTCGCAGCGGTAATCGATCGGGTTCATTAGAGCCCAACGCCTCGCTTCGGTTCGATTAAGCGCCAACGCCTCGCACACGCACGCACGTGCGTGTCACGAGAAAGCGCGCATCTCTCGGCCCCGACCTCCCACCGTAACCAGGAACTCCGCGAAATTTTCCTCCCCCTCGCTTCTACCACGGTTTTTTCCGTCATGGACGGCCCAAAGAATGTCATGCAACTGCGTCTCCGGCCCGCTGAGGACGAAAAGCCCATTTTCTATCATGATTATTTGTCATAGAAGTAGGAGCCCACCACATCTATGATGATACCGGCTTTTGTCACAATTATCGTCATAGAAGTGTCATATGTATGACAAATTTTTTTTTCGTTTCGCCCAAAATGTCACGGATGTGTCTTTTTTTGTAGAGATGGGTGTTAGAGTCATTACTATGTAATCTAGATTATTGACTCTAGTGCAAGTGGGAGATCTGAAGGAAATATGCCCTAGAGGCAATAATAAAGTTGTTATTTATAATTCCTTATATCATGATAAATGTTTATTATTCATGCTAGAATTGCATTAATCGGAAACTTAGTACATGTGTGAATACATAGACAAAACAGAGTGTCCCTAGTATGCCTCTACTTGACTAGCTCGTTAATAAAAGATGGTTAAGTTTCCTCTACTCTACTTGATGAACGGGATCACATCATTAGAGAATGATGTGATGGACAAGACCCATACGTTAGCTTAGCGTTATGATCGTTTAGTTTTAATTGCTATTGCTTTCTTCATGAATTATACATATTCCTCTGACTATGAGATTATGCAACTCCCGAATACCGGAGGAACACCTTGTGTGCTATCAAACGTCATAATGTAACTGGGTGATTATAAAGATGCTCTATAAGTGTCTCCGAAGGTGTTTGTTAAGTTGGCATAGATTGAGATTAGGATTTGTCACTCCGTGTATCGGAGAGGTATCTCTGGGCCCTCTCGGTAATGCACATCACTATAAGCCTTGCAAGCAATGTGACTAATGAGTTAGTTACGGGATGATGCATTAAGGAACAAGTAAAGGGAATTGCCATGTCGGATGTGGGGTTCCGGAAAACCCTTAAGGTTCGAAAACTGGGGTGCGCGCGAAGTCTTTCCCTCCTACCGATCTACGCTCTAGCTCGCTAAGATCTCGCGGACGAACTCGACGAAATCACAACACAGAAAGAGACACAGGGTTTATACTAGTTCGGGCCACCATTGTGGTGTAATACCCTACTCCAGTGTGGTCATGGTGGATTGCCTCTTGGGCTGATGATGAACAGTACAAGGGAAGAACAGCCTCCTGAGGTTGAGGTGTTCTTGTGCATATGAACTCGTGGTGGGAAGGTTCGATCTCTCCGTTTTCTATCCGAACCCCTTCCTACGGTGGTGGCTAGTCCTATTTATAGAGGCCCTGGTCCTCTTCCCAAATATCGAGCAGGAAGGGAACCAACAATGGCGGGCGAATTTGAAGGGGACATCTAGTACAAGCTATCCTGACAAAAGCGGTCTTCGCCTGCGAAAAGCCCTGGGGTGACGCCGTCTTGGGCTCCACGGTGACCTCCGCCTTGCTGTCCCCCTGGTCTTGGTCTTGTTGCACCAATATGGCAACCTTTGCCTGATGCCTCGGTACTCTTCGCCTGCTCTTGCTTCCTTTGCACCAAAGGGGAAACAAGGACGTTGTGCGCGCTGGCACCCGCCTGGCACCGTTCGTCATGGCTCACGTCACAAGAGCCTCATGAGGTTCGCCCCGCCTTGATATCTCCGCTCCTCGTGAGCCTGCCTGGCTAGGCCACTCCAGAGGAGGCCTTGCGTCGTCTGCCTCGCGAGGGTCTTGGATGCCTCGTTGATGGAGTTGGGCGTCTGGCCGTTCTTTAGCCACGCCATGGGCCGCAGCGAGCAAGTCCGGGGACCGCTGTTCGTAACGCCGACAGTAGCCCGGGCCCAAAGGTGCGCTTGGGGCTTTCGCGGCGAAGCCAAGGGTCAAGTTCGGAGCGCCAAGGGGCCCCAAAAGCTCTGACCTCGGTCGACGTGTGGCGGTTGATTGGGCGTGGGCGTCTCCGCTCCCCACGCTGCCTCGATAACCTGCACGATTTGACAATTCTCGCGACATGCAAGGAAAACCATCATTACCTGCAATCGTGGGAGACGCGGTTGGCCTTCTCTTGCTATAAATGGGGAGGGGCGAGCCCCGCCGCTTATCTCTTCCTCGCTCGCTTGCATTGTCCTCCTTGCTCCACTACTGACAGTGCCATCGATGGCGCCACGAAAGAAGTTCTCTGCCGCCGAGAAAGGGAAGGCCCCTCATGAGGGCCCCGGCTCCCCGGTGCCCAAGCGTGGCCGTGGCCGTCCGTGCAAGCACGCCGCGACCCCCGCCGTGGCCCACTGTCGAGGTGGCGCCGTGGTACGCGGTGGGAATCGTCCCATCGATGGTGGTCCGGCCGATGAGGGGAAGCGCGCGATGGTGGCGCTGCCTTCGCTGGCTTCCATTCTACCGAGGTGTCGCCGGAGTTCGTTGTTCTGGTCGGAGAGCCCGGCCGGCAGCTGGTTCCAACTTTCGTGCTTCTTTGCCGGCGAACTGCCGGCCTTTGGTCCGGGCGCGCTTTGGCTGGAGGAGGACGGCTGCTGCAGCAGGGCCGCTTGGGTTGCGGTCGAGACTTCCGCCACGGGCAACATAGCCCGGGCCCGCGGCTGGCAGACGTTCGCCGCGCTAGGCTCGGCAAAGCGGTGCACCCTCCACTTCAGGTACGATGGTGAATCAACCCTTTACATGAGGGTGTTCGGGGAAGATGGTCACCGCGTCGGGTGCTGCCCCGAGACGAACGACGGCGAGGAGGTGCTTGGCCTTGGTGATGGTCGCGATGAGGATGAGGGCGAGCCTGCCCTCGGTGGCGACCACGCCTCCTCCAGCGCCACGGGCGGCTCCTCCGATGACAGCTCAAAGAAGTGGTGGCTACGACGACCGCCGCGTCGCTGTGCTCCGCTCAAGGCGGGGCAACGGGTCATCTCGTCGTCGCGCCTCCATGAAGCGCGAGGAGGGGTCTGGCTAGGATTTGGGCGTCACCAGGGGCCTGCATCAATGCCCGCCTGGTGCAACGCTGCTTTGCTTAGCTTTTTCTTTCTTTCCTGCATCAAAAAACGAAACCAGTATGGGCCCAGAGGGGCGTGTATCGAACTGTGGTTCTTTGGTTAATGCATTGTGCAAGTCGTTCCTATGTCGTGTTGTTATTTAGCGCAAAGATAGCTTAACCTGGCGTGTTTAGGAAACCCTTTCCCTCGCGTGGTGTCTATGTTGCTCGGAAACTGCAAAAAATTCGTTAGGGGGTGCAGCAAAAGATTTGCCGTCCTCCTAAACCTTGAATTGGCGCCTTGTATCGCGGTACCCGAGGGTCACGGATTTGGGAGGGGCATGCCAGCTTCCAGGCTCGAACGAGGGTGGCTCGCGAGAAGGCAAAGAGAAGAGAACTCGAACGAGGGTGGCTCGCGAGAAGGCAAAGAGAAGAGAAATGCTCGAGAGTGCACCTGCCGAGCCCCCTCGCGAGGTATGTGAGAGAGAGAACAAGAGCAAACTAGAGCCGAAAAAAGCGGTAACAGGCTGGGGAACCAAATCAGCAATGAACACCAAGAGCAGCTCTGATTAAGGAAAAGCGAGCCAACTACGGAAAGCAAATGAAAAGCCGCGTCTGGCACCTAATCTAGTCTTCAAGTGTTCTCACCAGCGCAGAGCTAAGTGTTGTCCACTAGGCGCGGGAGGGAGCCTCAGGGCCTGAGGTCGGCACTCCTGAGACTCCGGGGTGTGTACAGCCCCAACTCATTATTACATGAGAGTGTCACGGGCGGCGATTCTTCACACGCACCGGGCCTTCTTCATAGGCTCTAGGCCTTTCTTCTCAGGCTCTGGGCCTTGCTTCTCAGGCTCTGGGCCTAGCTTCTCAGGCTCTGGGCCTTGCTTCTCAGGCTCTGGGCCTTGCTTCATGGATAAAACTTCCGGAGGTGTTGGATGTTCCACGCATTCTGGATTGGTGTCCTATCCTGCGTTTCCAGGCACGCTGCACCCGGCCTGGAGATATGATCGACCCTGAACGGGCCCTCCCACATGGGCGAAAGCTTGTGCAGCCCTTCCCTAGAGAGGACCCGCCTCAGGATGAGGTCGCCTACCTCGAGGGTCCTCGAGCGGATGTTGCGGCAATGGTACCGCCGCAGAGCTTGTTGGTACCTTGCTGCCCTCAATGCGGCCTCGCCACGACGCTCCTCCCCTAGCAAGAGATCCATCCCCCACGTGGCGTCCTGCTGCGCTTCGTCGAACGCCAGGACCCGCGCGGAGCGATGCTTGACCTCGTGAGGAAGGACTGCCTCAGCTCCATAGACGAGGAAGAATGGAGTCTCACTCGTCGGCTTGGTGGCAGTGGTACGAATGGACCACCGCACAGACTGGAGTTCGTTGTGCTAGCCCTTGCCGCAGGCCTCCAGCTTCTTCTTGAAGGTCCTGGTTTTGAGGCCCCTCAGGACCTCGGCGTTGGCGCGTTCGTCCTGACCATTGCTCCTGGGGTGGGCCACTGAAGCGTAGCAGATCTGCGTTCGAAGGTTAGCACAGTAGGTTTTGAAGAGGTTACTAGTAAACTGCGAGCCGTTATCTGTGATGATGCGGTTGGGATCCCCGAATCGGCTCACGAGGCCCATGATGAACTTGACAGCAGAGCCGGCTGGAATGGTATGGACGGCTTCCACTTCCGCCCACTTGGTGAACTTGTCGATGGCGACATAGAGATAGCGGTAGCCCCCTAGCGCTGGTGGGAACGAGCCTAAGATTTCCAGCCCCCAGACCGCGAACGGCCACGTGAGCGGAATGGTGTGGAGGCCCTGTGCAGGCTCATGGATCTGCTTGGCGTGGAATTGGCAAGCTTCACAAGACTTCACCAGCTCGGCCGCGTCATTGATTCTTGTGGTAATAGAACCCACTGCGGAACACCTTGCCATTGAGGGTCCGTTACGACGAGTGGTGCCCGCAATCACCGCCATGTATGTCAATCAGCAACTCCCTTCCTTGGTCGCTGGAGATGCAGCGCAGCGTGACCTCGTTCGGTCGCTTCCTGTACAACTCACCGTCTTGAATGCAGTATGTCGTGGCCTGTCGGGCCACGCGCTCCGCGTCTTCTTCCTTCTCCGGCAGCACCCCGTGCATCAGGTACCCCTTGAATTCCTGGGTCTAGCACTCCTCTCGAGGCTCGAGCGCCAGGAGCAGCCGGGCTCCTGTGGTTGGGCCATAGGATGGGGCTCCCGTGGCCGGGGGTTGTGGGAGTTCCTCCCGAGGCTGAGTTATGCTTGAAAGAGGCGGCGTAGCCGACGGCTTGAAGAGCCGCTCTTCGAAGACGCCAGTCTCTTGTGGTTCCCGCTTGGATGCTCTCTTGGCGATGTCGTCGGCTTCCTTGTTGGTGCCCCGGGGCACGTGCTGCAGCTCCAGGCCCGAGAACTGCTTTTCCGTCTTGCGCACCTCCGCAAGGTAGGCCTCCATGTGCTCGTCCTTCGGCTCGTACACTTTGTTGGAGAAGTTGACGAGGAGCTGCGAGTCGCCCTTGACGGTAAGGCGCCTCACCCCCAAAGCCGCCGCGGCCTTCAGGCCGGCTATGAGGCCTTCGTATTCTGCGATATTGTTGGAGACCTTCTCGCCGTGCTGGAAGCAGAGTTGCACGGCGTAGTAAAGCTTGTCCTGAGTGGGCGAGATGAGCACTGCTCCAGCCCTGGCGCCCTGGTGCGCGAAGGTGCCATCGAAATACATGACCCAGCCGTCGGGTGCCTCACTTCCTGGGGAGGTGGACCGATCTTCTCCTTCCTCGAGAGCCAGGGCGTCGGTTCATTCTGCCAAAAAATCGGCGAGCACGGCTCCCTTGATGACCCTGGTAGTGCTGAACTCC
Source organism: Aegilops bicornis (assembly GCA_021605145.1). Lineage (NCBI taxonomy): Eukaryota > Viridiplantae > Streptophyta > Magnoliopsida > Poales > Poaceae > Aegilops > Aegilops bicornis. Next base: position 3,480,157 of record JAHIAL010000028.1, on the reverse strand, counting down.
AGCTAAAATGCTTGCAGCTCGATGTTCCATTCAGCGACCCTTCCGGCCGAGTTCGGGCTCCTGAGTACCCTCTCCAATGGGTAAGATGAGACGACCTTGATGGGGTGGCCCTGGAAGTAGTGTCGAAGCTTGTGCGAGGCCACCAAGATGCGAGCAGGAGCTTTTGCGGCATAGGGTAACGTGCCCTCGCGTCCCGCAGTACGGTGCTGACAAAGTACACCGGGTGCTCGACGAGGGCAGGCACACTGTTAGGCCTCGGGTCCTGGGGAGATTATGGCGTATCCCGAGGTGGAGGATTTCCTGAGACCTGACCGTCCTCGGGAGCTTCTGTGATGTTGCCCTGCTGAGCTTGGTCTTCCGCCGCTGACGGCTCTGCCGGGCCTTCTTGACCCTGTGTTGTATCAGCTCTGGTTCGGTGCGACGCACCCTTGTCTTGGCGCTCCTCCCGAACTGCTACCAGCGCTGCGCTGGCGGAGTACGGGGTGGCGGCAAGGTAAAGCACCAGAGGTTCGAGAGGCCATGGTGCCACCATCACCGGGGGGCTGGTGAGGTATTTCTTGAGGTCTTGGAAGGCCCGGTCGACCTCCGGGGTCCACTCGAAGGGGCCCTTCTTCTTCATGAGCTTAAAGAAGGGCAAGGCGCGCTCGCGTAGCTTGGAGATGAAACACCCTAACGTGGTCACCTGTCCTACCAGCTTTTGCATCTCCTTGAGGGTATGTGGTGGGCTCATGTCTTCGATGGCCTTGATCTTCTCTGGGTTCGCCTCGATCCCTCTATGGGATACGAGGAACCCTAGCAGCTTACCGGAGGGGACGCCAAACACGCACTTCTCCGGGTTAAGCCTCAAGTTCACCTGGCGCAATCTCTCAAAGGTCTCCTCCAAGTCTTGAATCAACGTCTTCGCCTCGCGAGATTTGACCACTATGTCATCAACGTAGGCCTCTGTGTTCCTGCCGAGCTGCCGCCCCAAGGCGATGTGCCTCAACCGCTGAAAGGTTGCGCCCGCATAGCGCAGGCCGAAGGGCATGCAGGTGTTGCAGTACATCCCACATGGTGTCAGGAAGGCCGTCTTCTCCACATCCTCCACCGCCATCTTGATTTGATGGTATCCAGAGAACGCATCCGGGAAACATAACAAGTCGCACTCGGCGGTGGAGTCGACGATTTGATCGATGCGCGGAAGGGGGAACGGATCTTGGGGGCAAGCTTTGTTAAGGTTGGTGAAGTCGACGCACATCCGTTCCTTCCCACCTTTCTTCGGTACCACGACAGGGTTCGCCAGCCAATCGGGGTATCGAACCTCTCGGATGGTGCCTGCTGCTTCCATCTTGCACGTCTCTTGGACTGCCGTCTTGCCCGCTGCTTCACGGGGCGCATGTTGGGGCACACCCTTAGATGATGCTGGATCACCTCTCTCGGGACCCCTACCAGCTGATTGGGCTCCCACGCGAATATCTCCTTGTTTGCGCGCAAAAACCTCACCAAAGCTTCTTCTTGTCCCGGGTCAAGGCTGGTTCCTATGGTAAAGGTGGCTCCTGAAGACCCGTCCTCGTTGACCGGCACCTGCTTGGTCTCCGCCTTGTCTTGGGTGAACAACTGCTTCTTCTTGGCTGGGCGGTCTCCTTGGCCTCGGGCGCCTTGGCGCTTGGCTGAGGCTTCTTAAGGCTCTGTGACCTTGAAAGTGAGCCTGAGCGCCGTTACTGCCTCCTTAGTGTCCCCCTTGATGGTGAGGACGACCGTGCTCCCTGGCATCTTCATGAGGTTGTAGGCCATGTGATTCGCCGCCATGAACTGAGCAAGAGCTGGGTACCCGAGTATGGCATTGTACGGGAGACCGATCCGGGTGATGTCGAAGTCCACCAGCTCAGTGCGGTAGTTGTCGCGTGTGCCGAAGGTGACAGGGAGGTGGATCTGCCCCAGAGAACGGGTAGTTCCACCACCCACTCCCGAAAAAGGCTTGCTGAGGCTAAGCCGCTCGGGCGGCACGTGGAGGAGGCTGAAGGCTTCTACGGAGAGCAAGTTGAGGCCGACACCGCTGTCGATGAGGGTCTTGGTGATGGCCACGTTGTAGATGGTTGGTGTGCGGAGCATTGGGAATATGCCAGAGCCGGCGGTGGAGCCGGGGTGGTCTTCTGAGTCGAAGGTGAGGTCAGCCTCCGGCGCAGCCCAACCCGGCGGAGCCCCCGGGCGGTTGGACGCTGCCCCAATCTGACGGAAGAAAGGCTTGACATGGCGGTCTGAAGGCGGTGCTTGAGAGCCACCCAGCAGCGCCGCGACTGCGTGGTGCACCACCACCATGTAGCGCACAGTGAAGAGGTTGCGGAGTTCCTCCCAGGACGCCACCGTGGACCCCAGGGGGTTGAGCCGCCAGGCGCGCGGCTCGCCGGCGAGGGCCATGGGAAACAAGTTGGCCATGATCTTGTCGTCGCCACCGGCTTCAAGGACGGCCTCCTCGTATGCCAGCAGGACCGGCGCCGGATACTGCGTGCTGTAAATAACCATGCAGCATCTCCGGCTTGAACTTGGCTGGCCACTTTACTGCCGTAGAGGGCGGGGCCAGGGCTGTACCCAGACTCCTGCTGCTGGTGCCGGTCGCAGAGGCGGGTGGCGGCGCGGCTGCCATGGGAGCGAAGCGCGGCGGCGCGGGCCGCAGATTGGTGGAGGAGCCCCGGCGCACCCCTACCTGGCGCACCAAATGTCCGATGTGGGGTTCCGGCAAACCCTTAAGGTTCGAACATCGGGGTGCGTGCAAAGTCTTTCCCTCCTACCGATCTACGCTCTAGCTCGCTAAGATCTTGCGGACGAACTCGACGAACTCACAACACAGAAAGAGACACATGGTTTATATAGATTCGGGCCACCGTTGTGGTGTAATACCCTACTCCAGTGTGGTGATAGTGGATTGGCTCTTGGGCTGATGATGAACAGTACGAGGGAAGAACAGCCTCCTGAGGTTGAGGTTTTCTTGTGCATATGAACTTGTGGTGCGAGGGTTCGATCTCTCTGTTCTCTATCCGATCCCCTTTCTACGCTAGTGGCTAGTCCTATTTATAGAGGCCCTGGTCCTCTTCCCAAATATCGAGCGGGAAGGGAGCCAACAATGGCGGGCGAATTTGAAGGGGGACAACTAGTACAAGCTATCCTGACAAAAGCGGTCTTCGCCAGTGAAAAGCCCTGGGATGACGCCGTCTTGGGCTCCACGATGACCTCCGCCTTGCCGTCCTCCTGGTCTTGGTCTTGTTGCACCAATATGGCAACCTTTGCCTGATACCTCGGTACTCTTCGCCTGTGCTTGCCTCCTTAGCACCAAAGGGGAAACAAGGACGTTGTGCGCGCTGGCACCCGCCTGGCGCCCGCCTGGCACCGTTCGTCATGGCTCACGTCATGAGAGCCTTGTGAGGTTCGCCCCGCCTTGATATCTCCACTCCTCGTGAGCCTGCCTGGCTAGGCCACCCCAGAGGAGGCCTTGCATCGTCCGCCTCGCGAGGCTTGGACCCTCACGAGGGTCTTGGATGCCTCGTTGATGGAGATGGGCCGTACGGCCTGCTGCTTAGCCACGCCGTGGGCCGCAGCCAGGCAAGTCTGGGAACCCCCGTTCCTAGCACGCCGACATGCCAGTAACGAGATTGAACTACGTATGATGATAACAACTGTCGAATCTCAGGCAAGTAACATACCGATGACAAAGGGAATGACGTATGTTGTTATGCGGCTTGACCGATAAAGATCTTCGTAGAATATGTAGGAGCCAATATGAGCATCTAGGTTCTGCTATTGGTTATTGAACGAGATGTGTCTCAGTCATGTCTACATAGTTCTCGAACCCGTAGCGTCTGCACGCTTAACGTTCGATGACGATTTGTATTATGAGTTATGTGTTTTGGTGACCGAAGTTTGTTCGGAGTCCCGAATAAGATCACAGACATGACCAGGAGTCTCGAAATGGTCAAGAGATAAAGATTGATATATTGAACGAAGGTATTCAGACACCGGAAAGGTTTCAAGATGTTTCGGATATTTATTGGGGAACCGAGGGGTTATCGGGACCCCCCGGGGAAGTTATGGGCATTGATGCGCCATAAGGGAGTAGGAGAGGGTAGGCCACAAAGTGGCGCGCGCCCCCCAAGGTAGTCCTAATTGGACTAGGGGGAGGGGCGCGTCCCCCTCTTTCCTTTCCCTCTCCCTCTCCTTCCCTCCTTCCCCGTCTTGGAATAGGAAAGGAAGTCCAACTAGGATTGGGAATCCTAGTTGGACTCCCCCCTTGGCTGCCGGCCTCCTCCTCCCCATCTTTTATATACGTGGCCAGGTGGCTCCCCGAAGACACATCAATTGTTCTTAGCCGTGTGTGGTGCCCCCCTCCACAGTTTACCACCTCGGTCATATTGTCGTAGTGCTTAGGCGAAGCCCTGCACGAATCACATCACCAACACCGTCGCCACGCCGTCGTGCTGAGGGAACTCTCCCTCGACCCTCTACTGGATCAAGAGCTTGAGGGACGTCATCGTGCTGAATGTGTGCTGAACATGGAGTTGCCATACATTCGGTAGTTGGATCGGTGGGATTGTGAAGATGTTCGACTACATCAACCGCTAAGCATTAAACGCTTCCACTTTCGATCTCACGAGTGCGTGGACACACTCTCCCATCTCGTTGCTATGCATCTCCTAGATAGATCTTGCGTGATCGTAGGATTTTTTTTGAAATACTATGTTCCCCAACAATTAGACCATATAACAATCCCTCAACATGCAACAAAGAGTCACTCCAAAGTCACTAATAGCGGAGAATAAACGGAGAGATTATTGTAGGGTACAAAACAACCTCAAAGTTATTCTTTCTGATCGATCTATTGGGCTATTCCTATAAGTGTCATAAACAGCCCTAGAGTTCCTACTAAAATAACACCTTGAGAGACACACCAACCAAAACCCTAATGTCACCTAGATACTCCAATGTCACCACAAGTATCCGTTGGTTTGATTATACGATATGCATCACACAATCTCAGATTCATCTATTCAAACCAACACAAAGAACTTCAAAGAGTGCCCCAAAGTTTCTACAGGAGAGTCAAGACGAAAATGTGTGCCAACCCCTATGCATAAGTTCACAAGGTCACATAACCCGCAAGTTGATCACCAAAACATACATCAAGTGGATCATGTGAATACCCCATTGTCACAACAGATAAACACATGCAAGACATACATCAAGTGTTCTCAAATCCTTAAAGACTCAATCCGATAAGATAACTTCAAAGGGAAACTCAATTCATTACAAGAAGGTAGAGGGGGAGAAACATCATAAGATCCAACTATAATATCAAAGCTCGCGGTACATCAAGATCGTGCCAAGTCAAGACCACGAGAGAGAGAGAGAGATCAAACACATAGCTACTGGTACATAGCCTCAGTACCGAGGGTGAACTACTCCCTCCTCATCATGGAGAGCGTCGGGATGATGAAGATGGCAACTAGTGATGATTTCCCCCTCCGGCAAGGTGCCGGAACAGGGTCCCGATAGGTTTTTGCTGGCTACAGAGGCTTGCGGTGGCGGAACTCCCGATCTAGGTTTATTTTTGGGGGTTTCCCTATTTATAAGAATTTTTTGCGTCGGTGTCAAGTCTGGGGGGTCCACGAGGACGAGGATCCCACAAGGTCGGAGGGCGCGCCCGGGGGGTGGGGGGTAGGGCGCGCCCTCCACACATGTGGAGGCCTTGTGGCTCTTCTGACCCAACTCTTTTGCTTCGGGGGCTTCTTCTGGTCAATAAAAAATCACCGTAAATTTTCAGGTCAATTGGACTCCGTTTGATATTCCTTTTCTGCAAAACTCAAAAACAAGGAAAAACAGAAACTGGCATTGGGCTCTAGGTTAATATATTAGTCCCAATAATCATATAAAATAGCATATAAATGCATATAAAACATCCAAGATGGATAATATAATAGCATGGAATAATCAAAAATTATAGATACGTTGGAGATGTATCAAGCATCCCCAAGATTAATTCCTACTTGTCCTCGAGTAGGTAAATGTTAAAAATAGAATTTTTGATGTGGAATGCTACCCAACATATTTATCCATGTAATTTTCTTTATTGTGGCATGAATGTTCAGATCCATAAGATTCAAAATAAAAGTTCAATATTGACATAAAAACAATAATACTTCAAGCATACTAAGAAGGCAATTATGTCTTCTCAAAGTAACATGGCCAAAGAAAACTTATCCCTACAAAATCATATAGTCTAGTTATGCTCCATCTTCATCATAGAAAATATTCAAATCATGAACAACCCCGATGACAAGCCAAGGAATTGTTTCATACTTTTGATGTCCTCAAACTTTTTCAACTTTCACGCAATACATGAGCGTGAGCCATGGACATAGCACTATAGGTGGAATAGAAGGTGGTTGTGGAGAAGACAAAAAGAAGGAGATAGTCTCACATCAACTAGGCGTATCAATGGGCTATGGAGATGCCCATCAATAGATATCAATGTGAGTGAGTAGGGATTGCCTTGCAATGGATGCACTAGAGCTATAAGTGTATGAAATCCCAAAAAGAAACTAAGTGGGTGTGCATCCAACTCGCTTGCTCACGAAGACCTAGGGCAATTTGAGGAAGCCCATCGTTGGAATATACAAGCCAAGTTCTATAACGAAAAATTCCCACTAGTATATAAAAGTGACAACATAGGAGACACTCTATCAAGAAGATGATGGTGCTACTTTGAAGCACAAGTGTGGTAAAAGGATAGTAGCATTGCCCCTTCTCTCTTTTTCTCTCATTTTTTTGTTTTTTGGGCCTTCTCTTTTTTGGCCTTTCCACTTTTTGTCCTCACATGGGACAATGCTCTAATAATGAAGGTCATCACAATTTTATTTACTGTACAACTCAATAATTACAACTCGATACATAGAACAAAACATGACTCTATATGAATGCCTCCGGCGATGTACCGGGATGTGTAATGAATCAAGAGTGACATGTATGAAAGAATTATGAACGGTGTCTTTGCCACAAATACGATGTCAACTGCATGATCATGCAAAGCAATATGACAATGATGATGCGTGTCATAATAAATGAGCGGTGGAAAGTTGCATGGCAATATATCTTGGAATTGCTATGGAAATGCCATAATAGGTACGTATGGTGGCTGTTTTGAGGAAGATATATGGTGGGTGTATGGTACCGACGAAGGTTGCAAGGCACTAGAGAGGCTAGCAATGGTGGAAGGGTGAGAGTGCGTATAATCCATGGACTCAACATTAGTCATAAAGAACTCACATACTTATTGCACAAATCTATTAGTTATCGAAACGAAGTACTACGCGCATGCTCCTAAGGGGATAGATTGGTAAGAAAAGACTATCGCTCGTCCCCGACCGCCACTCATAAGGAAGACAATAAATAAATAAATCATGCTCTGACTTCATCACATAAAGGTTCACCATACATGCATTCTACGGAAATCACAAACTTTAACGCAAGTATTTCTACAATCCACAATTACTCACTAGCATGATTTTAATATCGTCATCCTCATATCTCAAAACAATCATAATGAATCAAACTTCTCGTAGTACCCAATGCACTTCACGTGAAAGTTTTTATTATATCCCTCTTGGATGCCCATCATATTAGGACTAAAATCATAACCTTAGCAAATTACCATGCTGTTTAGAGACTCTTAAAATAATGTAAGTGAAGCACTAGAGCAAATGACAAACTACTCCAAAAGATACAAGTGAAGATCAATGAGTAGTTGAATAATTATGTGACTATGTGAAGACTCTCTAATATTAAAGAATTTCTGATCTCGGGATATTATTCAAATAGCAAGCAAAACAAAATAAAATGACATTGCAAGGATATCACATTTCATGTGAAGAAGAAAAAACTTAGGTTCAACCAAAACTGACCGATCATTGTTGAAGAAGAAAGGTGGGATGCCAACCGGGGCATCCCCAAGCTTAGATGCTTGAGAATTCTTGAAATATTAATTAGGGATGCCTTGGGCATCCCCAATCTTGAGCTTTTGTGTCTCCTCAATTCCTTCCATATCGCGGTTTCCCTGAATCTTAAAAACTCCATCCACACAAAACTCAACAAGAACTCGTGCAATAAGTTAGTATAAATCAACGCATAAACCTTATCATTCTCTACTGTAGAAAATCACTAAAATTATTATTTGACTTTGCATACTAAATGCCTCTGCATATTTGATAGTCCTATCCTCAAATAGAATCATTAAACAAGCAAACATATGCAAACAATGCGAACATAACAGTTATCTGTCTAAACAGGACAACCTGTAAAGAATGCAAGAGGAATCATACTTCCCTAAGTCCAAAAATTCTGAAAAATTACCACATTGTAGATAATTTGTTGTTGATCATTGTGTAAAAATTTCAAGATTTTATCATGTTCTGACTATTCACAAATATTCAAAACATAACAGCAAACTTTCTATTTTGAAAACAGCAACGTATAGACTTGTAAAATAAACATGGTAAAGGCTATACTTGACATTTTTATTGAAATAAAAGATGGAAAACATTACTCTAAATAAAAGCAAGCGAAAACTAATAAAAGAAAATGACACTCCAAGCAAAACACATGTCATGTGGTGAATAAAAATATAGCTCCAAGTAAGGTTACCGATGAATGAAGACGAAAGAGGGGATGCCATCCGGGGCATCCCCAAGCTTAGGCTCTTGGTTGTCCTTGGATATTACCTTGGGGTGCCTTGGGCATCCCCAATCTTGGGCTCTTGCCACTCCTTATTCCGTAGTCCATCGAAACTTCACCCAAAACTTGAAAACTTCACAACACAAAACTTAACAGAAAACTCGTGAGCTCGTTTAGTATAATATAAACAAATCACTCGGTTTGGTACTGTCAAGACAAGATTCATAATTTTTCTCACATTATGCCTACTGTAGCCTATCATTTATACAATTTATATTAAGCAATATAAGCCATAGAAGCTAAAAAACAAGCAAACTATGCATCGAAAACAGAACCTGTCAAAAACAGAAAAGTCTGTAAAGATCTGAGTTGAAGTCATACTTCTCTTACTCCAAAATTCTGAAAAACTAGGAAAACATAGAAAATTTGTATATAAATCATGTGTAAAAAGTTCAGAATTTTTTCTTGCTCCACTGAATTTAAATAATTCTGTGACTGGGCCTAAAAGTTTCTATTTTTGGACAGAATTGAATCAACTATCATCCACACTATCCCAAAGGCTTTACTTGGCACTTTGTTGAAATAAAAGCTATAAAACATGACTACTACAGTAGCTTAATCATGTGGTCATGCAAAAATAGTAGGGGCAAATATTGGGTTGTCTCCCAACAAACGCTTTTCTTTAATGCCTTTCTAGCTAGGCATGATGATTTCAATGATGCTCTCATAAAAGATAGGAATTGAAACATAATGGGAGCATCATGAAGCATATGAAAAGCACATTTAAGTCTAAACCACTTCCTATGCATAGGGATTTTGTGAACAAACAACTTATGGGAACAAGAATCAACTAGCATAGGAAGGTAAAGCAAGCAAAACTTCAAGATTTTCAACATATAGAGAGGGAAGTTGATATTATTGCAACTCCTACAAGCATATATTCCTCCCTCATAATAATTTTCAGTAGCATCATGAATGAATTCAAAAATATAACTATGACACAAAGAGTTATTCTCATGATGCACAAGCATAGAAATTTAACTACTCACTACATAAGCAAAATTCTTCTCATTCATAGTAGTGGGAGCAAACTCAACAAAATAACTATCATGTGAGGCATAATCCAATTGAAAATTAAAATCATGATGACAAGTTTCATGGTTATCATTATTCTTTATGGCATACATGTCACCACAATAATCATCATAGATAGAAACTTTGTTCTCATAATCAATTGGAACCTCTTCCGAAATAGTGGATTCATCACTAAATAAAGTCATGACCTCTCCAAATGCACTTACATAACTATAATCATCATAAATAGGAAGCATGCTTTCATAAAAATAAATTTTCTCATCAAAACTTGGGGGACAAAAAATATCATCTTCGTCAAACGTAGCATCCCCAAAGTTGTGGATTTGCATATCATTACCATCATGGATATTAAAGCAATTCATACTAACAACATTGCAATCATGCTCATCATACGAATATTTAGTGCCAAACATTTTAATGCATTCTTCACCTAACACTTTGGCACAATTTTCCTTTCCATCATTTTCACGAAAGACATTAAAAAGATGAAGCATATGAGGCAACCTTAATTCCATTTTTTTTGTAGTTTTCTTTTATAGACTAAACTAGTGATAAAACAAGAAACTAAAAGATTCGATTGCAAGATCTAAAGATATACCTTCAAGCGCTAACCTCCCCGGCAACAACGCCAAAAAAGAGCTTGATGTCTACTATGCAACCTTCTTCTTGTAGACTCATGTTGGGCCTCCAAGTGCAGAGTTCTCTAGGACAGTAGCAAATTTCCCTCAAGTGAATGACCTAAGGTTTATCAATCCGTGGGAGGCGTAGGATGAAGATGGTCTCTCTCAAACAACCCCGCAACCAAATAATAAAGAGTCTCTTGTGTCTGCAACACACCCAATACAATAGTATATTGTATAGGTGCACCAGTTTGCGAAGAGATGGTGATACATGCATAATATGGATGGTAGATATAGGTTTTTGTAATCTGAAAATATAAAAATAGCAAGGTACACTACTAGAATCATGATCTTTGCCATCAGCCAGCTAACGGCATAGAATGTCTTTGCCATCAGCTTAAACAAAGCCGACGGCAAAGAAAGAGCGGACGGCAAAGAAGGTGTTTGCAGTCAGCCTGCTCTTTGCCGTACGCTAGCTGAAGGCAAAGAAACTTTGCCGTCGGCTAGCAGACGGCAAAGAGTAAGGGTGGCTCACTAGCGAGAACCACCTAACGGACACTTTCTTTGCCGTCCGCTAGCAGATGGCAAAGAAAGTGGCCAAACTAATGTCCATTAGCTAGGCTCTTTGTTGTCTGCTAGCAGACGGCAAAGAACCGTGCCCTAACTAAAATGCCAACGACGCCCGCGCCCCATCTCTCTATCCCCTCTCTCCATCCCGTGCCCGAGCCGCCGCTGCCGCACGCCACCCCGCCCCCGTGCTGCCGCTACCCCGCTGTCGGATTTCGGGTTCCGGCAAAACCCTTAAGGTTCGAACACTGGGGTGCGGATGAAGATCTCTCCCTCCCTTTAGCTCGCTCACTCACCACGATCTCAAAGCTCAGCTCATCGAACTCGAAGAACAAGGGACACAAGGGTTTATACTGGTTCGGGCCACCGATGTGGTGTAATACACTACTCCAGTTTGGTGTGGTGGATTGCCTTCTAAGCTGAGGATGAACAATTACAAGGGAAGAACAACCTCCTAAGCAGAGGTGTTCTTGAGCTCGGTGTGCTTGTGTGTGTGAGGATGGAATGGATCCGATCCAAGGTGAGTTGGGGCGGGATCAGTTGCCCCCGTACGATGGTGCTAGTCCTATTTATAGAGGCCCGGGTCCTCTCCCCAAATATTAGGCGGGAAGGGATCCCAAAACGGCCAATTTAAAGGGGGACAGCTAGAACAAGCTATCCTGAGAAAAGGTGGTCTTTGCCTACCAAAGGCTCTGGTGGTGACGCCGTCCTGGGCTCCACGGTGACCTCCGTCCTGCTTGTCTTGGTCTTGTTGCACCGATATGGAAACCTTTGCCTGATGCCTCGGGACTCCTCGCCTGCGCCTGCCTCTTTATCACCAAAGAGGCAGTGGGTACTCTACGCCCACTGGCGCCCACCTGGCCTTGGTCGTCATGTCTCACGTTATAGGAACCTCACAAGGTGCCCCTTCCCTTGATCTCTCTGCCCCTCGCGAGCCAGCCTGGTGAGGACGCCCCCGAGGAGGTCTTGTGTCGTCCGCCTCGCGAGGGTCATGAGTGTTTGCTGATGAAGATGGGCCGTACATGGCCGCTGGTGGAGCCACGCCATGGGCCGCATGTAGGCAAGTTTGGGGACCCCCGTTCCCAGAACGCCGACAGTAGCCCCCTGGCCCAAGGCGCGCGCGGACTTGGCTTCGAGGTGAAGCCAAGGGGCAAGTGCGGAGCACCGCAGTCCCCAACCGCCCGCGGCCTTGATTGACGCGTGGCGACTAACGAGACGTGGGCGTCTCCGCTTCCCCACGCTGCCTCGGCAACTGCTCGATTGACAAAAGGCTGACGCGGGCAGTATTTGCCTTAATTGCTTTCCTTCATCTTGCTCTAGATCCCCTTTCTTGCTCTTCGCTCCAGAGACTCACGATCCGCCCAGATCCTCCTCCAAGCTTGCCGCCAATGGCGCCCAAGAATGCTCGGGACGATCCCCCATCATCCTCTGTACGAGCAGGCTCGATCACATGCAGCGTTTCGGAGAAGAACCTTGTCGTCGTGCTCCTGATGATGGTGGAGGGTGATGAGAAGAGGAAGACTGTGCTCCAGGCTGGCTCCGCCAAGCCGGAGGCCTCCGGCAGCACCTTCTACCCCTTCTTCATGAGTAGCATCATCGCCGGGTTGGTGCCCCCCTTCTCCGACTTCTTCTACTCCGTCCTCAGCCATTACAAGATTCACGCCCTCCATCATCATCCCAACTCCATCCTCCTCCTGTCGATCTTCACCTTCTACTGCGAGGCGTACGTTGGAGTGATGCCGTCCGTGGCACTGCTGCGCCACTTCTTCTTCCTCCGAATCAAGGAGGGCCACTGCTCGGGGTGCGTTGGCTTTGTTGCGGCCAACAAGACCAATGCGATCTTGAAGGCCGGGAAGAAGGCCGAGGGCTTCAGGAGCAAGTGAGTCTTGATGGACGCCAAGTGCTCCCACCCCCGGTTGGTGCTGTGGACAGAGATGCACGTGTCTCAAGAGGGGTGGCCAGCAAGCTTCACTGAGCCCTCGGGCGGTGCAGGTGCCGGAGAAGATGACCGCCGACACGAGGCACAGTGGTGACTCAAGGGCTGAAGGCTGACGGGGGTCATGATTGTCGAAGAATTCATGACGGAGCCCGTGGCTCCCCTCCAGGCGCGCTCGCGCCCCTTGTGGAAGCTTGGAGACGACCTCCACCTGCGTCCGGAGGCCCTTTCTGCCGAGGAGCTGGGCCTGGCCCTCTGCTCCTTGGATGGGGACGACCAAGGGTACCTGCCGGACTCCTTCGTTCCCTTGTACTGCCACCTAGATGGGGAGGAGGTCACAGCCGCCATGCCCGTCTTTAATGGGCGCGGGCTCGTGCCGCCTGCGCCCTCTGATGCCCTGGTGACGACGACTCCCGTGGTGGTGTCCACCGACGAGGAGGAGGAGCAGGACTCGGCGGCCACCCTGGATGGGTCTGGGGAGACCTCCCCTCTGCGCAAGGCCGATCTCCTTCACGCCTTGCCCGACGACGACGACACCGGCGACTACCTGGTGAAGGAAGTCCCATCTCCCGGGGTCTCCTCCTCAGGGAAGTCATCGTCGTCTCGATGAAGGGCAGATTGTCACTAATCTCTCGGGACAGCGCCCCCACTTCACCGCCGCCCAGGGCCACCATAGCCTCGCAGACCCTCGGGGACCGCACGCCCGTGCCCCAGGCCACGAGGCCCCTAAGCTTTGCACTTCTGAAGAGGCGCCGGGACTACACCACCGTGGACCAGTGAGTTTCCAGCCCTGACCTTGCCCTAGTTCCGGCTTCCATTGCAGCCTCCTGATGCTTCTTCACTGATCTTCTAGGCCGACGTCGTCGTCGAAGAAGAAGAAGGGAGGGGCGGCCGCACCCTCGGGGCCCCAGCAGCTTGGCACGACTGCACTTCCTTCGGCGCAGAAGGGCGACGACGGCAATCGCATTTCTCCGGCCCGATCGTCCTCGCTAGGCCCAAAGGAGCGCCCCCAGGAGAAGGCACCCACCAAGGCCTCGCCAGCTCCTGAGGTGCTCAGCCCTAGCCCGTTGGCCGAGGCCCCAAAGGCCCCCGAGCTTCTGGCTTCTTCCTCCACTACCATCAGCCGGCAGGCCTTGGCAGCGACATTGCCTCCCTCTTCCGCCTTACCATCAGCTCACAATCCTACCGCCTGCTTTGGCATACGGATCACGCTCTTCTGTGGCGACCTGCTGGGAGGATCTTCAAAACCCCTACCGTCGCTGGTGGCAGGCGCTGGAGGCTGGTCTCTGGCTGGCTCCACTCTGATGCGTCCATCCGAGAGGCGCTGAGCCAGGCTATGGCGGCATCCGAGAAGGACACGCAGGCTGCCGCCCAAGCTGCGGCTACCCATGAGGTGGCTCTAAAGGACACCGGGGCTGCCCAAGATTGCTGCTTGCCATTGGAGGCCAGTTGGCGGCGGCGCAACGAGCGCGGCGACCGACGCTTCGAGGCTGCCAAAGGAGGAGGAGGAAGATGAAGGCCGAGAGGATTTAGTCAGGTCGCGATGCCGAGCTGGAGCAATTGGTGAAGGCTCAGGCCACGGAGTGCAGCCGACTGGAGAAGTTGGAGCAGGAGATGAAGGTGGAGAAGGCCGAGCTGGAAGCCAAGGCGAAGGTCCTGGTTGAGGACCGCGAGGCCTTCAAGTCCCTTGAGGAGAAATCCCGCGTGGTGCTGCGGGCACTCTACAAGAAGGTCTTGGAGGAGCCGCTGCCGAAAGACGACGAGGGCCCCACTCAACTGCTTCCTCACCTGGTCGAGGTGCTTGAGGGCGTCGTTGACGGAATCGGTCCCTTGGTGGAGGAGGAGGCCCGCTCACTCTCCTCGGCTGCACTAACTCGCGTCTTCAACCAACTCCATCTTCGTGATCCTGACGCTGACCTTGATGAGCTGCTCGAGCCCGTGGAGTACTTAGCTGTCTGTTCTTGCCAAAGCAGTGCGTGAAGAGCAGTGGAGGCCTTGCTTTGGAGAAGTTCAGCGCCTTGATCCTGCGCCCTCAAGCTGGCGGTCTTCTTTGCAAGCAACTCCGGCGAGCGGTGCAGGTGAGGGCGATGCTACTGTGGAAAGGGCATCCCTTGCAGGTGACGGCGGCGTCCAGGGATGACGAGATAGCTTTCTAGCGGCTCCTTTCCTGTTTGGCTTTTGCAACATGCACCATGCCTCGTGGAGGCGTTTAAACTTGTATTTGGTACCGGGGGAACAATATGTCTTGTAATATTTGTTTGAGATTTTGCGATTTCCTTCCCATTTGCTTGGTGTTCTGCATCGGTAGGGCCCGACCCCGCGCATACCTCAGCCGCCGTTGGGTGGTCCATATCACCAGGACGAGACCAAGGGGTGAGGGGCTACGTGGCCAGTTAGGCTCCTGAGTCGCGATGCTCAGGAGTCCCCCTTGACGCGCAAACAGCTTACAGGAAGGAGATGCAGGAGTAAGCCTATAGTTCTACGTTGGCAGGGCCCGGCCCCGCGCATACCTCAGCCGCCGTTGGGTCATCCGGATCACCAGGACGAGATCAAGGGGTGAGGGGCTACGTGGCCAGTTAGGCTCCTGAGTCGCGATGCTTAGGAGTCCCCCTTAACGTCCAAACAACCTTCATACCTTGGCTCCACTCGGGAGGGCGCGTGACAACCAGGTCCGAGAGACCTGGCAGGGCGGCGCACGCTCGGGCGTGACGCGAGCACAGCCCCCATGCCCAGCCCCCTCGCGCGGCTCTCCCGAGGGGAAAGTGTTGCGTGAGGCTGGACACCCAGCCGGGTGGCTCCCTGAGGTTGGTACGGCCAGGGGGCCGCCCTCAGCTGTTTATCACCAGCGTGGAGCATAGCACTTCCGCACTTGCACGGGCATAGCCGCTCCTCGACCATGTCGACTGCCAGCGCGGAGCATGGTGCTTCCACTGGTGCGTGGATGAGGGCTCCCTCTGAGTGGAGCCCCCGGGGCGTGTACAGCCCCGCCACGACATCGTGGCTTGCAGCGGTGGCCCAACGAGGTGTCTCGACACTCGTGAGCTAAGCGCAGGACTCACGAGGCACTACCTCAAGGCGCGTTGCCCCTGGTCTTGATTCTTGATGGCTATAGTGGTCCTGCAAGATGGTTAGGCAACTTGCGCTGGGCGAATTTCCTGAGGCGATCACATGAGAAGGCCAAGCACCAACGGACCCAGAGGAGGTGGCGTGGCGGGGCCGACCATGAACGAGGCTCGGTCGTTGGGTTTATCGGCCAGCTGCGAGACGGAGACCCGAGCACAGATGTCGTTCTTAGTCTCCTCATGTGAAGAATCCTGAAGAAAGACGACCGGCGCGCGGCTCCCGCGGTGGGGAGGCACCGGGTGGCGCGCCCTAGCCTGCCCATCCATGACCTCCTCATGCGAGAACAAGGAACCAAGGGCCACGGGAGGTGACGTACACGGGAGCGGGCCCGTGAGCCAGAGCTCAGCCTCTTGGGTTTGGCGGCCAGCTGCGAGGGAGACGGACCCGAGCACGGGCGTCGTGCCGATCCTCGTCATGAGGTGGTCGTGGGTGGACTTGCTAGGGCGTGCGACATTCAAGGCATCGTAGTGCCGGGCAGGCAGGTGGTAATCATAAGTAACTCATGAGATGGAGCAAGCTAGCTTAAATAGATGCGAGAACGATACACGCCACTGGGACGGACCCGAAGCGGCACGGGATGATGCAGCCAGAGGCGCCCAGCGAGTAAGCTAAAGATGCAAAAAGATACATGCTGCGAGGACAGGCCCGTGCGGCACGGGAATAATGCAGCCCGAGGCGCTCCCAGCCTAAATAAACTTGGAAAATGTCACTGGTTCCGTTGTAAAAAGGAGTGTTGGGGTAGCGAAGGCAGCGTGATGAAGGAGTCGCTCCTCATGAGCCGCGGGGCCACTGAACCTCTGGAGGCTCTGGTTGCTTGGGCGGTTCCTTGAGGACCGTCTCCATCTCCTCCAGGACTGCGTGACGCCTGGCCTCCTGGGCCGCCAGGATGCTCCGTAGATGTTGCTGGTAGGTGGCCACAACGTTCAGCAAGCATAATGGCATGCGAACGTAACTGTGAGGTGGACCCTCTTAGCGCCCAATGCGCGAAGGCCAGAAATACTCCTGAGATGCGGCTGCGTTGAGCCCTGGAATGTCAATGCAGACGCGCAGCCCGCCATCCTCGCCAGGATGGGGAGCTGCACCGGGTGGGCGGTGCTACCTCTTGAGCATGCGTTGGTTTTCCCTTGAAGAGGTGATGACCCGCAAGTATAGGGGATCTATCATAGTCCTTTCGATAACTAAGAGCGTCGAACCCAACGAGGAGGAGAAGGAAATGACAAGCGGTTTCGATAAGGTATTCTCGCAAGCCTTTGAAATTATCGGATAATGATAGTTATGTGATAAGGTAATTTGTAACGGGTAACAAGTAGTAAAAGTAAATAAGGTGCAGCAAGGTGGCCCAATCCTTTTTGTAGCAAAGGACAAGCCTGGACAAACTCTTATATAAAGGAGATTGCTCCCGAGGACACATGGGAATTATCGTCAAGCTACTTTTAATCACGCTCATATGATTCACGTTCTTTACTTTGATAATTTGATATGTGGGTGGACCGGTGCTTGGGTAGTGCCCTTCCTTGGACAAGCATCCCACTTATGATTAACCCATTTTGCAAGCATCCACAACTACAAAATAAGTATTAAGGTAAACCTAACCATAGCATGAAACATGTGGATCCAAATCAGCCCCTTACGAAGCAACGCATAAACACAGGTTTAAGCTTCTGTCACTCTAGGAACCCATCATCTACTTATTACTTCCCAATGCCTTCCTCTTGGCCCAAACAATGGTGAAGTGTCATGTAGTCGACGTTCACATAACACCACTAGAGGAAAAACAACATACATCTCATCAAAATATCGAACGAATACCAAATTTACATGACTACTTATAGCAAGAATTTTCCCATGTCCTCAGGAACAAACGTGACTACTCACAAATCATATTCATGTTCATAATCAGAGGGGTATTAATATGCATAAATGATCTGAACATATGATCTTCCACAAAATAAACCAACTAGCATCAACTACAAGGAGTAATCAACACTACTAGCAACCCATAGGTACCAATCTGAGGTTTTGAGACAAAGATCGGATACAAGAGATGAACTAGGGTTTGAGAGGAGATGGTTTTGGTGAAGATATTGATGGAGATTGACCCCCTCCTAATGAGAGGATCGATGGTGATGACGATGGTGATGATTTCCCCCACTCGGAGGGATGTTTCCCCGACAGATCAGCTCTATCGGAGCCCTAGATTGGTTTCTCCAGGTTCCGCCTCGAGACGGCCGGGCTTCGTCCCGAAAGGTTCCTTCTGATTTTTTCTAGGACGAAAGACTTCATATAGCAGAAGATGGGCACCGGAGGCCTTCCGTGGGCTCACGAGACAGGGGGGCGCGCCCAGGGGGGTAAGGCGCGCCCCCACCCTCGTGGCCAGGGTGTGGGCACCCTCTGGTTGATTCTTTCGCCATTATTTTTTATTAATTCCAAAACTTGCCTCCGTGAAGTTTCAGTACTGTTGGAGTTATGCAGGATAGGTCTCTAATATTTGCTCCTTTTCCAGCCCAGAATTCTAGCTGCCGGCATTCTCCCTCTTCATGTAAACATTGTAAAATAAGACAGAAAATGCATAAGTATTGAGACATAATGTGTAATAACAGCCCATAATGCAATAAATATCGATATCAAAGCATTACGCAAAATGGACGTATCAACTCCTCCAAGCTTAGACCTCGCTTGTCCTGCGGAAGCCGATAAGGAAAAATATGTCCACATGTTTAGAGATAGAGGTGTCGATAAAATAAAATACGGACATGAGGGATCATGATCATTCTTATAACAGCAACATATATTGTTACGTATGCAATCCCATCGCACAACACACACGTCTTATTAACAGCATCAAATACGTATTATTATCGATCTTCACACATTATTGATTCTGAGACACATTTTGCCGCGTATCACACACATCTTGTTATATTGATCCGTTTCTGTTCTCTTGTCTCAACGCAAACAGTTTATCGAGTGAACCGCATGCCGTATATCGCACACACCTTGATCTGGATGACCATTTCTTTTGTGTTACCTAATCACAAACATTTCATCTGAGTGAACTGTATGTTGTATATATCGCACACCTTCATCTGGCTGCCCTGTTTCTTTTGTTCCTCGTCATCGCAAACAGTTCATTGAACTGAACCGTATGCCCTGCATCGCACACACAACTAAAATTCGAACTGTGTTTGATGCATCCATCATCGCAAATGTTTTGCACCTTTTTTGACAGTTTTATACACCATAGTTTGTGATTATTGCATCGCACACAGTTTCGTCGAAGGGTCTCTGATCGTAGTGTCGCGTTAGCAGCATCCTGCAGTAGTGCCTATCCGACATAGCAAATTTTGTGCTCGCTACAAATCTTGAGAAGGGTGACGAGACAACGGCATTAAGGTAAATGCGGATGGGAGAATTATCCCTTGACGTACGAGCGGATATAATATGCTGCCTCGATGCCCGTGTGAGTTTCGAAATAGCTGCAAGGTCCAAAGAGCATGTTGCGAAGCCATCTCCCATAGAGAATGGTAAGAAGAAGAAGAAGAAGAAGCTGCACCAGCAGCAGGGCATTATGGATGGATGAACCATTTCCTCTCTTGTAAAAAAAATATTTCCTCTCTGTGTATATTGATATAGATGAACTATTTCGATGGTGTGCATGTCTTTGGAACAAGTAGCAGCGTAGGTCCGCTTGACTATAAGGAACTATTTATCCACCTAGCTTTCTCTACCCACCTTCTAGTTATCGGCATGCAATGCATGTGTTAGTAGACATGACAACTTGACAATGGAAGTTGAACTACGGTGACCATCACGTTTCATAGATCGCCACTCATGATTCCCACGACGCCGCTCAACCCATGGCACCACGTCCACCGACGTGCGCCTCACCCCTCTCGGCTGCACCGCCCCTCTGCCTTTGTGTGCATGACATGTGGGCCAGCTGAAATGTGGCGAGCATCTAGTTTCTACCACAGCCACACACTGTTCCCACGACGCCGCTCAACCCATGACACCACACGTCCCCGACCTGCGGCTCACCCCTCTCGGCCCCACCGCGCCTCTGCCTTCAGGGGCATGACATGTGGACCAACCACCTATCGGGTCCACTGAATCTCACTCCCCTGGGCCCCGAGAGGGAAATATAACTCCTGCGCCAGTCCTTGTGGTGCTACCGCTGCATGAACTCGTGCCAAACTCGAGATATGTTTCTAACTAGCAACATGCTCGTGCGTTGCATGGAACATCAAGATGCATTTGTATGAGTAGTTTATCTTGTGGGAGAAAAGGATGAATGAGGGAAGGCCTTATTTGCAAATGTGGAGAGGGGTGTGGGTATATTTTTGCAAAATTGCCATAGTTTCCTTCCATGGACATCCTACGCCTCATAACGCCCTGACGTCCAGCTATGGCACCCTCGCCACGGCTAGGCCACCACTGGCCAGTTCAACTCAAACGAGTGAGTCGCGAACTCCGCCGCGACAACGGCCAACTGGGCATCTCGAACCACACCGATGCCACTTACCCGTAGCCAACCTATGCTGGAACGTGGCCGCATGCCATTGAGCCGCGCATCAACGTACGAGGACAGGAAGGCCTCCAGGCTCACTGGCTCACCTACGTCGAGTACATCACGTCTGCAAACCTATATCCGTTGAGCAGGTTGCTCCCGCCCACAAGCACATGTCTCGTCGCTGAGTGGTACATCCTCAGGATGGTGCAAGCAGTCGGAATCTCGAGCCCAAGTCGAGCTATCTTCCCCAGGTAGATCACTGCCTCCCACCCAAGCTCCCACCCGCCCGTCGTTGCTGTCGCACTACTGACGATCAGGAGCACCACCTTGTCCCTCATCCGGGCCTTGAGCTACTAAGCGTCGTCGGCACGCGTCACAATAGTCAAGCACCTCGACAATAAATGCGGCGGGCGAAGAACTTTTCTTGGCCACAAGCTCCATGGTCTCATCCAAGATCGGTGTGGTACTGCAGTCGAACATGGGGGTAAAATACTACAGGAGCAGCTGCATGTGCATGGCCCAGACGGCGATGTTGGCGTGGAGGAGGTGGTACTCGCTGGAGCCGCAGCATGCTACATGGCTTAGGCAGGCACCTGTTGTGGCGCTCTGGCATTGGCACCAGCATTGACAACGCAGCTAATGATCCGGAGGAGGATGAGCAGGAAAGGAAAGGGTCTTGCATGCTTGTGCAGATTCATGCAGGAAATTATTTCCTGGAAATACGGCCTTTGTTTACCTTTCTTTGAGGATATAGATGACCCATGCGAGGAAATCTATTATAACTGTTGGATGAAAATTAGTGGTGCGGGAGTACGGATCGGAGCATGGGAGGGGAGCAAGCAAGCCTCATCCGCCTACCTGCGCCTCACCCCTCTCAGTCCTCCGCTTCGCATGAGACTGACATGTGGTCCAGCCGCATTTAAGGTCCACATGTCATTGACTCATAGGCCGGTGCACTAAACTACTGAAACTCGGTCCCGTGGGCCCTGAGAGGGAAATGTAAATCCTGCGTGAGGCCTTGTGGTGCTCCTGCAGTACGAGCTCGTGCAAAACCCGGAATTTGTTTCTTACTATTACCAATGTGCCAGCTCGTGCGTTGCAATGGATCCACAGTATTATCTATTTAGGGGAGTGCACTCTAAACACATAATCTATTTAATTTTCTCAAGCCTTTCCTAGCCATGCAACCAAGCCACATAAGCTTCATGGTTGCACCCCACATCATAAAATTCATACTATGTTGACTGAAAAAAGCCAAATCACCCAAAACAAGAACTTCCTGTTTTTTGTTCCTACGATGTTGTGCCGTGCACGTACATAGTTGTATAGTGGTAGTAATAGTTGTTGTACAAACTTCGTACTAGTACAGAGTGATCCTACTCTATCAATGAGCCCCATCTAACACAAAATTTCTTGGCTTCCGTGCTACAGCTAAATATCTTCCCCTCCTCGTTCCTGTTTTCCAACACGGCGTGCTGGGTATGGTTTGCCGATAGTCGGTTTGCTAAACTGGGGTCGCACATGCAAGTGAAAATGCTAGGCAACACGTCTTCCCTAGCTATGTGGCGTGCCGGACGAGCTGTGGAGTACTCCCGATTCCCGGCATGTGGGGAGTGCCTTGAGCAGCGATGAGCCTTTTTCTTTTACTAGCAATGTGCCCGTGGGTTGCGGCGGATCCAAAGTAGAATAGTACTTATTCACCAACTTGAAAGAAAACACTCTTGCTTGATATACATATATACGACCAGAAATATATTACTTTTCACTCAAAATATATTTCTCGGGTTGTTTTGATGAGGTTGGCGCATCGTCGGTTTGGTCACATGCGATTCGACATGTTGTCATGTGTCTAGCAAGATGCCCGTGCGTTGCACGAAGTTGATGGAAAAGGTAAGCACAACTTATAAATTGACGGATGGAGTACTAGTTACAGGGACCGTTATAATTGCCTCCAAATGTGAGCAAAGGGATCGCACATGTCTTTATTGACCGAAACGAGAATGCAATAGAGCAATAAGAATTAAGGCCACGATGATGCGATCGTAGTGGTGGTTACAGGAGGCAAGAAGAAAGATGCATCCATGAACGTACGACCTCCTCCTGCTCGACTCGGTGCGTTGGGCCACCGACCGGCGGCTTAGCAGTGGCAACTTTTGTGGCGAGGTCAAGGTGGTTCTCAACAAAGGCGTCCAATGCTTCCAGCTGGTTGACGAAGGCCAATGTCGCAGCATCCTCACGGCCTTTTAGATACCTATGTACATGACTTTCTCGTACACGTGGATGTGTAGGTCGACGAATTCTTGCCAGGCGAGGCGCCTCCCGGCGATTGCGACCTTCAGGTGGACATTCTTCATTGCATCGAGCGGTCGCAGGGGCCACCGATTAGCTTGAAAGAGGTTCTCGCCATGGAGGTCCATTAGTGTGGCAGGCAATGAGGAGCCAGGCTGTGGCTGGAGGAGTCTGGCGATGTTGTCCGCGAGCTTCTTGACGATGGTGAACTTGTTGATGGTGGCAAGGATCATCTGGTCGAACTGAGAGTCGTAGCTGGCGTCGATGATGGCCATCTGTGACACCCCAAAATTTCAGCATTGTTTTATTAATTAAAATTTTGCCAGGATACATAAACTTTTATTCTCCGGATTTTCTTTTGATTTCAGAACCATTCTGTTCTTTATTTTTATGGAGTTTTACCCCAAGTTAAAACTTGCCAATTATATTTTTGGTCTGGTTTACCCTCCCAAGAAAAACACTTCTATTATCAGTGTATTTATTTGCATAAATTTTTGCTCTCTGAGCTTTATTCCTTAAAGAGGGTTTTCATTAGTTTTGAAGCCCTATTTGAACTACAACCATTTGATAAATTTATTTAGAATTCCAACCAAAATTTGGGGATGTCATGTGATGTTTCTAAACCACCTTTATGCAAAAATATCTTCTGTTCATTGGATATTTTCAGCTCTACACCAAATTTTCAAATCTGGTCCAGTGGGCAATTTTGCACTACAACCTAATTAAATATTTCTTTAAAACTTCCACCAAAATTTTGGGATGTTAATAAGAGTATATTATTCAACTTTATGCAAAAACCCAGTTAGGTTCTTTGAAAAATTTGAGTGAATCAACCTCATTTTTATTCTGGTCCATCTTGATGATTTGTACTGCAAACACATTTTAACTTGCTCCATTACCCATGATTCTTTTTCCTGCTTGTGGTCCTTCGTACAAAACCCTTAAGTCCAGGAGCATGAACCCATTGGAATATTTTTAGTTCATGTAATGACAGCCTTTAGTTTCTGCCCAAAATTGGTTTTCTCAAATAATTGCACTAACAAGTTTCTATGTTTGACAAACTAACCTGGCCACCATCACCTACACCTAGAGACACCGATCTGGAGATTTTGGCCACTCCAAGTACTGCCTAGATGCCTCTAGCATTTTGTCAAACACCACATGTGCATGGCCAGATTGACATGAACTTTAGTTTGCAATATGAACCTGATCCATCGACCCGTAAACCTTGTCCACTAAGCTCCTTGCTACTCCTAACCTAGGCACGCTAATTGCCAGCCCCTCACCCAAGCCACATGGCATGCATTGGCATTTCGTCGAGCAGCTAGCGTGCGTGCTTTCTGGCGCGCCTAGAGCGCCACGTTTTGCCTGTGGCGATGCACCGAACCGTCGGCGTCTTGCCGCCACCCAGCGCCCATTCTACGGCCCTTGGCCTCTCGCGTAAGCCACGGCCGCCTCCTCCCTCGCCCGCATGAGCCGCCTGGCGCCCTCTGGCCCGCCGTCCGTCGGGTCGGCCACGGTGGCTGGCCCGGCCCGGCCTGATGGGCGCTCTGCCACAGACGGCGCCCGCTTGAGAGCCGGCATGGCGCCCGGTGCCCCTCTGGAGCAGTCCGGACTCATCCCCTCACTTTCGTGCGCAAGCGCTAAGTCGCCGCCACGTCCTCTGCAGGCAATAGAGAGATGGTTCACGCGGCGTTCTTATCCACCGCCATGAGAACCGACCTCGACCCGCCCTATATAAAGGGAGCCCCGAGCTCGCCTAGGCCCTCGAGCAACCTCACGCCAACCCCTTAGAGACCCCGTAGCCGGCAATCGACCTGGGAAGACCATCTTACCCGTCTCCGGCCGGCTCGGCCGCCGCCACATCCCGGTCCATTGCGTCGCAACCAGAGCCTCTCCCGTCCATCCAACCCCACCACCCGACTCCCCTTCGTCTTGCGGAGCCACCCAAACCCCCTGCTGCGACGGAGAGCCACCATAGCCCAAAACCCCCTTGCTCCCGAAGCCACCGGCCGCTGGCTTCGCCGTCGGCGACTCCTCAAATCCCCCACCTACTACCACCGGGAGGACCGCCCTGGGGTGGCGAATCCATCCCCGCCCTCGGAGCCCCGCGAGGAGCCGCCAGTCGCCGGCGACGATCGCCGGAGTTCCGCCCCCCGCTCGGACAGAGGAAGAGGAGGGAAAGGCGACTGGTCAAACCTGACCAGTGGGCCCCTTGGACCTTGTCGGCGACTCCACCGCCGCCCACGCTGGATAAGTGAAAGCGTAAACACCAGAATACACCTTCGACGTGGTTAGTTTCGAAACGTTTTTCTTTTTCTGTTTTATTTTTAAAAAGAGAATTTGACCAAAACTTTGACTGGCCATAACTTTTCAAATATAACTCCAAATGAGTTGATTCTTTTTCCTACCTCTCACAAATATTGCCTAGTTTATTTTCAGATTTATTTGAGAATTTTTGAGACAAATTTTTTGTACCATTTTTAATCTATGCTTTAATTCGAATATTTTCAAAAATAGGATTGCCGGAGAGAGAAGAAAACTTTCAAAGTTTTGGAATACACCCTGCCTCGCCGCAGCTTGAAGGCAAGCATTCTAAACCCTGGCATAATATTGTGTGTGTTATTTATACGGATACAACCCCATTTCGACACGGAGCATCCGTTATTTTGTGTGATGATAGGTTCCTACTCATGAATGCATATCGATGATTTCATGCTATTGGAGTTTGATATGTTTGTGATAGTAGTCACCATCATATGCCTTTCATGCATACCGGAAGGAATCCGGGAAAAACCTCTGTCTTGGGTAGACACGGGTTTGCCCCTAGTCCTCCGTCGAGACGGTTGTGTCGATGCAGACTGCACGATGAGGTATGTCAGTGGTGATTACGTACATTGGTTGGAGTATATATTGTTATGCTAATCATGCGAGAGAATACTTAAACCTCTGAGTCGACCATAGATGGAGTCTTGTTAGGTAACCCCCATACTTGTTTACGTACTACCACTTGTCCCTGCCATAGGTAGGTGCAGTTCGATAAGTTGTCAACCCCTTTCCAAAGACACACACCGTCTGAGAGAGGCCATGGTGGAAGATCTGGGAGGCATTCGGTAGGCATGCCACCTGGTCCGGGGGCATGGGTGTTTTCGGTTGTAGCGAAGGGTAGCTCCCTAGTTCTTGTGCGGTATAAATTTTGTGATCCCATGCTAAGTCGAGGTTGTAGCCTCCCACTTAGAGTTTTGCTTAATAGGTGTCGTGGGTGATTCCGGACACCGGTAAGATTAAACTGGTGTGTGTGCGGTTAGGTGTGTTTTCAATCAAAAGGCCGTGGGCGGAATTAGTCGATGGACTAAAGGAATCCGTTGCTTTCGTGGGTAAAGAGTACACCCTCTGCAGAGGTTAAATCTATTGAATAGCCATGTCCATGGTTAAGGACTTCTGATGCAGGATGGGTCAAGTGTCGGTCTTAGTGCTCGGTCTTGGAGGAGGAACTGTTAAACTGGGACTTGGATCGTGACTTGTGACTTGTGATGATTATGATTATTATTTGTTATGGACTAAACTGTTATATCATTTTGAATTATCGAGTATCCACAGGATGGTTCTACCTCCGGATATTCACTGCGATTGTTTATAAGCCCTTTATGTGGTGTCATTTGAGGCATGGCGTAGCATGCTTGTTATTCATTTACTTTATAAGCCCTTTATGTGGTGTCATTTGAGACGCCTTAGGTAACCTGCTTGTTATTCTTTTACTTTATAAGCCCTTTATGTGGTGTCTCTCAAACGCCCGACTGAGGCATGCTCGTTGTTTACTAACCTTTCGAGGCGGCCTTACGCATCGCATCTGCAATTTTATTACTACTCTGTTATTGCATATCCATGTATACAAATAACCTGCTTGCGTGCATCTGAAATTTTATTTTTGTGACTGACGTTGTGATCATAGAATATTTCAGAGCATGAGTATCGTTTGTTATATTATACCCGTCTTCATAATGTTTGCGAGTACATTCAAAGTACTCACCGGCTTGTCCCTCGCTATTGTCTTGGCCAGATTTCTTACGTGAAGAGGAGCGATCACGATGACAGCCCGGAACTGCTTGAATGATGATAGCAGCCTCGCGAAGACAGGCGTTATCCAGGTCAGCTGTTCCTGTGGGAAATGGAGTCCCACAGACGCTGGTGATCCACAAACCGCTTCCCCCGTCAACCACTAGAAACCATTTGTTGAACTCATAGGCCACAATGGTCGTGTACTACATCTCTTTTACTTTGCGTGGAGTTTTTGTATCAAGTTTGTGTCTCGCCAGCTAACAGTAATCTTGGGGCTGGTGAGCACAAGGGCCATTTTCTGGGAAATTAATATCCCGAAAATCCGGTCCTGACACCATCCACCAGCCGGTCGCCAACACCGTCTCGAGACGATCCTCGGTGCCATGCGGCAGGTCGACATCGTGGACCATGTGGCACAGCCGCTGGCCGCTTCAGCGACGCTTATCGCCTTGGAGTGCAGGTGACCACTTTTGCACTTAGTGTAGGTGCTTAGGTGCGTATGATGTGGTAGATGCATTTTAATGGAGGGGCGCCTTGATATGAGTGCAAACTACGTTGCATTCACATCGTGCTGCCTCTTTTCCCCGTACTCCTCCCATTACTTCCCTCATGCATTCGTGGATGCTAATTGAAGGAGGATGCATCATTGGCCGTTCAACATTTGGGAACCGCTACCCTCTCCTAAATGCGCATCAAAGCCATATCGGGTACTGTCCTGGTTTACTAGTAGTTGTCAAATAGAATAGTACTGTGCCCCCCGCTGCACGCCCGGCTGAACACGCCTCCTCGCCTCCATCAAACCCCTCCGTTAAACCCGCATGCAAACCAAGAAACCTACTCCGGCCACACGTCCGTTCATGAGCGGGCCGGAATTAAATGCAACGCCGGTCGAGCTCCTCCCGTTCGCCCTCTATTTACACGAGGCCAGACAGACAGCGGGCAAGAATCGCACCCCTCCGCCGCTCCCCCATCTCCGCCTTCACCAATTTCTCCACTCTTTTGATGGCTTCGTAGGAACCGTTGTCCGGCATACTACCCGGCTGGGTGGCCCGCCGAGCCCTCCGGATACGAGCGAGGCCACTCGGTGCTTCACCAACCTCGTTTGCCCCGACAGAGCCAGTTGCCGCCCCAAGCCGGCACGTGGTTTAGCAACTCGCCGCTCCAGTTCAACTCGATGAGGAGTGGAAAGTTGCTCCATGCTAGCATGGCGGCGAGCACGATGGCACGGGCATCGTCGCTGCCGCGCCATACCGCGCCACTCAAAGGCTGTCAGCGGTGGGCGTTATCTCCAGCTCAAGGGCAAAGACTTTCATGCCGACAGAGACAAAAGTCAGGTGCGTGGAGAGGGACAAGTCGGTGGCCAGCTTCTTCGTGTCTGCCGCCATCATCGAGGAGAAGTAGAACATGGGAGGCCGCCGCCACTTGGGTCCCATGAAGCCCACTGCCGAGGCGATGACTGCGTATTCAGGTGGTTTCTTTGCTGCTTCTTCTCTTCTGAGGACCTTCGTCGACCCTGCAAGTGTCTGCCGGACATGAGGAAGACAAAGGGATCCACGGGAGGCCATTTAGATTAGGTACTCCCTCCGTCCGGAAATATTTGTTCTCAAAATGGATAAATTGGATGTATCTATAACTAAAGTAAGTCTAGATACATCCATTTCTAGGACAAGTATTTCCGGATGGAGGGAGTATTAATTATACCACGAGAGCCAGATTAGCACCGCTTAGTTCATGTAAATGTAATGAAATCCATCATGCTTATATGAAGATACGGCTTTTTATACGAAATCCTTCATGCTTATATGAAATCAGTCCGTGTTTGCACGAATTTCCTCTGGTGGGTTAGAGTTGTGGAAATGTATGCCGCTGGCGTTTCATGTCGTCCTCCGCGAAAGGAAGTGGTAGGAAATTTGTCGGCTGCCGTTGGAGATGCTCTTAGGCTGGAAATAATAGAGTCACATCCAATCCGTTTGAGTTAATTGTGTCTATGATGCTCCCTCTATAAAAAGTTAATTGCATGTACAGTGTACACGTGACTTGCAGGGTGGCTACAGCTTCGTACATAAAGTTAAAAAGAAACAAATCCATCATTAATCTTGTATTCTAAGTACTCTGTGGGTTCCACTGTCAGTACAGTAGCGAAAGAAGTATATATTAAATAATATATAATATAAAAATGTAAAGTTAAAGACAGAATTTGAACTCGGGTCATCGCGTTGCGACCATCCGGCGCCAACAAGTCTAGCACATTTTCGTTGTGGATATGCTGGAGATATATCTCTATGTCTACTCTTATACTACCTCTGTTCCTAAATATTTGTCTTTTTAGATTTCAAATGGACTACCACATCTGAGATGTGTATGTAGACATATTTTAGAGTGTAGATTCACTCATTTTGCTCACATGTGTAGTCACTTGTTGAAATCTCTAAAAGACAAATATTTAGGAACGGAGGGAGTAGAAAACAGAGTTGGTGATGATGGTGTGTGTGCCATCCTGCAATATAGGCCGTCGGATTTATATCTAAGGGATAGGAAGGAAAATATGGCAATTTTGCAAAAAGATACCCACACCCATCTCCACATTTGCAAATAAGGCCTTCCCTCGTTCATCCTTTTCTCTCACAAGATAAACTACTCATACAAATGCATATTGAGATTCTGCAACGCATCGAGCATCTAACTAGTTTCTTATAAAATAGTTCTTTGCGATAATTGGGTTGAAGTGAAATATTTTATGTCTGCACTTGAATGATTTCAGATTCACTAGTAGTAACAAAGAAAAGGTTGCCTTGTTAATTAACATAAAACAGGGTGAAAACTATCACATGAGGCCGGTAAAAACAAGGCACACTTGGTTCAGCGTCATCATCACTACAGCTGTGCGCGCGCGAGAGGTCTACATATCAAGGGGGCTATGGATAGAAAGACATATCGAGTGTGTCTGAGCGAGGCACAGAGACACAACTAGCGTGTGTGTGTGTGTGTGTGAGAGAGAGAGAGAGAGAAACCAATTGATATATTAAGATCAAGATCGATTTGTCACCCTTCTGCTATCATTGTTTGGGGGAGGGGGGGAGGGAGGGAGGGAGAGAAAGACGATCAAGAGTGTAAGGCCGATAGGCACATAGGCACAACTAGCGATTGTGTGTGTATGTGTGTGTGTTTGAGAGAGAAGCCAGTAGATAGATTACTATCAAGATCGAGGTGCCACACTACTCCTTCGGTGTTGGGTAGTGTGTGTGTGTCTAAGAGAGAAGCCAATAGATATATTAGTATCAAGATCGAGGTGTCACCCTACTCCTTCGGTGTCGGGAAGTGTGTGTGTGTTTGAGAGAGAAGCGGTAGATAGATTAGTATCAAGAATGAGGTGTCACCCTACTCCTTCGATGTCGGGAAGTTTGTGTGTGTGTGGGTGTGTGTGGGGGGGGGGGTGATGACCCACAAGTATAGGGGATCTATCGTAGTCCTTTCGATAAGTAAGAGTGTTGAACCCCAAGAGGAGCAGAAGCAAATGATAAGCGGTTTTCAGCAAGGTATTCCTGCAAATCTCTTGAAATAAGTGGTAACAGATAGTTTTGTGATAAGGTAAATTGTAACGAGCAACAAGTAACAAAAGTAAATAAAGTGCAGCAAGGTGGCCCAATCCTTTCTGTAGCAAAGGACAAGCCGCAACAAACTCCTATCAGGAAAAGCGCTCCCGAGGACACATGGGAATGTCATCAAGCTAGTTTTCATCACGTTCATATGATTCGCGTTCGGTACTTTGATAATTTGATATGTGGGTGGACCGGTGCTTGGGTGCTATTCTTAATTGAACAAGCATCCCACTTATGATTAACCTCTATTGCAAGCATCCGCAACTACAACAAAAGTATTAAAGTAAACCTAACCATAGCATGAAACATATGGATCCAAATCAGCCCCTTACGAAACAACGCATAAATTAGGGTTTAAGCTTACGTCACTCTAGCAACCCATCATCTACTTATTACTTCCCAATGCCTTCCTCTAGGCCCAAATAATGGTGAAGTGTTATGTAGTCGACGCTCACATAACACCACTAGAGGTTAGAACAACATACATCTCATCCAAATATCGAACGAATACCAAATTCACATGACTACTAATAGCAAGACTTCTCCATTGTCCTCGTGGAACAAACGTAACTACTCACAAAGTATATTCATGTTCATAATCGGAGGGGTAATAATATGCATATAGGATCTGAACATATGATCTTCCACCAAATAAACCAACTAGCATCAACTACAAGGAGTAATCAACACTACTAGCAACCTACTAGCACCAATCCCGAACTTGGAGACAAGAATTGGATACAAGAGATGAACTAGGGTTTGGAGATGAGATGGTGCTAGTGAAGATGTTGATGGAGATTGCCCTCCCATGAGAGGAGCGTTGGTGATGATGACGATGGTGATGATCCCCCACCCGAGGAAGTGTCCCCAAGAACAGCTCACGGAGGCCAAGATTGGTTCCGCCAAGGTTCCGCCTCGTTGCAGCGGAGTTTCGTCCCGAAAGATTGCTTCTTCTTGTTTTCTTGACGGAAGACTTCATATAGGAGAAGATGGGCGTCGGAGAGCCACTGGGGCGCACGAGGTAGGGGGCGCCCACCCTCGTGAGCAGTGGTCCGCCCCCGGCCTTCATCTTTGGCGAGGATTTTTCCTTATTTATTTTAAGATAGTCCGTGGAGTTTCAGGACTGTTGGAGTTGCGCAGAATAGGTCTCTAATATTTGCTCCTTTTCCACTTGTGAAGTTCCAAATTTGCCGACATTCTCCTCTTTATGTAAACCTTGTAAAATAAGAGAGAATATCCATAAGCATTGTGATATAATGTGAAGTAACAGCCGATAATGCAATAAATATTGATATAAAAGCATGATGCAAAATGGACGTATCAACTCCCCCAAGCTTAGACCTCGCTTGTCCTCAAGCGAAAAGCAGATAACAATAAATATGTCCTCATGTTTAGAGGTAGAGGCGTCGATAAAAATAAAATACGGACATGAAGGAATCATGATTATTCTCATAACAACAACATATATAGATTTTGTCATATGATTACTTATGTTCAAGTGATGATCTATTCACAATGCAAAAGTATGAATAAGAAACCTTATCGAGAATCAACAAACTATAATCTCAGTCATTGAAGCAATTGTAATTTATCATAACATTGGGAAGAGTCTATGTCAGAGCTAAAAAAGCATGTCCACATACTCAACTATCATCTAGTCCTTCATGACTGCTAACACTCACGCAATACTTGTGGTTATGAAGTTTTAATCATACACAGAGAAAGATAGGGGCCTATAATTTTGCCCCACAACCTTTTACCTCAACGGTAATGTCAACAATAATAACTCATGCTCCCCTACATCCAATTAGATATCCATGCTGGGCTTGCCAAAGGATAAAATGAAAAAGGAAAGGTGAAGATCACCATGACTCCATCTTAAGGTAGAAGATAATAATAGATAGGCCCTTCGCAGAGGGAAGCAGAGGTTGCCATGCGCTTTTATGGTTGGATGCACAAAATCTCAATGCTAAAGAACGCCACTCTTTATATTGCCCCTTGTGATATGAACCTTTATTATGCAGTCCGTCGCTTTTATTACTTCCACATCACAAGATCGTATAAAGCTTATTTATCCCACACCAATCAATCATACAAATTTAGAGCAATTTTTATTGCTTTGCACCGATGACAACTTACTTGAAGGATCTTACTCAATCCATTGGTAGGTATGGTGGACTCTCATGGAAAAAATGGTTTAAGGGTATTTGGAAGCACAAGTAGTATTTCTACTTGGTGCTGAGAATTTGGCTAGCATGAGGGGGAAAGGCAAGCTCAACATGTTAGAGGATCCATGACAACATACTTTATCTCAGATATAAGAAAACATAACTCATTACGTTGTCTTCCTTGTCCAACATCAACTCCTTAGCATGTCATATTTTAATGATGAGTGCTCCCAATCATAAAAGATGTCAATGATAATATATCTATATGTGAAACCTCTCTTTCCTTATTACTTCCTATTAATTGCAACGATGTCCAAAGCTATGTCTGCCAACTCCCAACAACTTTTTATCATCGTACTCTTTCTATGTGAAGTCATTACTCTCAATAAGATCAATATGAGCTCTTTGTTTCTTTTTATTCTTTTCTTCTTTTCTATTATTCACCCAAGATCATGGCAAAATAATCAAGCCCTTGAGTCAACACTAATCTTTATTATATATAGCTCACGGACTCGATTACATAGAGAGATCATAAAGCAAAACTCAAAACTAGTTCATGCCATAAACTTTATTCTACTAGATCAAGATACTACTAATAGGATCAAACTAAGAAAAACGGTAAAGATAGGAGTTGTGATTGTCATACGATACCTGGGCACCTCACCCAAGCTTAAGGGTTGCCAAGGGGAGTGCCCATACCCATGTGATTATGTCTCCTTTGTTGTTGGTGTAATGTTCTTGGCGATGATTCCTCTCAGGATACGGTTCTCCTCCTCGAGCTTATTGACTTGCTGCTTGAGGTACATTATCTCCTTCCGAAGCTTTCTCGTGGACGGCTTAAAGCTCCTTGCACCCAAGGGTGTTGCATAGTCATGGAGAACAAGTAACACTCCTCTTCATATTTTCATAAGAAAGAAATCTGATATTGGAAGGGATAACCGAGTTTGGAATAGCTGAGCTCTATAGCTCCCCCATCGTGAACCCAGCTCGGAGGCGAGAGGTGACTTCTTGATCCTCCATGGCATCTACCCTCATGAAGTCAGCTTCCATCTCTTCCTCCGTTGCTGGCCCAAAGTTGTCAGCGTCGCTGTTTGCTCTTGGTTCCGGTGCTGGATTAGATACCCGGCTCTCCCCAACTGAGTCTTGAGAAGACATCTTGCTCTAATCTGCAGCAGCAACAACTCGAAACAAAAACAGAGGAGATTTGCATGATACGGGAGTCAAAACCTTTGGGAGTATATATAGTGAATTTTTACCGACCAAAATACGTATCGTGCAATAAAACAGAGTCCGGAAGGCAGACAAGGTGCTCACGAGGTAGGGGGTGCGCCCACCACCCTCGTGGGGCCCTCGTGTCCTTCCCGGACTGCCACTTATTTTTCTATTTTTCTAAATATTCCAAAACGGAGAAATATTGCCTTAAAAATTGTTATGGAGTCGGTTTGCTTACCGTACCACATGCCTATTCCTTTTCGGAGTCTGAAACGGTCTGGAAAGTGTGCCTTATGTATTCCTCCGGGGTTACGGTTTCAATAATATTGGTTTCAACATTTATGAGATTACCTGAGATGTAATGTTTAATTCTTTGACCGTTTACCACCTTCGGATTTGTGCCTTCGAAGTTGTTGATTTTTATGGCACCGGAACGATAGACCTCCTCGATAACGTAGGGGCCTTCCCATTTAGAAAGAAGTTTTCCTGCAAAAAATCTTAAACGAGTTGTATAGCAATACATAATCACCTACATTAAACTCTCGCTTTTGTATCCTTTTGTCATGCCATCTTTTAACTTTTTCTTTAAACAACTTGGCATTTTCATACGATTGGGTTCTCCATTCATCAAGTGAGCTAATATCAAATAACCTCTTCTCACCAGCTAGTTTGAAATCATAGTTGAGCTGTTTAATAGCCCAATAAGCCTTATGTTCTAGTTCGAGAGGTGAGTGACATGCTTTTCCATAAACCATTTTATACAGAGACATTCCCATAGGATTTTTATGTGCAGTTCTATAGGCCCATAATGCACCATCAAGTTTCTTAGACCAATTCTTTCTAGACCTATTGACAGTCTTTTGCAAAATTAATTTGAGCTCTCTGTTGCTCAATTCTACTTGACCACTAGATCTGTGGTGATAAGGAGATGCAATTCTATGATTAACATCATATTTAGCAAGCATTTTATGGAAAGCACAATGAATAAAATGTGAACCACCATCAGTCATTAAATATCTAGGGACTCGAAACCTCGGAAAAATAACTTCTTTAAGCATTTTAATAGAAGTGTCATGATCAGCTGTCGGGGGAAATCTGTACCACCACGGACACCTACGGGACCGGAGCCCCTTTTCGGTTCGGCAGGGGGCGGAGATTGCGCAAAGAGCGGATCGAGACGATCACACGAGGGATTTACCCAGCCGAGCTCTCCCGAGAGATAATACTCCTACCGCTGCTTGTCCTGTTGTATTGTGTTCTTGCTAGGGAGCCGCCGGAGCTACAAAACCTAGCTTGAGAATCTGTGGCCTCGCATTTAGCTGAACCGAACGAGCCGAACCGAATCAACGAGCCCAACCGAACGAGCTTAACCCGAACGAGCCGAACCCTTTCACGCTGCACTCGGGCCTCCTTTTATAGGCACACAAGGTCTCATGGAAATATGCCCTAGAGGCAATAATAAATTAGTTATTATTATATTTCCTGCTCATGATAATCGCTTATTATCCATGCTATAATTGTATTGATAGGAAACTCAGATACATGTGTGGGTATATAGACAACACCATGTCCCTAGTAAGCCTCTAGTCGATTAGCTCGTTGATCAATAGATGGTTACAGCTTCACGACCATGGACATTGGATGTCGTTGATAACGGGATCACATCATTAGGGAGAATGATGTGATGGACAAGACCCAATCCTAAGCCTAGCACAGATCGTGTAGTTCAGAGTGCTAAAGCTTTTCTAATGTCAAGTATCTTTTCCTTAGACCATGAGATTGTGCAACTCCCGGACACCGTAGGGAATGCTTTGGGTGTACCAAACGTCACAACGAATCGGGTGTCTATAAAGGTGCACTACAGGTATCTCCGAAAGTGTCTGTTGGGTTGGCACGAATCGAGACTGGATTTGTCACTCCGCAGACGGAGAGGTATCTCTGCCCACTCGGTAGGACATCATCATAATGTGCACAATGTGATCAAAGGGTTGATCACGGGATGATGTGTTACGAACGAGTAAAGAGACTTGCCGGAAGTAACGAGATTGAACAAGGTATCGGATACCGACGATCGAATCTCGGCAAGTACAATACCGCTTAGACAAAGGGAATTGTATACGGGATCGATTGAGTCCTTGACATCGCGGTTCATCCGATGAGATCATCGTGGAACATGTGGAGCCAACATAGGTATCCAGATCCCGCTGTTGGTTATTGACCAAGAACGTCTCGGTCATGTCTGCATGTCTCCGAACCCGTAGGGTCTACACACTTAAGGTTCGGTGACGCTTAGGGTTATAAAGGAAGCTTGTATGTGGTTACCGAATGTTGTTCGAGTCCTGGATGAGATCCTGACGCCACGAGGAGTTCCGGAATGGTCCTGGAGGTAAAGATTTATATATGGGAAGTCCTGTTTTGGTAACCGGAAAAGTTTGAGGCGATATCGGTATCGTCTGGGACCACCGGGAGGGTCCTGGGTCCACCAAGTGGGGCCACCTGCCCTAGAAGGTTGCATGGGCCAAGTGTGGGAGGGACCAGCCCCTAGGAGGGCTGGTGCGCCCACAAGGGGCCCAAGGCGCAGGAAGAGTGGGAGGGGCAAACCCAGTCCGTGTGGGCCTTAAGGCCCACCTAGTGGGCTCCTCCCCCTCTCTCCCTCTTGGCTGCCCCTTTGGTTCCCATCTAGGGCTGGCCGCCACCCCAGGGGGTGGAAACCCTAGAGGGGGCGCAGCCCTCCCTTCCCCCTATAAATACATGAGGTCTAGGGGCAGCCCAACACACATGAGAACTTCTCCTCTCGTTGGTGCAGCCCTGCATCTCTTCTTCCTCCTCCTCTTCTCCTGTGGTGCTTGGCCAAGCCCCCGCAGGATTGCCACACTCCCTCCATCACCACCACGCCACATTGTGTGCTGCTGGATGGAGCCTTCCTCAACCTCTCCTCTCTCCTTGCTGGATCAAGGCGTGAGACGCCACCGGCTGCACGCGGTGTTGAACGCGGAGGTGCCGTCTGCTCGGCACTAGGATCTCCGGTGATTTGGATCACGACGAGCACGACTCCTTCAACCCCTGCTCATGAACGCTTCCGCTTAGCGATCTACAAGGGTATGTAGATGCACCTCTCCTCCCTCGTTGCTAGTTTCTCCATAGATAGATCTTGGTGACACGTAGGAAAATTTTGAATTTACGCCACGCTCCCAACAAGGCATCATGAGCTAGGTCTATTGCGTAGATTCTTTGCACGAGTAGAACACAAAGTAGTTGTGGGCGTTGATGATGTTCAATATGCTTACCGTTACTAGTCCAATCTTTGTTTCGACGGTATTGTGGGATGAAGTGCCCGGACCGACCTTACACGTACACTTACGTGAGACAGGTTCCAACAATCGACATGCACTTGGTGCATAAGGTGGCTAGCGGGTGCCAGCCTCCCATTTTAGTCGGAATGGATTCGATGAAAAGGGTCCTTATGAAGGGTAAATAGCAATTGGCATATCACGTTGTGGTTTTATGAGGTAAGAAACGTTCTTGCTAGAAACCCATAGCAGACACGTAAAACATGCAAACAACAATTAGAGGACGTCTAACTTGTTTTTGCGAGGTATGCTATGTGATGTGATATGGCCAAGAAGAATGTGATGAATGATATGTGATGTATGAGATTGATCATGTTCTTGTAATAGGATTCACGACTTGCATGTCGATGAGTATGACAATGGGCAGGGAGCCATAGGAGTTGTCTTTATTTATTGTATGACCTGCGTGTCATTAAACAACGCCATGTAATTACTTTACTTTATTGCTAACCAGTAGCCATAGTAGTAGAAGTAATAGTTGGCGAGACAACTTCATGAAGACACGATGATGGAGATCATGATGATGGAGATCATGGTGTCATGCCGGTGGACGATGATGATCATGGAGCCCTCAAGATGGAGATCAATGGAGCTATATGATATTGGCCATATCATGTCACCACTATATAATTGCATGTGATGTTTATTATGTTTATGCATCTTGTTTACTTAGAACGATGGTAGTAAATAAGATGATCCCTTACAACAATTTCAAGAAGTGTTCTCCCTAATCGTGCACCGCTGCTAAAGTTCGTCAGCTTCTAAGCACCACGTGATGATCGGGTGTGATGGATTCTTACGTTCACATACAACGGGTGTTGACGAAGCCTAGCATGTACGGACATGGCCCGGAAACACACGCATAATACACTTAGGGTTAACTTGACGAGCCTAGCATGTACCGTATTACATGGCCTCTAACACGGAGACCGAAAGGTCGAGCATGAGTCGTATGGTAGATACGATCAACATGAAGATGTTCACCGATGATGACTAGTCCGTCTCACGTGATGATCGGACACGGCCTAGTTTGACTCGGATCATGTAATCACTTAGATGACCAGAGGGATGTCTATTCGAGTGGGAGTTCATAAGATGAACTTGATTATCTTGAACATAGTCAAAAGACCTTTTGCAAATTATGTCGTAAGCTCAGCGCTTTTAGTTCCACTGCTTAGATATGTTCCTAGAGAAAATATAGTTGAAAGTTGATAGTAGCGATTATGCGGACAAGAGAAAGCTTATGTCCTTAAAGCACCGCCGGTCAGTGCTGAACCCCAAACGCCGCTTGTGGATGTTATGAACATCGGACATACACGCTTTGATAACTACGTGATAGTTCAGTTAAACGGTTTAGAGTTGAGGCACGAAAGACGTTGTCGAAATGTCGCGGAACATATGAGATGTTTCGAGGGCTGAAATTAGGATTTCAAAGCTCGTGCCAACGTCAAGAGGTATGAAACCTCCGACGATTTTCTTAGCCTACAAACCAAGGGAGAAAAGCTCAATCGTTGGGCTAGTGCTCAGATTGTCTGAGTGCAAAAATCACTTGAATCGAGTGGGAGTTCATCTTCCAGATGAGATATTGATGTTTCTCCTAAGTCATTGCCTCGAAGCTAATAGAGATTCGTGGATGAACTATAACAAATCAGGGATAGATGATCTTTGAAATATTCGCGATGTTTGACACCGTGAAAGTAGAAGTCAAGAAGGAGCATCAATTGTTGATGGTTGGTGAAACCACTAGTTTCAAGAAGGGCAAGGGCAATAAGGGATACTTCACGAAATGGCAAATCAGCTGCCGCTCCAGTTGAAGAAACCCAAGGTTGAACCCAAACCCCAGACTAAGTGCTTCGTAATAAGGGGAACAGCCTTGGAAGCAGAATTACCCTAGATACTTGGTAGATAAGAAGGCAGGCAAGGTCGATAGAAGTATATTGGATATACATTAAGTTATTGTGTATTTTACTAGTACTCCTAGTAGCACCAGGGTATTAGATACCGGTTCGGTTGCTAAGTGTTAGTAACTCAAAATAAAAGAGCTACGGAATAAACGGAGACTAGCTAAAGGTGAGCTGACGATATGTGTTGGAAGTGTTTCCAAGTTTGATGTGATCAAACATCATGACGCTCCCTCTACCATCAAGATTAGAATTAAACCTAAATAATTGTCATTTGGTGATTGCGTTGAGCATAGACATGATTGGATTATGTCTATCGCAACACGGTTATTCATTTAAGGAGAATAATGGTTACTCTTGTCTATTTGAATAATACCTTCAATGGTCTTGCACCTAAAGGAATGGTTTATTGAATCTCGATCGTAGTGATACACATTTTCATGCCAAAAGGATAAGATAGTAATGATAGTACCACTTACTGTGGCAATCGCCATGTAAGTCATATTGGTATAAACGCATGAAGAAGCTCCATGTTGATGGATCTTTGGACTCACTCGCTTTTGAAAAGTTTGAGACATGCAAACCATGTCTATTGGTGTATACGCATGAAGAAACTCCATGCGAGATGGATCGCTTTGGACTCACTTGATTTTGAATCACTTGAGATATGCAAATCATACCATTATGGGCAAGATGAGTGAAAGGCCTCGGTTTCAAAGAAGATGGAACAAGGTAGCAACCTGTTGGAAGTAACACATTTTGATGTGTGCAGTCCAATGAGTGCCGAGGCATGCAAAGTGAATATCGTTATGTTCTTACTTCACGTATGATTCGAGTAGATGTTGAGTATATTTACTTGATGAAACACAAGTCTGAATTATTGAATGGTTCAAGTAATTTCAAAGTGAAGTTTAAGATCTTCGTGACAAGAGGATAGAATGTCTATGATATGATCATAGAGATGAACCTCTGAGTTACGTAGTTTTGGCACACAATTAAGACATTGTGCAAATTGTTTCACAATTAATACCGCTGGAACACCATAGTGTGATGGTGTGTCCGAACATCATAGTTGCACTCTATTGGATATGGTGCGTACCATGATATCTCTTATCGAATTACCACTATCGTTCATGGGTTAGGCATTAGTGACAACCGCACTCACTTTAATAGGGCACCACGTAATTCCGTTAAGATGACACCGTATGAACTATAGTTTAAAGAAACCTAAGCTGTCATTTCTTAAAGGTTTGGGGCTGCGACGCTTATGTGAAAAAGTTTCAGGTTGATAAGCTCGAACCCAAAATCTGATAAAATGCATCTTCATAGGACACCCAAAACGGTTGGGTATACCTCCTAATTCAGATCCGGAAGCAATAGGGATTGTTTCTTGAATCGGGTCCTTTCTCGAGGAAAAGTTCGTCTCGAAAAGTTGAGTGGGAGGATGGTGGAGACTTGATGAGGTTACTGAACCATCACTTCAACTAGTGTGTAGCAGGGCAGAGGAAGTTGTTCCCGTGGCACCTACACCAATTGAAGTCGAAGCTTATGATAGTGATCATGAAGTTTCGGATCAAGTCACTGACGTACCTCGTAGGGTGACGAGGATGCGCATTACTTGAGTGAGTACGCAATCCTGTCTTGAAGGTCATGTTGCTAGACAACAATGAACCCACGAGCTATGGAGAAGCGATGGTGGGCCCAAATTCCGACAAATGGTTAGAAGCCATGAATTGAGATAGGATCCATGTATCATAACAAAGCATGGACGTTGGTGGACTTGCCCGATGATCGGCAAGCCATTGAAATAAATGGATCTTTAAGAAGAAGACCAGGACGTGGGCGGTAATGTCACCGCTTCACTGAAGCTCGATTTGTGGCAAAGAGTTTTTCACAAGTTCAAGGAGTTGACTACGATGAGATTTTCTCATCCGTAGCGATATGCTTAAGTCCGTCGGAGTCATGTTAGCATTAGCTGCATTTATGAAATCTGGCAGATGGATGTCAAAACGAAGTTTCCTTACCGGTACTTCGTGAAGGAAAAGTTGTATGTGATACAATCGAAAGTTTTTGTCGATCCTAAGGATGCTAAAAGGTATCTTGGCTCAGCTGATCCTTCTAAGGACC
Organism: Aegilops bicornis; assembly: GCA_021605145.1. Taxonomy (NCBI): domain Eukaryota; kingdom Viridiplantae; phylum Streptophyta; class Magnoliopsida; order Poales; family Poaceae; genus Aegilops; species Aegilops bicornis. The sequence goes on along the minus strand of JAHIAL010000028.1, from coordinate 3,438,904 downwards.
CGGAGTAAGCATCTCGGAGTTGGAATGTACGCTTGATGAGATGATCAAAGATTTTGGGTTTATATAAAGTTTATGAGAAACTTGTATTTCCAAAGAAGTGAGTGGGAGCACTATAGAATTTCTGGTGAGTATATGTTGTTGACATATTGTTGATCGAAATGATGTAGAATTTCTGAAAGCATACAGGGTTATTTGAAAGGTGTTTTTCAATAGAAAACCTAGATTAAGCTACTTGAACATTGAGCATCAAGATCTATAAGGATAGATCAAAACGCTTAATGGTACTTTCAAATGAGCACATACCTTGACATAATCTTGAAGGTGTTCAAGATGGATCAATCAAAGAAGGAGTTCTTGCCTGAGTTGTAAGGTATGAAGTTAAGAGTTAAAGCTCGACCACGGCAGAAAAGAGAGAAAGGATGAAGGTCGCCCCTATGCTTCAAACATAGGCTCTATAGTATGCTATGTTGTGTACCAAGCACCGAAGTGTGCCTTGCCATGAGTCACTCATAGGTACAAGAATGATCCAGAATGGATCATTGGACCGGATCAATAATTGTCCTTGGAGTAAATAAGGACATGTTTCTCGATTATGGAGGTGATAAAGAGTTCGACGTAAAGGGTTACGCCGATGCAAGCTTTAACACCTATCCAAATGACTCGAGTAGCAAACCGGATACGATAGTGGAGCAACCATTTGGAATAGATCCAAGTGGAGCGTGGAAGCAGCGTTTACAATATGACCTAGAAATTTGCAAAGCACACGGATCTGAAAGGTTGAGACCCGTTGACTAAAAACCTCTCTCACAAGCAAAAACATGATCAAACCCGAGAACTCATTGAGTCTTAATCACATGATGATGTGAACTAATTTACGTGACACTAGTAAACTCTTTGGATGTTGGTCACATGGCGATGTGACCTATCGGCGTTAATCACATGACGATGTGAACTAGATTATTGACTCTAGTGCAAGTGGGAGACTGTTGGAAATATGCCCTAGAGGCAATAATAAATTAGTTATTATTATATTTCCTGTTCATGATAATCGTTTATTATCCATGCTATAATTGTATTGATAGGAAACCGGATACATGTGTGGGTATATAGACAACACCATGTCCCTAGTAAGCCTCTAGTTGACTCGCTCGTTGATCAATAGATGATTACGGTTTCACGACCATGGACATTGGATGTCGTTGATAACGGGATCACATCATTAGGGAGAATGATGTGATGGACAAGACCCAATCCTAAGCCTAGCTTACGATCGTGTAGTTCAGTATGCTAAAGCTTTTCTAATGTCAAGTATCTTTTCCTTAGACCATGAGATTGTGCAACTCCGGATACCGTAGGGAATGCTTTGGGTGTACCAAATGTCACAACGAATCGGTGGCTATAAAGGTGCACTACAGGTATCTCCGAAAGTGTCTCATTGGGTTGGCACGAATCGAGATCGATTTGTCACTCCGTGTGACGGAGAGGTATCTCTGGGCCCACTTTCGGTAGGACATCATCATAATGTGCACAATGTGATCAAAGGGTTGATCACGGGATGATGTGTTACGGAATCCAGTAAAGAGACTTGCCGCAGAACGAGATTGAACAAGGTATCGGATACCGACGATCGAATCTCGAGGCAAGTACAATACCGCTAGACAAAGGGAATTGTATAAGGGATCGATTGAGTCCTTGACATCGTGGTTCATCCGATGAGATCATCGTGGAACATGTGGGAGCCAACATGGGTATCCAGATCCCGCTGTTGGTTATTGACGGAGAACGTCTCGGTCATGTCTCAAGATGTCTCCGAACCCGTAGGGTCTACACACTTAAGGTTCGGTGACGCTTAGGGTTATAAAGGAAGCTTGTATGTGGTTACCGAATGTTGTTCGAGTCCCGGATGAGATCCCTGACGTCACGAGGAGTTCCGGAATGGTCCTAGAGGTAAAGATTTATATATGGGAAGTCCTGTTTTGGTAACCGGAAAAGTTTCGGGCGATATTCCAGAACGTCGGGACCACCGGGAGGGTCCCCCGGGTCCACCAAGTGGGGCCACCTGCCCCATAAGGTTGCGTGGGCCAAGTGTGGGAGGGGACCAGCCCCTAGGAGGGCTGGTGCGCCCCCCACAAGGGGCCCAAGGCGCAAGGAAGAGTGGGAGGGCAAACCCTAGTCCAGATGGGCCTTAAGGCCCACCTAGTGGGCTCCTCCCCTCTCTCCCCTCTTGGCCGCCCCTTTGGTTCCCATCTAGGGCTGGCCGCCACCCCTAGGGGTGGAAACCCTAGAGGGCGCAGCCCTCCCTTCCCTATAAATACATGAGATCTAGGGCAGCCCAACACACATGAGAACTTCTCCTCTCGTTGGTGCAGCCCCGTGCATCTCTTCTTCCTCCTCCTCTTCTCCTGTGGTGCTTGGCGAAGCCTCGCAGATTGCCACACCTCCATCACCACCACGCCGTTGCCAGTTGCTGTCGATGGAGCCTTCCTCAACCTCTCCTCTCTCCTTGCTGGATCAAGGCGTGGGAGACGCCACCGGCTGCACGTGTGTTGAACGCGGAGGTGCCGTCTGATTCGGCACTAGGATCTCGGTGATTTGGATCACGCATTTAGTACACGACTCCTTCAACCCCTGCTCTCATGAACGCCTCCGCTTAGCGATCTACAAGGGTATGTAGATGCACTCTCCCTCCCTCGTTGCTAGTTTCTCCATAGATAGATCTTGGTGACACGAGGGAAAATTTTGAATTTACCACGTTCCCCAGCAGTGGTCACCACAGTGGCAAGTAGACGAGGTAGCATAGGAAAATGAGGTTGGTACACCGCTTTGGTACAAAGGTACAAGGTGGACTATACCTAACTCGACGGCAAGGGACAAGAGCCATAAATGCCCGCCTTTGCACGGGCCGCGAAAACCCAGGGGACCGTCGAGTCGCCTCCGTTTGCCACTGACGGCAATTGTCGGCGCCCGGCTTGTCGCCGCCCCTCGGCGGCTGCACAGCTCGTCGACACGCATGCTCGGGAAGCCCCATGGCGACACGTTGGTGGATGAGCCGATGGAGAGAAAGAGAGGTTACCTGCGGCCAAAAGCGCCTGTCGCTGCAAGGTTCTTGTCGCGCTTTGGGAGCTTGTCGCTCACCAAGCCTTCCCAACAAGCTCCTCTTGCCGGGGCCTTGCTTCCTTCATCCCTCAAGTGGTCCTCCCGGCAAGCTCCTCTTGCCGGGGCCTTCTTCGTGCCTAGGGTGGCCTTCCCGGCAAGCTCCTCTTGCCGGGGTCTTGTCTTCTTTGATTGATAACACTTTGTTCTTGAATGGCTCACCGCAAGAAGCTCCTCTTGCCGGGTCTTGTTTTCGAAGGTCATGAGGGTCTTGGCGGACCTGCAAGGCTTGCCCGCAGGAGGGCAGCTTTGTTTGCCTGCAGTGCACAAGTTCGGGGTACTAAGGTACCCCTAGTTTAGTACACCGACATCAGCACTACTAGTTGGAATAGCTTCTACCCACTTAGTAACGTAATCAACAGCAACTAGAATATGTGTGTATCCATTAGAGGTAGGAAAAGGTCCCATATAATCAAAGCCCCAAACATCAAGTGAATAATTCATAGGCATTTCTTGACATCTACTAATATTACCAATTCTTTGGCATTCATTACAAGATAAGACAAACTTACGGGCATCCTTGAAGAGAGTAGGCCAATAGAAACCAGATTGCAATACCTTATGTGCAGTTCTATCTCCAGCATGGTGTCCTCCATATGCTTCGGAGTGACACTTGCATGAGGATCTGCTCCTGTTCATGCTCAGGTACACAACGCCTAATAACACCATCTACTCCTTCTTTATAAAAGATGTGGGTCATCCCAAAAGTAATGTCTCAAATCATAGAAGAACTTTTTCTTTTGTTGGTATGTGAAACTAGGTGGTATAAATTTAGCAACAATATAATTAGCATAATCAGCATACCAAGGAGTACTACGAGAAGTAATTATAACATTTAATTGTTCATCAGTAAAGCTATCATCAATGGGTAGTGGGTCATCAAGAACATTCTCTAACCTAGACAAGTTGTCTGCAACGGGGTTCTCAGCTCCTTTTCTATCGACAATATGGAAATCAAATTCTTGTAGCAAGACAACCCATCTAATAAGTCTAGGTTTAGCATCTTTCTTTTCCATAAGATATTTAATAGCAAAGATGATCAAGGTGAATAGTTACTTTAGAATCAACAATATAAGGCCTGAACTTATCACAGGCAAATACAACTGCTAAAAGCTCTTTTTCAGTAGTAGCATAATTTGTTTGAGCATTGTCTAGAGTCTTACTAACATAATGGATACCATTTAATTCCTTATCAACTCTTTGCCCTAGAACAGCACCTACAGCATAATCACTAGCATCACACCTAATTTGAAGGGTAAATTCCAATCAGGTGGCTGAACAACTGGTGCAGAGACTAATGCTTTCTTATGTATTTCAAATACTTCTACACAATCATCATCAAAGACAAATGGTATATCTTTTTGTAATAAATTAGTCAGAGGCCGGGAAATTTTTGAGAAGTCCTTAATGAACCTCCTATAAAATCCGGCGTGACCAAGGAAATTTTTATACCTTTGATGTCCTTGGGACATGGCATCTTTTCAATAACATCAACCTTGGCTTTATCAACTTCAATACCTCTTTCACAAACTTTATGCCCCAAGACAATACCTTCATTAACCATAAAGTGGCACTTTTTCCCAATTCAAGACAAGATTAGTTTCTTTACATCTCTGCAAAGAAAACTCGATCAAGATTGCTCAAGCAATCATCAAAAGAGGAACCATAGACGAAAAAGTCGTCCATGAAAACCTCACAAATCTTTTCACAAAAGTCGAGAATATAGCCATCATGCATCTTTGAAAGGTACCAGGTGCATTACATAAACCAAAAGGCATAATGCCTATAAGCAAAAGTACCAAAAGGGCATGTAAAAAGTAGTCTTTGATTGATCTTTAGCCAACACAGGTATTTGAGAGAAACCAAAATAACCATCTAGAAAGCAATAATCAGAGTGTTTGCATAATCTTTCTAGCATTTGATCAATAAAAGGTAAGGGTAATGATCTTTCTTAGTAGCCTTATTATTCAATTTGCGGAAATCAATTACCATCCTATAACCTGTGATAATTCTTTGCGGGATCAATTCATCTTTATCATTAGGAACAACAGTAATACCTCCCTTCTTAGGGACACAATGGACAGGACTCACCCATTGACTATCAGCAACGGGATAAATTGTACCTGCCTCTAGAAGCTTGAGTATTTCTTTTCTTACCACTTCTTTCATTTTAGGATTCAAACGTCTTTGAGGATCACGAACTGGTTTGGCATCTGCTTCCAAATTTATTTTATGTTGACATAGAGTGGGACTGATGCCCTTAAGATCATCAAGAATATATCCAAGAGATAACATGCCATCAATATTACCAGACAAGAGATCTTTAACAATAGCAATATTAGGTTCTACTTTAACTTGCTCAGGAGGCATATAAGTTATAATATTGCTTTTACGAACCACAGTTGAAGCTTTAGCATGATCCTTTATTCTAACAGGGAAAGGTGGTTTCTCAACGTAAGCAGTAAGAACAATAGGATCATTATAAGTGACCGTCTTTTCTTCAACTTTAATAGGTGCAGATACTTTTACTTCTATGGGAGGATGATATTTAAACCACTTCTCCTTAGGTAGATCAACATAAGTAGCAAAAGATTCACAGAAAGAAACTACTATCTCAGAGTCAAGTCCATATTTAGTGCTAAACTTACGGAAAATATCAGTATCCATAAAAGATTTAACACAATCAAACTTAGGTGTCATACCTGACTCCTTAACTTCATCGAGATCCCAATCTTCAGAGTTGCGTTTAATTCTATCCAATAAATCCCATCTAAACTCAATAGTCTTCATCATAAAAGAGCCAGCACAAGAAGTATCGAGCATGGTGCGATTGTTTTCAGAAAGCCGAGCATAATTTTTTTGGATAATTATTACTCTTGAGAGCTCATGATTGGGGCATGAATATAACATTGATTTAAGCCTCCCCAAGCTTGAGCGATGCTTTCTCCTTCGCGAGGCCAGAAATTATATATATAATTGCGATCACGATGAACAAGATGCATAGGGTAATACTTTTGATGGAATTCCAATTTCAATCATTTATAGTTCCATGATCTCGTATCATCACATAGCCTATACCATGTCAATGCGTCTCCCTTCAAAGATAAAGGGAAGACCTTCTTCTTAGCAACATCATCAGGTATACCTGCAAGCTTAAATAATCCACAAACTTCATCCACATATATTAAGTGCTCATCGGGATGTTTTGTTCCATCTCCTGTAAAAGGATTAGCCAAAAGTTTTTCCATCATACCCGAAGGAAATTCAAAAGGAGTTTCATCTTCAATAGGTTCAGTAGGTTGAGGAGCAACTCTTTGTTTCATCGGACGGGTGAAGATACCCGAACAAGACCCTCAGGAGGATTACTTTCCATAGTAACAAGTGACGATGAAATTTCAGCACACTATATAAATTTTTCCTTACCAAATTCCACCTACCAAAGGCGCTTCACTCCCCGGCAACGACGCCAGAAAAGAGTCTTGATGGCCCACAAGTATAGGGGATCTACCGTAGTCCTTTCGATAAGTAAGAGTGTCGAACCCAACGAGGAGCAGAAGGAAAGGATAAGAGGTTTTCAGTAAGGTATTCTCTGCAAGTACTGAAATAAGTGGTAACAGATAGTTTTGAGATAAGGTAAATTGTAACGAGCAACAAGTAACAAAAGTAAATAAAGTGCAGCAAGGTGGCCCAATCCTTTTTGTAGCAAAGGACAAGCCGGAACAAACTCTTATAAGGAAAAGCACTCCCGAGGACACATGGGAATATCATCAAGCTAGTTTTCATCACGTTCATATGATTCGCGTTTGGTACTTTGATAATTTTATATGTGGGTGGACCGGTGCTTGGGTGTTGTTCTTACTTGAACAAGCATCCCACTTATGATTAACCTCTATTTCAAGCATCCGCAACTACAACAAAAGTATTAAGGTAAACCTAACCATAGCATGAAACATATGGATCCAAACCAGCCCCTTACGAAGCAACGCATAAATTAGGGTTTAAGCTTCTGTCACTCTAGCAACCCATCATCTACTTATTACTTCCCAATGCCTTCCTCTAGGCCCAAATAATGGTGAAGTGTAATGTAGTCGCCGTTCACATAACACCACTAGAGGCTAGAGAACATACATCTCATCAAAATATCGAACGAATACCAAATTCCCATGACTACTAATAGCAAGACTTCTCCGTTGTCCTCAGGAACAAACGTAACTACTCACAAAGCATATTCATGTTCATAATCAGAGGGATAATAATATGCATATAGGATCTGAACATATGATCTTCCACCAAATAAACCAACTAGCGTCAACTACAAGGAGTAATCAACACTACTAGCAACCTACTAGCACCAATCCGGACTTGGAGACAAGAATTGGATACACGAGATGAACTAGGGTTTGGAGATGAGATGGTGCTGGTGAAGATGTTGATGGAGATTGCCCTCTCCCGATGAGAGGAGCGTTGGTGATGACGATGGTGATGATTTCCCCCTCCCAGAGGGAAGTATCCCCGGCAGAACAACTCTGTCGGAGCCCTAAATTGGTTCCGCCAAGGTTCCACCTCGTGGCGGCGGAGTTTCGTCCCGAAAGATCGCTTCTTCTTATTTTCTTGACGGAAGACTTCATATAGGAGAAGATGGGCGTTGGAGAGCCACCAGGGAGCCCACGAGGTAGGGGGGCGCGCCCTAGGGGGGGGCGCCACCCACCCTCGTGAGCAGGGTGTGGGCCCCCTGGCCTTCATCTTTGGCAAGGATTTTTCCTTATTTATTTTAAGATATTCCGTGGAGTTTCAGTGAATTTTAGAGTTCTTGCAATAGGTCTCTAATATTTGCTCCTTTTCCAAATTTCGTATCTCCAAATTCTGCCAAGCATTCTCCCTCTTTATGTAAACCTTGTAAAATAAGAGAGAATAGCCATAAGCATTGTGATATAATGTGAAATAACAGCCCATATTGCAATAAATATTGATATAAAAGCATGATCAAAAATGGACGTATCAGGGGGCAGTGACACTTAGATATATGGAGAATGAGTTTTTGTGACAGATATCTATATTAAGGGATAGGTATATATCATGTGTGCGAGGAATACTTAAAGCATCACGGAGATAAACGAATGGTGCACATGCAAGTGCCGGAAAAAAATGAAGCGAGAAACAATGTCTACGCGCGCATGTGTGTGTGTGTGTGTGTGTGTGTGTGAGAGAGAGAGAGAGAGAGAGAGAGAGAGAGCGACATCTCAAAACAAAAGGTGCTCATTGAATCCTGCTGTATGTATTCATATTGTTCTGAAACTCGAGTTAACCTTAGGCATATGTGTGAGAGACATAATTATACTTTGAGAAATTAGTGGCGTTGGGTGGGCGGAATTAAAGGGGTGGGCGTGTTCGACAGAGAGTGCATGTGCATTTCTGTGTGAGAGACTTGTAGGATGGGGTAGAAAGACGAATTATATCCTTGATGGAGGGAGAGAAATACATGAAGTGCGCGTGTGTGATTCCGGTGCCCATGGAGAAATGAGATATGTATGCGTGTGAGAGAGATTGCTCAATTCATTCACGTATCACTATCTTGTGATCGTGGACGTGCATCGCTTGAACATAAATCAATATCTAATTCGTATTGTGGCCAAAGATACAATATCGATTCAACGCTATAAAGATTGGACACTCACATATCATTTTTTTAAATAATCCTTTTCAATTGTGCATGCAAAAGTTACAGTGATGTTTCTTCAAACAACCAATGTTGCTATCATGTACATGCACCATTGTTAGTCTTGCATTCAAATTCATTAGTCTTTGATGATTTATGGTTCTATTATAAATTCAACGGGTACGTAATTTATGAAATGGAGGCTATGTAATCATATGAGGTAACACTTTTAAGCAGCGTATCACAATATCCATTTCTTTTGTGGGACTACTGTATCCATTTCTTTTTGTGCGCCTCTACAATAACACGTCGATGCATTATGTTTAAAGTAAAAAACCAGTGGCACTGAATTATCTATATACACGAGAAATACATAGGCTGAGCATTTGATCCCTTCTTTGTGAACGTGCCTCTACACCCATACGGTTGGCCACGCCCGTGTGAACGTCCAAGTTATCGGTGCATCATCCCGAGTTATTGTCTTTTTTCTGTGGTGGACTTCACACCAGTTATTAATCACGACGCTGCGTCCCGTGTACACAAAGATCGCATGACCTTCCCGCTAGCACCGGCCAAAATTAGTTGAAACTAGATACGAACGATCCTACGGGCGGCAAAATCTCCCGCCTCCTTCTAAAATTTCTGCCACCTAGTCTTTAGCATGCGAAAATCCCCTTTTGTCCTTGGTGCATGGCGAAAAACAGTTACAATACTGCCCTCATTTACATAGTAGGTCGGGGCTGCTTCGGTAACTTCCAGTTACCCCCACCACCCGGCACACCCATTTCCTCTCCCCCTCCCGCAAAAACAACTAACTCCACAGCACCAGAGGATCTTAGATCACGCCGTCCATACTTCATCGGCCTTTCTAAATCTCCCCTCTCAAAACCCTAGACCACTCATCCACCAGCGTACAAGAGTCCATTCACTGCCAGCAGCGTTCGCCTCGCCAGATATGCTTCTGCGGCCGCATATACCCCTCCCACCTCCCCTAGAAACAAGTAGACTGCTCATCCACCACTGTACCACAGCCCATTCAGTGCCGCCCTTGTCCACAGCACCGGATCTGCTTGGCCGGTACTCTCGTCAACCGCAGCGCATCTGGAGTGGCTCCTTCGTACTCCCCATCGGAGACACTTTGTCCACCCCCCCCCCCCCAGAGCCGCCCCACCGACGCCCTCTTTGACAGCCTCTGATCCTCTTCGCTGACACCTTCCTCAACCCTACCGGAGCTGCTTCGCCGACACCATCGTCAACCCTACCAGAGTAGCTTCTCCTATACCATTCTCAATCAAACCCGGGGCCGCTTAGCCAACTCACAAGTCCACGTCCTCAGATCCGCTTCGTCGCACCCTCGTCCAACCTACCAGAGCAACTTCTGATGCCCCATCCACGGTCACAAATCCGCATCGCTGACATCTTCCTGAACCCAACCACCGAAGCAGCTTCACCGACTCCCTCGTCCATAGCCTCAGATCCGCTTCGCCCACACCGTAGTCCACCCTATCGGAGCCGCTCCACAAACAACCTACTCGACGGTTCTAGATCTCCTTACCGGACCCGACAGCGAGCACAACGTCATCACCCTTGAAGTTTCTAACCTGATTCCCACCATCTGGCAAGATGCCAAGCACTCGCCACGGCCTAGGTACTTGTCACCTTTAAACCCGTCCAGCATCACCTGCCCGATATACTTCAAATATACTAACAGGTCGCCGTTACATGTTATGCAGCTGGCAAAAACTACAAGGACGATCTTTCTTCTGGATCTAACAGCTTGTCCAACCAAGATCCTCGACTGAGGCATTGCTATGATCTTGTAAGTGTGTCTCTCTCTCTTGTATTATGGTGTGCCTGCCAGCGTGCTTTGCTAGGATTTTCGAAATGTAATCCCTTTGTGCAGACAATGATTTTTACTACTGGCTGCTAAATTAGATATGTAGATGTCATACATGATACTACCTCGTTTCTCTGTTCCTAAATATAAGTCTTTCTGTAGATTCCACTATAGGCTACATATGAGCTAAATGAGTGAATCTACACTAAAATCGTATCTATATACATCTGTATGTGGTCCATCTTTGGAATCTCTACAAAAACATATATTTAGGAATAGAGGTAGTACATTACGTAGAAAATCTTAGGTGGCATGTAGGAATTCCAAAGGCACTACATTAGGCTCCCTTAGAGTGCTGCTAGTCCAAAGACTACGAGTCATGGCTAGTTTATGCTACACACACAATCATTAGTTGGTGGTTTAAATATACGAAAGGGATATGCAATGTATTATCATGTAGAGATGTCTGAAATTAGCCGTGTCAACTTGCAGATAGGGTTATGCAATGAAAAAGTACAAGTTGTATGTTGCAATTTCTTGGAACATCACAAAAAAGGAGAGCGATGGTGAGCCTACTCTGATTGGTGCTATGGTAGAGTCACTCGGCCCAGATTCTTTCTGAGGATTCTCCCAGAATCTGCCCCTCTCTAGGTTCTCCTAGAGTCTTTGACCCCCTTCTGTTTTACAATCCTACCTAACTAGAGCCTAACTAGATGGGATTGTAAAACAAATGGGGCTCAAAGATTCTGGGAGAATCTGTGTAGGATCGAGACTGGGAGAATCCGCAAAGAACTGGACCTCCATTGCAATCATTGTGACATGTTATTTGTATGTCGCTTCTATTGGACAAGTTTCTTAGGGATGCTTATTACGAAGTTATCCTAAGAAGATAAGCACCTGTGAATATAAGCTCCAGGTAATAAGCCAACCAGTTCTTTTCATTGCCTTCCTTCTCAGCTTATCTTTGGTATGATCAGTGAAAAGTCTAGATTGCATTATATTTTGTCACTTTGTTGCCCATATGAAAATTAATTTGACTTGCAAACATCGCAAATTGAACCCAATGCAGTAATTAATATGATAGGGAGACCATCGGTATTTGTTCAAAATGCAAATACAAAGGTACCATCTACTTGGCACAATCTACTTTGGTCAATGTCTTCCATAGAGATCCCATTGCCTAATTTAAATGAAGAACGCATGACCCAAATTTAAATGAAGAACCATTATTTATCGAAATTTGATGGTCCAAGTGGCTGGTTATTGTCATATAGCAGCACCACCTAAAAGCATCATATAGCAGCAGCAGCTCATAGCAACTCATCATACAGCAGCAGCAACAGTGTGCAATTCATCATATACCAGCAGCAGCTCATAGCAATTCATCATATAGCAGCAGCAGGAGCAGCTCATAGCAATTCATCATATAGCAGCAGTAGGAGCAGCTCATAGCAATTCATCATATAGTAGCAGCAGGAGCAGCTCATAGCAACTCATCATATAGCAAAGAAGAAGACATAGCAATTGATCATATAGCGACAAGCGACTTTCATAGCAATTCATCATATAGCAGCAAAGCAGCCTCATAGCAATTCATCATATAGCAGCACCAGCTCATAGCAATTCATCATGTAGCTGCAGGAGGAGCAGCTCATAGCAATGCATCATATAGCGATAGTAGAAGCAGCTCATAGCAATTCATCGAGTAGCTGGATCGTAATGAAAATTTGGCAAAAATCGGAGGAGATCGTCACCTTGTTGGATGAGCTCATCCTTCAAGAGTACCTCAAGGCCACGACTTGGGAGGTGGGGAGGGGGATTGAGGTGCCATCTGCCGCAGTGTGGCATAGGCCGTAGGTGTGCGGCGCCCGCCGGAGTAGTGCGTTGGATGGACCACGGTGGAGCAGCTACTAGAGACCATGAGAATGAGGGGTGGCGCTAGAGGGAGGAGCAGCTGGGGAGATTTGGTCCTACCCGCCGGCCATGTAGCCTAGCTGGACAGAGCATCATCGAGGACTAGGTCAGATGGGACCAAGATGTGACGGCCATTTGGAGGAACCCTAAGCGCTTCTGAGCAGGGATCAAGGTAGAGGGAAAGGGGAGAGGAGATGCAAGCGGGAAGGGCAATGAACGCATGTGTGTTTGTTTTTACTTGAGGGTCAGGTGTGACGCGGGCGTGAGCTGTGGCATTTTGAGTGTAATATAGGTAGACAGCAAAGTCATTTCACTATTCCCCTTCTCTTCAATTTTTAGTGAGCTTCTACCCAAAACACCCCCCTACAAAGCGAAATAAGTTAAGCCTAAGCCCATAACTCAAAAATGACTTCTTTACATCTTTATGGCTTATTTTGACAATAAGATCTGAAAAGGCAGAATAGAACTGGCCCTTAACCTGCAATTCAATTGTGCGTGCAATGATGAATCACTCCTACCTGCTATAGTGTACATTTAGGCATCATCATACATGGCACAACCTAATACATGTGCATTCCATTGTAGAATGTGCAATGTTTGTGTTAGTTCATATGTTGCACATGATGTTTAAATGCCTCGTAAATCTGGTCAGTCAAGTGATGGTCTTTAAGCCTCCTTCTTTGCTTATTTTCTTGATATGTATGATTTGCTCACACATCTGTTCAATTGCTTGTTTGTATTAGGCAGCCATACTAGGACTGTTTGCTTTGATTACTTGCTGTTCTTGACCTAACACTCTAACAGAGCTTGTCAATGATTTAAACACCAAGGGGCTTGATGTCGCTTGCAGCTACGTCAGTATTTCCCCAAAGAGGAAGGGATGATGCAGCAGATCGGTGGTAGGTATTTCCCTCAGATATGAAACCAAGGTTATCGAACCAAAGAGGGAGAACCAAGCAACACAACGTAAACAGCCCCTGCACACAAGTAACAACCACTCGCAACCCAACGTGTTAAAGGGGTTGTCAATCCCTTTCGGGTAATGGCGCCCAGGATGACTTGTGGACGGGAGAAAGTTGTAATAGATTGAATAAATAGATCAAAAATAAAAGAAAACGTAGAAGGTATTTTTGTATTTTTAGTTTAATAGATCTGAAAATAAATGCAAAGGAAAAGTAGATCGCAAAGGCAAATATATGAGAAAGAGACTCGGGGGCCCTAGTTTTCACTAGTGGCTTCTCTCGAGAAAATAACAAACGGTGGGTGAACAAATTACTGTTGGGAAATTGATAGTACTTCAAATAATCATGACGATATCCAAATAATGATCATTATATAGGCATCACATCCAAGATTAGTAGACCGACTCTGCTGCATCTACTACTATTACTCCACACATCGACCGCTCCCCAGCATGCATCTAGTGTATTAAGTTCATGGAGAAACGGAGTAATGCAATAAGAATGATGTCATGATGTAGACAAGATCTATCTATGTAGAGATAGACCCTATCATTTTCGTCAGATCAAACCCACTACAAAGCACCTCTTCCCATTGCAAGATAAATAGATCAAGTTGGCCAAACAAAACCCAAATATCCAAGAAGAAATACGAGTCTATAAGCAAACATGCATATAAGAGATCAAAGAAACACAAATAACTTTCATGGATATAAAAAGATGTAATTGATCATAAACTCAAAGTTCATCAGATCCCAACAAACACACCGCAAAAAGAGTTACATGTATGGATCTCCAAGAGACCATTGTATTGAGAATTCAGCGAGAGAGAGAAAGCCATTTAGCTACTAACTACGGACCCGAAGGTCTACAAAGAACTACTCACGCATCATCGGAGAGGCACCAATGTAGGTGGTGAACCCCATCCGAGATGGTGTCTAGATTGGATCTAGTGGTTCGGACTCGTGGGCTGGCCGGATGAATATTTCGTCGACTCCTATGGTTTTGGGGATATTGGGGTAGTTATAGAGCAAAGAGGCGGTCGGGGGGGCACCCGAGGGGGGCACAACCCACCAGGGCACGCCTGGGCCTCCTGGCGCACCCTGGTGGGTTGTGCCCTCCTCGGGGCACACCCCCAAGTGCAGCCAGGGCCCATTATGTTCCTTCTGGTCCAAAAAAATCTCCGTGAAGTTTCGTTGCATTTGGACTCCGTCTGATATTGATTTCCTGCGTTGTAAAAAACATGCAGAAAACGGAAACTGGCACTTGGCACTATGTCAATAGGTTAGTACAAAGAAATGATATAAAATGACTATAAAATGATTATAAACCATCCAAGATTGATAATATAACTACATGGAACAATCAAAAATTATAGATACGTTGGAGATTGCCGGTGTACAAAACTAGGGGCACATTTTTGTACCCCTTTACCTGTGCACGGGAAGTCGGAGCCACGCCCACGGCCACACCAAGCAGAGCGGAGGAAGTGAGCCAAGGTAGGACCGAAGCCCAAGACGAAGCAAAGCAACGACGAGAACCAAGGCCACCAAGATCAGATGGGCGAAGCAGGTTTCCCAAGAAGAATCCTTGCCGGGTAGCCTCAAAGAGCCTGGCAAGACCCTTGCCGGGGCAGCTCGCCCATGCCAGCCGAGTGAGCCACCCTCGAGCCCACCAACACTCAACACATGTGTTGGGACAGGGCTCGGGAGGCACCTCTGTGGTGGTGTGCAAATCTTTGTGAAGACAAAGAATAGTCAAGATCAAGTGAGGATGGGAAAGCAGCCATCCTCGCCGAACGAACCCACAAGACCCCCGGCAAGATCCTTGTCGGACGCCGGCCACATCAAGAAGACCCTTGCCGGGCCACCAGAAGGCCTTCGCCAAGCGCCAGCCAGGCGACGATCAGGCCCGCTCCAGCCAAGTCTCCACCGCCGTTCACATGCAGCTGCCGACCCAACCAGCTGGGCAAGCACCTGCGTGGTTACATGCAGCCCTTCGTGGGGCCTCCACCATCGCGCCACCTCAGCTGCCTACCTGCCTACATGGCACCGCATGCACCGCTGGCCATGGCGTGTGTCAAAGCCTGGAGGAGCGGCGACGGATGGGACGGGCCTCGCCCCCGTCCCCGATAAAGTAAGAGGACACCTAAGCGATGCATAAAATGCACCTTGTCCTGTAAGACGAGGTATAACCTCGTGCCACTGTAGACCTTTCCACCTCCTATGTGCCATTGTGGCAGCCCCTTTCACCTATAAAAGGAGGCCCGAGGCGACCAGGAGAAGGATTCGGCTTTTTGGAGCTCGTTACACCCCGTAGCTACCTCATGAACACAGAATACATCCACCAAAGCAGGAGTAGGGTTTTACGCATCCTCGCCCGAACTCGGATAAACGAACCGCGTGCTTCTCATAGACCCGCTCTTCTCTCAACCACGCCCGCAACCGCGCAGGGATTCTTTGAAAGCGCGCGAGGTAGGGTCTTGCGTTTGTGAAATCTGGTCCGGTAGTTAGCCTAGCGATTCTTCGTCGCCATGGCCCCTAAGAAGAAGACGCCACAGGCGATTGGCCTGGTGGGGGCGAATAGCCGCGTCTTAAGTGCGGACAAGCAGCGGACCGGTCGCGGACAGGACTTGGGCCGCAGCCCACGAGCACCAGCACCACCCAGCCAGTCGGAGCCTGGCGAGCGGCGTCGCTCGTGCACCAGACGACCGGCTGCACGCCACCGGACCCAAGGATGGAGCTGGTCCCGCCGCAGGCAGCGCGGGGCCCTCCAGGGGTGTTGTTGTGCCAACTCCGGGCGGCGCGGCGACCTCCAGGTCGCATAAACCAGCGACCACCGCGTGTTCTTCCCATGGTGTGTGCGCCGAGCAGCGTCACCACGTTGGTGACCCTGGGCACCACCGTGGGAAGAGCCCTATGTGTCATCGGCAACATGAAGGAGTTCAACACGCTCGCCGAAGCACTGGTGAAAATGGCTCGCAGCCACTGGGTCATGACGAGCTCCTTCTAACATAGTTAGAAGTTGAAGCGCGCCGCGATCCACTCAGCTGTCACCGCCACCCACGCCAGCGGAAGCCTTGGCGCGCGCAGCTGCTCCTCGAATTCCCTCCTGCTGCGGAGAAGCTCGATGAGTGGAGGGCCACTATCCGGAGCCTCGTCGGCATCGCGAGCAAAGACGATCATGACCGTGAGGCCTCGCTCGGCGCTCCACCGAACCACCACATGCTGGCGCTGGGAGGACCGGGGGAGCTGTGGCCACGGTGCACTCTCCTCCTCCTCGCCAGCCGCCGCGGGCATTGGCCCGTCGCGACAACACTGGTTATAACATCTCCATAGCGTCGTCCGATCCACGGAGCCTCTGCGACCAGTGCCAGGTTCTTCGGGAGCGAGCTCACAAAGACGCTCGAACCACCGTCGAGCGCCGGCGCGAAATGCGCCGCATGTCGGACAAGCGGGCGGGACATGCTACGGACCACCCGGCACCCGGGGAGCCCGGCGGCCTACCATATGAGGGGGGCTGCCAGACTTTTACTCGTGAGCTGAGGCAGTTCCAGTGGCCGTCCCACCGCATGTTCAAGCCCGACGTCGGCGAGAAGTACACCGGCAAGACCCATCCGTCCGAGTTCCTCAGCATCTACACCATCGCGATGCAGGCCGCTGGGGCTCGCGACGACAAGGTGCTCGCCAACTACTTCCCGCTGGCGCTCAAACCCAATGTAATGTCTTGGTTGATGCACTTGCGGGCAGACTCCATCTCTTCCTGGTTAGATCTGTGACATGAGTTCGTTGGCGCCTTCACAGGAGGCCACCAAGCTCATGGCTAGGCCAGTGATCTGCATATCATTCCCCAGAAGGAAGGGGAGACCCTGCGCAAGTACATCCAGAGATTCAGCCGGGTGCAGTACAACATCCCCGACGTTCATCCCACCTGTTGTGATTAGCGCGTTCCCATCGAGAACTGCGCAATCGCAAGATGCGCGAGGAGTTGGCGATGACCAAGGTTAAGGATGTGGCGAGCTCACGCTCTGGCCGACAGTGCGCCTAGGCTGAAGAGGGAAGGAAGTACCCCGGCGAAGACGCCGGCGCGGAAACCGACTCTACTGATGAGGACGCCGCCGCCCCGACAAAGAAGGGCTAGCGTTGCAACAAGAAACGCAAGGGCAAGGCTGTGCTTGCCATTGAGGGATCTGACGACACCGGTGCCGACAAGAAGGTCATGGCAGACGCCCCCGGCAAGGAGATTGCCGGGTGCGCCGCCTGCCGGGCCTTGGCGGCCACCGATAAGCCAGGAAGCTCCGGCAAGCAATACTGCAAGATCCACCGCACCCAGGGCCACGATCTCCAGAACTACCGACAAGTCCAGCTGCTTGCTGAGAAGAAAAAGGCTGAGTACGAAAGGCGGGACTAGGAGAAGGACCAAGATGGTGCTGAGGGGTCCGGCAAGAAGCGTGGCGGCCAAGGAGCCCGCCCCGGCAAGGACAATAGGCAAGAGAGGCCCGCCCGAGGCCGCGACAAGAAACAAGAAGACGATGATCACGACGAGGACGATGAGTCCGGTGAGCAAGGGTTCCAGAAGGCTACGGAGGCCATGTGCATCGATGGCAGCGCCTCGCTGCATACCTCTCGCTGCCGCCTCAAGCGATTAGGGCGAGAGGTCACGGGTAACGGAGCCGTCGTTCGACGCCTGAAGCCCCTAAAGTGGTCCAGCACGCCCCTCATCTTTGACGCAGAGGACCACCCTGATCGCACTACCACGGTTGGGTGTTTGCCGTTGTTGGTTTCGCCAACAATACGCAACCTCAGGGTGAACAAGATGTTGGTTGATGGCGGGGCCGGGCTGAACCTGATCTCGCTTGTCGTGATCAAAAGGTTGCAAATCCCTGACGGAGACCTCGAGGAAACGGGCAGGTTCCAAGGGGTCGATCCGGGGAGGAGCCAGCCGAAGGGGAAGGTCACGCTGCCCGTGACCTTTGGAGGAGAATTGAACTACAGAACGGAGAAGATCGTCTTCGACGTAGCCGAGATCCCCTTGCCCTACAACGGGATCCTCGGCCGCCCGGCAACAGCCAAGTTCATGGTCGCGCCACACCACGCCTACAACATCTTTGAAGATGCCCAGCCGTTGACCATCATTTCCGTCCCCCGACAAGAAGGACGCTACCGATCTGCGCCGACCAGCTCTACCGGGAAATAGTTGCAGCAGCTGCCGTCAAGGCACCTGCTCCTGCCGCCGAGGGCCCGGGAGGAAAGAAGGAGCCCGGCAAGACCTCTCGCACCCATTCCGGCAAGCGCACCTCCTCGGAGTGTTGTGATACTGCTGAGGATGTGCCGAAGAGCTCACGACAAGAGCAAGAGATCCAGAGCCGAGCCGCCGCAGACCAAGAAGGTGCCCGTCACGGAGGACGGCAAGGGAGGGGCCTTCACTATAGGCTCCACCCCCGACGGCAAATAGGAAGGCGAGCTCGTCACCTTCCTGCGGGCAAATGTCGACGTGATTGCATGGCAAGCATCCGACATCCCCGGTGTTCCAAGGGAGGTGATTGAGCACCACCTAGCTGTCTGCCCCCACGCACGGCCCGTCAAGTAGAAGGTCAGAAGGCAGGCTCTGGAGAGACAGGAGCCCCCCGGGGCCGCCGGCAAGGGTACCGCCACGGACGCTGAGCCTGCCCAAGAGCGGTTGACTCCAGAGGGGCGTCAGGCCCTGGTTGTAGAGACAGTCGCTCCCATGGCGGAAGAGATGCCTTTAATCCTTGCCGTCGAGCCTTAGGCTCCGGCATGGGCACAGCATACCGTCCAATTCCTCCAGACAGGGGAGCTTCCAGAGGAGCAGGAAGAAGCGGACAAAGTAGCCCGTCAGTCCGCCCTGTACTAGTTCGTCGATGACGTCCTGTACCGGAGGAGGCTGAACGGTGTGAAACTCAAGTGAATCCCCGGGGAGGAAGGACTAGAGCTGCTGACAGAGATACATGGAGGAATATGTGGCTCCCACATAGGGTCAAGGGCCCTTGCCGGGAAGGCGTTCCCAAGAAGGTTTCTTCCGCCCACAGCCTGCCCAGATGCGATGGCGCTAGTCACCAAGTGTGACGTGTGCCAGTTCCATTCAAAGAAGCTTCATCAACCAGCTCAAGCCCTTCAAACAATCCCTCTCTCCTGGCCATTCTCGGTCTGGGGGCTCCACATACTAGGCCCCTTCCCCCACGCCGTCGAGGGCTTTGAGTACTTGTACGTGGCAATCGACAAGTTCACAAAGTGGCCAGAGGTGGAAGCAGTGAGAAAGGTGGCTGCTCAGTCAGCTGTCAAGTTTTTCAAAGGACTGGTCTGCCATTTTGGTGTGCCAAACAGAGTCATCACCAACAACGGCACGCAGTTCACAAGCCACACCTTCATGCAATACATTCAAGACCTCGGCAGCAAGGTGCATTTTGCTTCCGTGGCACACCCACGGAGCAACGATAGCCGGAGAGGGCAAATGCTGAAGTGTTGCGAGGCCCGAGGACAAAGACTTTGACAAGCTGCGAGAAGAAGCGGAAGGCGCTGGATTGATGAACCGCCGGTGGTTCTTTGGTCGTCGAGGATGACTCAAATCGAACTCTTGGCCGAGACACCTTTTTGCCCCGTATACGGAGTAGAAGCAGTTCTCCCCACGGAATTCATATATGGGTCACCTCGAGTGCTCACTTATGATGAGCTTGAGCAAGAGTCGTTGCGCCAAGATGAGGCAACGCTCATTGAGGAAGATCAGATTCGGCGGCCGTGAGAGCGCATCGCCACCAAAGAAGCCTTTGCGCCGCTACCATAGCCGCAAGGTTCATGCCCGAAGCTTTGAGGAAGGCGACCTCGCTTCTTCGCCGTTCACGGCCAAGAATTCCAACAAGTTGACGCTGAAGTGGGAAGGCCCTTATCGGTAATACGAGTCACGTGGCTGGCGCTAGTCCGCCTGGAGACCGAGGATGCCGCATCAAAGTGAGCAATTCCTCGAACATCGTAAAGCATCTTCGCAAGTTTTACCCATAAGGCGCAGCTTGCCGGGCCTCCCGGCAAGCCACCTTTTGTACGAGCTTTGCCGCAAGGCATGTGACCCTTTGTACAAAGCCAGGCGCAGACCCTGAGCAAGAATAAATGAAGCGCTGGCGCCCTAAGTTATAGCATGCATGCTAGGTCGAGTCTCGTCCTTGGTTAGGGTTGATAGTTCTTAGCGGCGGCTAACCCCTAGCTTAGAGGTCGAGTGCGCGTCTTTCTGTTCTTCTCTGTCTTCTTTGGTTCGCAGGACACATAAATATCCTTGCCGAGCTGCTTTGGAAGAAAGGGGACGGACCGGCGCCCGGGCCCCGGCAAGCCAGTATTGCCGGGGGCTACAAGAGCAAAGATCCACCCGCGGCTAGCCACGGTTGCCGGGCCGCAGATTCAGATAAGTTCTTTATCCCTTTATCATGCGTTCGTTATGGATCGAGGTATGTGAAACCTCGCTTTTATCCTTAGGCTACCGTGCTCCCCTCACTCCGGACCCCAGGACTCGTTTCCTGGGACCGAGTTTGGTCGTAGTCGCGGTAGCAAGGAAATGAAACGAGGAGCCTAAGCCCACCTCATCCCTGCCTCCGCCAAGCGCATGAGATAGGTCATGCGAAGTGGGGGGACGACAAGGCCTGTTGCCGGGCGAGAAAATGTTTATCTTAAAGATAACTAGGATTTACTCCTTGTCGTGGGTTTTACCTACGAAATCTAAAAGCCCTAAGAAACATCCCTTTTTCATTAAAAACATTCCGTACAGGTACAGTTCATACGAAATGAAAAATAAGAACAAAGGGATTACAAGTTCTAAAGTTGACAAAGGCCCGAAGGCTTACAAGACTAAAAAGTGATAAGATGCCCGTAATCGCTTTCTTGTCCCTCTCCTCAGAAGGCAGGTCAAGGAGGCGAAAAGGGCAAAAGGGGCGCCTAGGCGAGCTACGAGTGGCAGAAGACACCAAGAGGATATCTTGGTGGCCGTCCCAGGGCTGGATGGTGATGGCGGCGCCGCAGGCAGAGCTCGAAGACGAGGCGGCAGGACGTCAGTACGCGTCGAAGGCATCGGTGCCCGCGTACTCCGACTTGATGGCCTTGCCGCCCGCCCTCTTCCTCTTCTGCAGCCTCCCAACGCCAGCCGCCCAAGGGGACGACACCGAGAAGTTCAAGGAGCCGGCAACACGGATGATGGGGTCGCCGGTGCTACTCGGAGCAGTGCCCGACGCCTAGTCGGACCCGTCATCCTGCCCGCCCCTGGCCTCGCCTCGTCGTCGCCGCCATTGTCCTCCTCGCCACTCTCACTCGAGGAAGGATCTTCGTCATCAGAAGAGCTCTCCACGCAGCACCTTACACGATTTCCGAAGTGCCCGAAGATCTTGACGGATAGGGGGCCACCTCCATTAGTTTGAAATGAAGAGTGAGCCCATCCGTCAAGCTGTGGAGGCGAGCGAAGGTTTTCCACCCTCGGTGGAGATACATGACGTGAGGGGCAGGGAACTTGACGTCGGTACGTCTGCCGCTGATCCCGCAGCCCCTCATGTGCAGCCGCAACGATTGCGGCGGATCCAGCTCCATCTCCCGCGCAAATGGAGTCGGGAGGCGAAGGCGACGACGCGGCAGCCGGCGCAGCCTGACGAAGAATTCGCAGGGGTTGTCCCCAGCGTGGCCCTCCATCGGAGGACGAAGCCGTGGCAGCGGCGTAGGCGCCGCCACCCCGTCCTCCTCTTCCCCGAGCACTACGGCCTCTGCCCCGGCCTTGCTCACGGCCTCGCCCCCTCCCCCTTCCCCTCGCGGCCGGCTCTGCAACCGCAGGTGCAGGAGGAGGAGGAGGAGGGACGCGTTGTCGAGCGGCGACCCTCACCGCCACCGTCGAAGGACCGGGATTCCCTTTCTCCATGGCGAATGGAAGGAAGGAGCAAAAGCAGAAGGAGGAAGAAGATGGAAGAATGCGGGGTGCCACCCCCCTTCCCGCTCTTTATAAAGGAACGGGGTTGGGTCTCGGCCGCCCTGCTCGGCCAATCAAGATACGGGAGGCGCAGGGAACCAGGACCGACCCGCTGCCCCAACCAGCGACGGCCCAGTTTCCCGCCTCCACCGTTTGCCACCCCGAGCGCATGGAAGACGCATGGCAGACGTGTAGAACCGAGGGGACAAGTGAGGCAACCTCTCCCCACCCCGTGATCGTGGGGAGTTTACGCCTTGAAGACCGTGCCTCCACGCCTCCCTCCCTTTACGGGGAAGGCGCGAGCCACCTCTTTACTGCGATGTGACGCATGCTTGTGGGAACCGCCCCACGCATGCCGCCCACGTCACGCATGCCCCTCCACACCACGCCGTGCGCGCGGGTCGTGGGTAGCGCAGCGTGCGAAAAATCTTACCGCGGTAAAAACCGCCCCGCCTGCCCGCGCACCGTTTTGGGCCTGACCCAAGAACGTGTCGCTTTTACGTGTGGCCCAGCCGGGGCTCTGGTGGTGTAAAAACTAGGGGCACATTTTGTACCCTTTACCTATGCACGGGCAGTTGAGCCACGCCCACGGCCACACCAAGCAGAGCGGAGGAGGTGAGCCAAGGTAAGACCGAAGCTCAAGACGAAGCTAAAGCAACGACGGGGACCAAGGCCACAAAGATCGAGATGGGTGAAGAGGTTTCCCGCAAGGATCCTGTCGGGTAGTTTCAAGAGCCCGGCAAGACCCTTCTTGCCGGGTAGTCATTCGCCACGCCAAAGGAAGCGAGCCATCCTCGAGCGCACCAACACTGAACACATGTGTTATGACAGGGCTCGGGAGGCACCTCTGTGGTGGCGTGCATATCTTTGTGAAGACAAAGAATAGTCAAGATCAAGTGAGGATGGGAAAGCAGCCATCCTCGTCGAAGGAACCCACAAGACCCCCGGCAAGATCCTTGCCGAGGACGCCTGCGCGCCACGGCAAGACTCTTGCCGGGCCACCCGGCAAGGCCCTCACAAGCGGCGCCCGGCCAAAGGCCACCATCAGGCCCGCACCAGCCAAGTCTCCACCACCGTTCGCATGCAGCTGCCGACCCAACCAGCTGGGCAGGCACCTGCGTGGCTACATGCAACCCTTCGTGGAGGCTCCGTGTCGGTGTCAAAATCGGCGGATCTCGGGTAGGGGGTCCCGAACTGTGCGTCTAGGCAGATGGTAAGAGGAGACAAGGGACACAATGTTTTTACCCAGGTTCGGGCCCTCTCGATGGAGGTAATACCCTACTCCTGCTTGATTAATATTGATGATATGGGTAGTACAAGAGTAGATCTACCACGAGATCAAGGAGGCTAAACACTAGAAGCTAGCCTATGGTATGATTGTTGATGTTGTCCTACGGACTAAAACCCTCCGGTTTATATAGATACCGGATAGGTTAGGGTTACACAGAGTCGGTTACAACGGTAGGAGATCTACATATCCGTATCGCCAAGCTTGCCTTCCACGCCAAGGAAAGTCCCATCCGAACACGGACGTAAATCTTCAATCTTGTATCTTCATAGTCTTGGAGTCCGGCCGTGGACGATAGTCCGGCTGTCCGACACCCCCTAGTCCAGAGACTCCTCAAGAGTCTCGAACCAGGCTTCAATGACGACGAGTCCGGCGCGCATATTGTCTTCGGCATTGCAAGGTGGGTTCCTCCTCCGAATACTTCATGGAAGGTTTTGAACACAAGGATAGTGTCCGGCTCTGCAAAACAAGTTCCACATAACACCGTAGAGAGAATAGTTTTTGCACAGATCCGCTGACGTATTCCATGGCATGTCATCACACCACGGCCACGCCTTTATATGAATCATTTTTACTGTTCCACCTCAGCGCGTTTAGCGAGGTAGTTTCCTTGGCACGTCTTATCAAAGCATAGATCGTGCGCCCTTATTCCGGGATTCTCATCAATACAGACGTGGGTAACCCAACTGGGGCTCACGCCTGCCTCCTTTATCTAATGCGTGTCCTAATAGACCACGGTGTTGTATCTTGGTTTTCAACATCTTTATAATGATAACAAGGCCCTCTTCTTTTTACACCCTCCATCGAGTTCGCCTCGGCCGAAAGTTCCAACACACAAAGCTTCAGATTCAGCGCCGGACTTCCAACGATGTCCGGATTCGACCAAAGACGGCCGATGGATGTCTTCCTCCGTCACGTAAGAAGATGTGCTTTGAAGCTGCGCGACGCCAGTACCTAACCGCAAGATCTCGCGACAGGCTGCCCGCTCTGTGGCAGGTCATTCCCACTCGAGCCCGGCGAGAACGTGGTGTTCGTGGTCCCACTTCCTTCGGGGTTTAGGCTTCCCGACGGATCCCTTTGTGCGGGGGCTCATGTTTTATTATGGGCTTGATTTCCATGACTTGAATCCGGAGTCCATCCTCCATATCTCCTCCTTCATTGTCTTACGTGAGGCCTTCCTCCATATTACCCCCCACTTTGGATTGTGTCTCAAGACCTTCAAGGTGGAGCCAAAGATGATCGGGGGGCAACCAGTAGAGTGCGGAGGGGCGGTCATAAGCAAATGTGCTGATGCTCCGTGGCCCGAGGGCTCTTTTCAAGAGGAGCTTGGTTTGTGGCAACGGGAGTGGTTTTACATCACCGCTCCCAGGGCACCAAATGGGCGGCGCCCCCGCCTTCGCTCAGGTCCACCACAGCTGGCTGCATCATGGGTCAACAAGGGGCTCGGCGGGGGCCGTCCCAAGGGCGTTCCCTTGCTGCGAGGCGTGTTGAGACCTCCAGAAAGGGGAATTAATCTGGTCGCAGTGATGGCGCAGGTTATGGTGATCCGGGCCTTCAGCTCGCAAACGCCGCCTCCGGGCCTGTGGGAATTCAACCGAGGGACCACGAGCTCTCCAAAATTTTATGGGCACGACGCCCATGGTGCATGGCGTATAAACTATTCTTCGGATCACAAGAAAAGTGTCCGGACTTGACCGAGGACGCAGGACTAAGCTGCAATCGCCTGTGATACTCAAGTAAGTAGTCCCAGAACCGGACAAGTTGTTCATTTATTTATTTTGTATACGTGCCCTTTAAAGGAGCTGTTTTTTGAAAAGGAAATGGATAGCCCAGGCAAAGTTAATAAGGTGTCCGGCCTCCCTCCCGAGACCACGCCGGATCCCATCTTGACCAAGATGTTGAAGGTCGCGCTTTTGAAGAAGGTGAAGGGGGAGCGGGAAGCAACCGCCTCTCTGAAGGAGGCTATCAAGGAAGGAGGGATTAAGAGTCCCACCTTCCGAGGAGAGAAGAGGACCGCTTCGGAAGATCCGGAGGTCAAGGCCTCAAAGAGGGGAAAGGGATCTTCGGCAAAGAGTCCGGCACCGGGAAGTAACCCAGCCGCATTATTTCCCCAAGGGGATCAGCCGTCCAAATGAGCCGTAAGTTAAAAGAAGGGTCTTGTAAATAAGGAACATCCATGTATTTATTCATGAAGATAACCGAAATTGTTCCTTGTAGTTCGGACCTCAGCCCTTCTCAGCAGAGCTCGTCTTCGGGGATCTTCTTCCGGAGATGATGGAGAGCAAACGCCCACTTGTCGCAGACCCTCATAGGAAGCGACGACCGGAGGTGTCGTCATGGAGGGTTCCCCAAGTCCAGCTGGACCGAAGGTCCGCACCAAGTGGTGTGCGGCCGGAGGAGTCAAGGATCTGCTCGGAGCGAAGCGGTTATTTCAAGATCACCATGCTCTAATGGGTGCGGTGATTGAAAGAATTGCATCCGCGAAAGCGGATTGCATGAAGCCGTCAAGCTTATCGACGGGTTTGAGGTACGCAAAAATGATGTACCTTTCGGCGCTTATGCATATAAAATGCGCTCAGATAGATAGATAGTAGTTTCGAGACTCGGTATGTTGTCAAAATTGACGACATGCCGAGGATCAAATTCTCAGTTATAACATATCGCCGCTCCAAAACAGGTGGCGGGGCGTCCGGACACCAGCCGGACTAATGAGTATGCCGAACTAATGCGGCGACATGACGAGGCGGATGCGGACATCACGCTGGTCAATAAACGGTTCAACGAGTCACAAGGTATGCGACTTCTATGCGAACACCTGGTAAGGGGGACTGACGCCCATGTCTTACTATTCGTATGCTTAATGCAGATAGTGCCGCTGCCGCGGAGGAGCTGCAGGCGGAACTCGCCTGAGCAAAGGAGCAAGCCAGGTCAAGAATGCGGTTGCTTTAAAGGCAGTCAAGAGCTAGAAGCCGAACGGGCTGCTCATTGCCGAAGCAAAGAGGAAATGGCCTATATGGCTGAAAAGTTAAAGAATGCTGCCGATCGCTGCGAGGTTCTTGAATAAGAACATCAAGCGGAACAAGAGGGCCTAAAAAAGGCCGCCGCCGAATCCAAGAGTGCCCAAGCGGCGTTGAGAGCTGCGAAGGAGGAGCTGAGTCAGGCCGGGGCGATTGTGGCTGGGAAACCGTTTCTACTGTGGAGAAAATACACAGATCCAAAGTATGCTCAACTAGATAAGTTGTGGAGTTCGGAGGATGCTTATCTGGACTTGGCGGCGAGCGCTGCGGACGCGGTTGAGCACTTCCGGGGCCAGAAGGGGCACAGAAGGGAAGAGCTATATTGGTCTCAATTCCACAGTCCGGGTCGTCCTCTATCGCTGACCGATCGGTTGGCCGAATGGGCCGAGCTGAATCGGTTGTCCGGCTTTGCCATGAAGCATGTCCTGACTCACTTGTGGCCGGGCAGACCCCAGCCGAAGAGCTATTTTGGTTTAGTGCAGCAGTTCCTTGGTGCGGTACCGCCAGACGACGAAATGAAGCGATAGGGCGTGTATTGAGGGAGCGGATGGCTCGGCCCGTGTCAAGACATACCGGGCGGAGATGAAGGCCACCGATGTTGCATCCCAAGACTTCGGATGAAGCCGAGTACCGCCGAGAACTACTTTGAAGAAGTCCTACCAGGCGCTGCTTAATATAGACGCTAAAGGTTTCGAATGATTTTATGTTTTAGATGACATGTATGATTTTTGAAAACAATGTTTCAATATAATATAAGAGCTTTTTATACTTGTGCGTTCAAGTAGTAAACTACTCCCTGTGCGGCCGTTTATGTATATGTGTATATAACCTGAAAGATGGCAGTCCTTGGCTTAAGCCCCCACGCACATAGTGCGGGGGTGTTTGCAAAGAAAGCGCTTTTTCACACATAATCCAACGTCTTGGTCCTGTTAAGGAGGTGATAGCGTAGCAAACCAGGAAACCGGACTATAATGCTTTATCACTTTCACTTAGCCATAGGAGTTCGAGGGTGGGGCTACGATATAGCTCTGGGGCACCGCACTCTCCGGAATTCGGGTGCGTATGTGCTGACCGAAACCGGTCCTTCGTTAATGCGGAGGAATCCTAAACATTCCTGTAAGTCATCGAGTGGTTGACCAGCCTCTCGCTATATCATGATACCGGTTTTCGGCTTTCTCCATCGAGGTGCTTTCGCCCGTGAACTGGGCACAATCGCAAGATGGTTCTCCGGTGCCGCGTTTGCCGTGAAAACGGAACGTAAGGCAGAAAAACACAGGAGCCGGGCAACCCAACATTTGACCAAAGACATGATTCGGAGCTGATGCATATAAGTCCTAACTCGAGACGCCGAATACTCCCTAAGGTATTCGGTCTTTATTAAAATGGGCGGAATAATGCCCTAAGCCCCATATGTCCAGGTACGCGCAAAGATTCTGGTGCGGTCAATGCCAAAACGCCAGCCTCCTCCTCGGTTATAGTAAGGACCCGGGGATGTATATCAACAAGAGACAAGAAAAAAGGTTTACGCAGGTCTTAATCAAAAGAATCCTTGCAACGGGTCCCCTACCGCACGCTGCGCTACCGTGTCTCCGCAGCCGTATCACGGACGGGTGTAGCACATTGTTCATCCGTAAAAGAGAGGAACTTAGTTTTAAAAGAAAAGGATTGTGCAAAATATGTACTTAATGGTAAATAAACAAAGTATGGTTCGAAGAAGTAAAGAAAGTTGAGCTTTATTGTCTCTTGTTATACATGCATGCAGCCACTCGTATGGGGGTGTGCCGCTAGTAGGCGCCGGACTCGTCTAGCCGTGTCCGGAGAGTGAATGACCAATTCAAAGTTCTTTCGCCTAGTAGAGCCGGATAGCTATGGGCTGTCAAGGCAGTCTCCCATTTTTTCCGTGCTTTCGAGTAACACTTAATACTTCCTTTTTAACGAGATGATGCCGCTGTGGACCGGCATTTTAAGTGTTAGAGATGCATAATGCGGTATTATGCGTTAAAGCGGGCGAAAGCTTAGCGTCCCAATAGTGCTTGATGGCTACTTTTAAACGAGGCGATATGGAAGAGTAACCTTTCATGACGGAAGATGTCGGATGAACCTAACACAACTTCTAGCACTATGGAGCCCAGACAATGGGCATATGGGCTCGCATTACTCCTTTAAAGGAGGTGTTGCTATGCCGAATTTTGGTTGGGTTTATCCCCATCCTGCGGATTGTGTCCTCGATATATCAGGTTTATGTCACCGCCGCCATCCATGAGGACTTCGTGTAAATTGGAATCCGTTGATTGTAGGATCCAATATCGTGGCAGTCCATCCTGCGTCCGGATATTTTCGAATAGTCACGATGGTCGAAGGTGATTGGTTTTGACAACTGAAAGTCTTGGCGCCTTTTAGTGGGCGCCGCCTGCTTTTTCCCTTTGATCACGTGGAAGTGAGTTTACAATTTTAACCTCTGTGGGAAAGTCTTTTGTTTTCCGGGCTCGCTTATGGTGGTCGCCGTCATCTTCACTTGGTGTATCGAGCCCCTTGTGTTCGGCGTTTAGTCTGCCGGACTGTTTGAAGACCCAATAGTTTCGGTGGGTATGGTTAGCAGGCCTCCCAGGAGTACTGTGTATTTCACATATTTTGTCCGGGATTTTGTTGAAATTGGATAGCTCATCGCTATTGTCCTTCAGGGGCAGTTTTTTGTTGATCTGCCGTGAGCTTTTGAATCCGGCGTTGACTCCCGTGCTCTTTGGACAGTTCCTTTTAATCTGGCGCTGGTCCTTGTTGCGCCGTGGTTTCCCATTTCCATCCCTGATTTCGGATGTGCTTGGGTCGCTGGTGCTGCATCTTGCTAGCCAGCTATCCTCTCCGCTAAAAGCGGGTCATGAGGCTTGTTAGTGCGGCCATTGTTCTTGGATTTTCTTGGTCAAGTGTCTCGGCGCAGCCATTCTCGGACGTTGTGTTTGAAAGCTGCTAAGGCTTCAAGGCGTCCGGACAATCGACTATTTGGTTCTTTTAGTGAGGAACCTGTTCTAGAATTTCCGGCTGACTCTCCGGCTGTTGAGTTATGTGACTTAGATCGTCTCGCATCCGGAGGGCGGACATAAGTCCCCTGAAAATTCGCCGTAAATGCATCCTCGAGCTCTTCCCAGCTTCCAATGGTATTTTCAGGCTCTTAAGCCAATGCCGAGCTGGCCCTTTAGTTTAAGGGTAAGTATTTTATGGCGTGGAGATCATCTCCTCTAGCCATGTGTATGTGGAGGATGTAATCCTCAATCCGCACTCTGTGGTCTCATTGTTCCGTCAGATGCCTCTATGTTTACCGGTTTGAATCCCGCTGAAATTCATGATCCAAAGACCTCATCGATGAAACATATGGGGTGTGCGGCGCCTATATTTGGGTGTGCCGTGATCTTCGAATTTTGGCGTGTTGCATTGCTTGGACGAGCATGCTTTCTTGGCCCATAGATGGACCTAATCGGGCCATCCTTTTGATGTGAATCCTTATGCGAATCGCATATTTGCTTGTGTGCGGCACCATTCGCGCTCTCTTTTTTGCCGTAAGGTCGCCCATCCGACCGGGTGGCCTTCTTGTTTTTAATTGTGGGGCTCTAAGGCCTCCTCGTCAATTCGGCAGGAGCTTTCTTTTCGGTAGCTCTTTGTTTGGCGATCGTCGCCGATTTTTCTGCGTTCTTGAATACTTTGCTCCATCTGATCCTCGAGTGCATCTTCCGCTGTTTTGAGCTTCGCTTCGCTTTTTCAGCCTACACGCAGCGGGCTTAATGAGCCTTTTCTCGAGGTCGTTTTGCTTCCAATAGTCCGTCTCGGCCGGCCGATCATCCGCATTGTTGTCTTCATCGGGGATGCATTGTTTATCCGCGTTGTCTTGTTCGGACGATTGCTCAATAGCTTGTTCGTTGTCCACCGGTTCGCTTCGCTTTATGGCTGGGTCTTTGTTGAGGCGGGACTTTGTTCGGCGCTTATGCTGCTGCTTTTGAATCTGCTTTTCGAGCGATTTATCCTTCATAGCGTCCCGTTGTTCCTCGTCTTCATTTCCTTTAGGTGTATCCACCATGTATACATCATGAGATGAGGTGGTTGTCCAGCATCCTAGAGGTGCTGGTTCATTGTTGTCTCCTACATCGTCGTCCATACCGGCCGATGTCTCCGGAGTCGAAGTCGAGCACGCCGTGCAAACTTTCGGCTGCTGGCTAAGTGGGTGGTGGGTGGGCGTTGAATTTCTTCGCCGTCCGTATCCCAACTTTCCTGACCGTAGTCCGGCCAGGGCTCTCCGGATAAAGAGAGAGACTTTATTGAATTCAGGATGTCGCCAAGGGGCGAGTGCTGAAAGATGTCCGCGGCCGTGAACTCCATGACGGGCGCCCAATCGGATTCGATTGGCCAGGGCGCGGAGGGTTCGGAGTCCAGAGAGGAGTCCGGCACCCTGGAGTCGAGGTCTTCGCGAAGGATAAGGATAGAGTTCGGCTCGATCGCCGTAGACATTGCAGCCCCTGAGGCGGTGTCCAACCACCCGTCCTCGATCAGGGAATCCGGCTCCGGATTAAGGGTCGGAGCGGATACTGGTGCGGCCTCTGTGGCAATCGCTCGGCCGCAGAGAGCGAGATCATGCCCATCGAGACAAAGGCGGCACGCTTGGCTGCGGCTTCGAATCCGTCGAAGATTGAGTCTCCCGAATATCGGCCGTAGTTCAAACTTCCAAATCTGACCTGATGGCTGGGGCGAAGCTTTCGATCTGCTCCAGATGGCCAAGCGAATTGGCTCGCGGTGGCAAAGCCAGCCGAACACGAAGATCTGCTCGGGAGAAAAGTCTCACCACGGACCGCGCCGTTGTTGATGATCAAGGAGCCATCGGGCCTCATCGGTGACGACATACGCAGGAACTCTCAATGAAAGCACCAATGTCGGCGCCAAACCGGGCGGATCTCGGGTAGGGGGTCCCAACAGTGCGTCTAGGCGGATGGTAACAGGGAGACAAGGGACACAATGTTTTTACCTGTGTTCGGGCCCTCTCGATGGAGGTAATACCCTACTCCTGCTTGATTAATATTGATGATATGGGTAGTACAAGAGTAGATCTACCACGAGATCAAGGAGGCTAAACCTAGAAGCTAGCCTATGGTATGATTATTGATGTTGTCCTACGGACTAAAACCCTCCGGTTTATATAGACACCGGATAGGTTAGGGTTACACAGAGTCGGTTACAACGGTAGGAGATCTACATTTCCGTATCGCTAAGCTTGCCTTCCACGCCAAGGAAAGTCCCATCCGGATACGGGACGAAGTCTTCAATCTTGTATCTTCATAGTCTTGGAGTCCGGCCGTGACGATAGTCCGGCTGTCCGGACACCCCCTGGTCCAGGACTCCCTCACGCCACCACCGCGCCACCTCAGCTGCCTGCCTGCCTACATGGCACCGCATGCACCGCTGGCCAGGGCGCGTGTCGAAGCATGGAGGAGCGGCGACGGACGGGGGGCCTCCTCAATAAAGTAAGAGGACACGTAAGCGATGCATTAAATGCACCTTGTCCTATAATACGAGGGATAACCTCGTGCCACTGTAGACCTTTCCACCTCCTGTGTGCCACTGTGGCAGCCCCTTTCACCTATAAAAGGAGGCCCGAGGCGACCAGGAGAAGGATTCGGCTTTTTGGAGCTCGTTACACCCCGTAGCTAGCTCAAGAACACAGAATACATCCACCAAAGCAGGAGTAGGGTTTTACGCATCCTCGCGGCCCTAACCTGGATAAAGGAACCACGTGCTTCTCCTCATAGACCCGCTTCTCTCAACCCCGCTACCAGAACTACGGTAGGGATTCTTGTGATCCCATAGGTGTCGCTTTCCCACCGACAGAGATGTATCAGCATCCCCATGCTTAACTCCTACTCGTCCTCGAGTAGGTAAGTGACAAAAATAGAATTTTTCATGTGGAATGCTGCCTATCATGTCATATCATATTCTTTTCTTTATAGCATGGACAATTGGACTTTTAGTGATTCAAAGCAATAGTCTAGTTTTGACATAATAATTTAGATACTCAAGCATATCAACAAGCAACCATGTCTTTCAAAATATCAATGCTAAAATAAGTTATCCCTAGCCCATCATGCTCAACCATTGATAAATTCATGAAACTCACTCGCATATTAACTACACCCAATACTCAAGTACGATCATATTGCCTCCTAGTTGGTGCTTTTATAAGAGAAGATGGAGACTCAAATTCGAAATAAAATTGCATAAAGTAAAAGAAAGGCCCTTCGCAGAGGGAAGTAGGGATTTGTAGAGGTGCCAGAGCTCAAAGCGAAATATTAGAGATAAACACATTTTGGAAGGTGTATCCATCCCACCAACGAAAACGACTGAGAGTTCCCAACACTTTCCATGCTAGATATATCATAGCCGGTTCCCAAATGGAAAATAATGTTTATTCCTTTTTCCACCATACTTTCACTTTCCATGGCTAGCTGTATGCACGGTTGCCCTCCATACCAACACTTTCCAAGGAATTTATTATTTGACAACATAAAGTAAATTAATTTTTTTCATTTCGGGACTGGGCATCCCTAAAACTTTGCCTTACTCTCGTGCAATGACATGCGAATAAACACTCATCATCAGAATAACACATCTAGCATGGAAAATATTAGCCACCCTCACCGCTCCGCGAGCGAAATGAACACACAAAAGATAAGTTTATTTTGAAAATTAGAGATGGCACATTCAAATTTTCTTAGAACGGCAAAAGAATACAACATATAGGTAGATATAGTGGACTCATGTGGCAAAACTGGTTTAAAGGATTTTGGATGCACAAGTAGAGATCATACTTGGTGCAAAATGAAGGCTAATAAAAGATTGAGAAGCGACCAACCAAGAAACAAATAATCTCATAAGCAAGCATTAGGCATAATCAACACCGAATAATGCACCACAAGTAGGATATAATTTTATTGCATGACTATTGACTTTTGTGCTTGCATAGAGAATCACAAACCTTAACACCAATTTTCTTACTAAAGCATAATTACTCATCAACACAACTCACATATCACATCATCATATGTCAAAACTGTTACTAAGAATCAAGTTTATTTTGTCCAATGATCTTCATGAAAGTTTTTATTATATCCTTCTTGGATATCTATCACTTTGGGACAAATTTTCATGTGTTGCTTTTCATCAGCTCAAACCAATATAAATGAAGCTCATGAGCATAATTTTTCTTCTTTCTCCCAAAATAATTTAAGTGAAGCAAGAGAGAATTTCTTGAAAATTTTACTAACTCTCAAACAAATCTAAGTGATGTAAGAGAGTATTTCTTCAAAAATACTAAAGCGCACCATGCTCAAAAGGATATAAGTGAAACACTAGAGCAAGTCCATAGCTCAGAAAAAAATTTATGAAGCATAGAGAGCAATTCTAACAAGTCCCGACATAAATTTGGCTCTCTCAAATAGGTGTGTCCAGCAAGCGATCAAGACTTAAAACACAAAATAAAACAAGCAAAGACTCATATCATACAAGACGCTCCAAGAAAAACACATATTATGTGACGAATAAAAATATAGCTTCGAGTAAAATACCGATGGTTGTCGGTGTACAAAAATAGGGGTCCCTTTTGGCACCTCTTTACTAGTGCGCGGGCAGTCGCAACCCCATGCCCCTGGCCACCCATGGTAGGGCAGAAGAAGCAAAACCACAAGACAACCAGAGCAACGCCAAGACAGAAACACAAAGAGCAGAGGGGCAAGGTGGACTCCCCCGGGCAAGGCCCTTGCCGGGGCGACCTCCACAGCCCCGGCAAGAGCCTTGCCGGGGCAACTTGCCCGACACCCGCAGAGCCGCCACCCTTGAGCCCGAGGGTTCCAACGCCATCAACCACATTGGAACCAAGGCTCGGGAGGCACCTTTGTGGTGGCATGCAGATCTTTGTGAAGACCAGAAGCAGACAAGACTAGATGAAGAACTACAAGACGACGATCCTCGGCAACATCCTTGCCGAGGAAACCCACGAGATCCCCGGCAAGATCCTTGCTGGGGACGACCGTGACGCCGCGGCAAGACCCTTGTCGGGGCACCGGCAAGCCCCTTTCCAAAGACATCCGCAGGGACACAGCTATGCCCACATCTGCCAAGACTCCACCGCCATTCCCATGCAGCTGCCAACCCACCAACTAGGCGAACACCTGCGTGGCGACGTGCGGCCTCTAGGCCAACTCAGCAAGCTCCTGCGTGGTGGCATGCAAATCTTCGTGAAGACTCTGCCACCGCACCAACTCAAAGAGCTACCAGCCAAATAAGTGGCACTACACGCCTCGTTGGTTCGGACGCTGTCCGGCTGTGCGAGGCAGCGACGGCTGGTACGAGCTTCCTTGCCATCCCCGATAAAGCAAGAAGGGGACGTCGACAGCGCATTAAATGCATTTTTCCTACGGTGCCAAAGGATAGACTCAACCACTATATAACTTTCACCTCCTGTGTGCCACTGTGGCAGCCCCTTTTGTCTATAAAAGGAGGCCTGCACGCCTTTTGTCCTTTTGCCAGAGGATTCGGACTTTTTGGACCCTGCACGCCTTGTAGCTAGTCCAAGAACACCAGATAAACAGTAAACCAGAAGGAGTAGGGTATTACGCATCACTTGCGGCGAACTCGATAATCCCCCCTCGCGTTGATCTCTCAATACCGCTCTTTCCACAGCCCGCGCCCGCCAACCGTAGAAAGGTTTCCAGTGATTGATAACCCACAATTATAGGGGATCACAACAGTTTTCGAGGTAGAGTATTCAACCCAAATTTATTGATTCGACACAAGGGGAGCCAAAGAATATTCTCAAGTATTAGCAGTTGAGTTGTCAATTCAACCACACCGGATAACTTAGTATCCGCAACAAAGTATTTCAGAAAGCAAAGTAGTATGATAGTAACGGTAACAGTAGCAAAAATAATATTTTTGGGTTTTGTAGTGATTGTAGCAAAGAGTAAACGGAAAAGTAAATAAGCGAAGAACAATATGTGAAAAGCTCGTAGGCATTGGATCGGTGATGGAGAATTATGCCTGATCTGGTTCATCATGTAACAGTCATAACATAGGGTGGCACAGAACTAGCTCCAATTCATCAATTTAATGTAGGCATGTATTCCACATATAGTCATACGTGCTTATGGAAAAGAACTTGCATGACATCTTTTGTCCTACCCTCCCGTGGCAGCGGGGTCCCAATGGAAACTAAGGGATATTAAGGCCTCCTTTTAATAGAGTACCGGACAAAAGCATTAACACATAGTGAATACATGAACTCCTCAAACTACGGTCATCACCGGGAGTTGTCCCGATTATTGTCACTTCGGGGTTGCCGGATCATAACACATAGTAGGTGACTATAGACTTGCAAGATAGGATAAAGATATCAGAAATATTCATGAAAACATAATAGGTTCAGATCTGAAATCATGCCACTCGGGCCCTAGTGACAAGCATTAAGCATAGCAAAGTCATGGCAACATCAATCTCAAAACATAGTGGATACTAGGGATCAAACCATAACAAAACTAACTCGATTACATGATAAATCTCATCCAACCCATCACCGCCCAAAGCAAGCCTACGATGGAATTACCACGCACGGGCGGTGAGCATCATGAAATTGGTGATGGAGGATGGTTAATGATGACGACGGGCGACGGATTCCCTCTCCTGAGCCCCGAACGGACTCTGCATCAGCCCTCCTGAGAGAGTTTAGGGCTTGGCGGCGGCTCCGTATCGTAAAACGCGATGAATCTTTCTCTCTGATTTTTTTCTCCCCAAACATGAATATATAGAGTTGGAGTTGAGGTCGGTGGAGCTCCAGGGGGCCCACCAGGCAGGGGGCGCGCCCTGGGGGGTAGGCGCGCCTCCCACCCTCGTGGAAAGGGTGTGCCCCCCCTGGCCTTGATTCTTTCGCCAGTATTTTTTATTACTTCCAAAAATAATCTTCGTGAAGTTTCAGGTCATTCCGAGAACTTTTCTTGCTGCACATAAATAACACCATGGCAATTCTGCTGAAAACAGCGTTAGTCTGGGTTAGTTCCATTCAAATCATGCAAGTTAGAGTCCAAAACAAGGGCAAAAGTGTTTGGAAAAGTAGATACGATGGAGACGTATCAACTCCCCCAAGCTTAAACCTTTGCTTGTCCTTAAGCAATTCAGTTGATAAACTGAAAGTGATAAAGAAAAACTTTTACGAACTCTGTTTTCTCTTGTTGTTGTAAATATGTAAAGCCATCATTCAAGTCTTCAGCAAAGATTATGACTAACCATATTCACAATAACACTTAGGTCTCATGTTTACTCATGTCAATGGCATAATCAACTAGCAAGCAATAATAATAAATCTCGGATGACAACACTTTCTCAAAACAATCATGATATGATATAACAATATGGTATCTCGCTAGCCCTTTCTCGAGACAAAGAAACATAAATGCAGAGCACCTTTAAAGATCAAGGACTGACTAAACATTGTAAATCATGGTAAAAGACATCGAGTCATAGTCATACCCAATATAAATTAATAGTAATGGATGCAAATGACAACGGGCTCTCTACCGGTGCTTTTTAATAAGAGGGTGATGACTCAACATAAAAGTAAATAGATAGGCCCTTCGCAGAGGGAAGCAAGGATTTGTAGAGGTGCCAGAGCTCGATTTTGAAATAGAGATAAATAATATTTTGAGCAGCATACTTTCATTGTCGACATAACAACCGAGAGATGGCGATATCTTCCATGCTACACACATTATAGGCGGTTCCCAAACAGAATGGTAAAGTTTATACTCCCCCTCCACCAACAAGCATCAATCCATGGCTTGCTCGAAACAACGAATGCCTCCAACTAACAATAGTC
This sequence comes from Aegilops bicornis, assembly GCA_021605145.1. Classification (NCBI taxonomy): domain Eukaryota; kingdom Viridiplantae; phylum Streptophyta; class Magnoliopsida; order Poales; family Poaceae; genus Aegilops; species Aegilops bicornis. The sequence goes on along the minus strand of JAHIAL010000028.1, from coordinate 3,401,234 downwards.
CTGGCGGGAGTTTTGTTTGCAAATATTTTGATTTGATAAAGCATGGGACTGGGCATCCCGGTGACCAGCCATTTTCTCGTGAGTGAGGAGCGGAGCCCACTCCTCTTGAGAGTAACCCTCCTAGCATGGAAGATATGGACAGCCCTAGTTGATACATGAGCTATTCGAGCATATAAAACAAAATTTCATTTGAAGGTTTAGAGTTTGGCACATACAAATTTACTTGGAACGGAAGGTAGATACCGCATATAGGAAGGTATAGTGGACTCGTATGGCATAACTTTGGGGTTTAAGGAATTGGATGCACAAGTAGTATTCCTGCTTAGTACAAGTGAAGGCTAGCAAAAGACTGGGAAGCGACCAACTAGAGAGCAACAACAGTCATGAACATGCATTAAAATTAATAAACATTGAGTGCAAGCATGAGTAGGATATAATCCACCATGAACATAAATATTGTGAAGGCTATGTTGATTTGTTTCAACTACATGTGTGAACATGTGCCAAGTCAAGTCACTCGAATCATTCAAAGGAGGATACCACCCTATCATACCATATCACAACCATTTTTAATAGCATGATGGCACGCAAGGTAAACCATTATAAACTCCTAGCTAATTAAACATGACATAAGCAACTATAATCTGTAATTGTCATTGCAAGCATGTTTATTCATAATAGGCTGAATCAGGAACGATGAACTAATCATATTTACAAAAACAAGAAAGGTCGAGTTCATACCAGCTTCTCTCATCTCAATTAGTCCATCATATATCGTCATAATTGCGTTTCACTTTCACGACCGAACGATGTGAATAAATAATAATAGTGCACGTGCATTGGACTAAGCTGGAATCTGCGAGCATTCAATAAACAGGGGAAGATAAGGCAATAAGGTCTCTTGGTTAAATCAACAATAATGCATATAAGAGCCACTTCAACAATTTAATCATGGTCTTCTCCTATCGACCCCCAAGGAAAAGAAAAGAAATAAAACTATTTACACGGGAAAGCTCCCAACAAGCAAAAGAAGAGCAGGAAATATTTTTGGGTATTCTTTTAATTATTACTACTACAACAAGAAAGGTAAACCAGCTAAATGCTACAACTATTTTTTTTGGTTTACTTAAGGTTTTTCAAACACACAAGAAGAAAGAATAAAAAGGAAAATAAACTAGCATGGATATTACAGTGAAAAAGTATGAGCACCGACATCTAGCAATGAGTGTGTAAACATGAATGTAATGTCGGTGAGAAATAAGAACTCCCCCAAGCTTATGCTTTTGGACTAACTTGGTCTATTGCCATGGGCGCTGGCGGATATCCAAAGTTATAGTTGGGTCGTCTTGAGATGCAGAGTCATTGCATTGTGGGGTGCAGCTTGGAGGCGAGCTATCTCAGCCCTCCTCTCATACTCGCCGCCTCCTCCGGTTATGAAATATCTCCCTTTGCTCGAAAGTCAAAGAAAGTAGAATCAGGGAGAGCGACGTGATACGTGCGTCGCTTGTCAAAGATTAGTCGGTATTGGAGGAACTGATCATTCCTCTCAACAAAACGATGACGATCCATAGCCTGATAATCTAAGTAAGCAGGAGGCAACCTCAATATCATCCTCACCTATGGTCACACCAAGAAAATTAGCTAAATGGGTTGCATAAATTCCACCAAAGAAATCTCCCTTAAATCTATTATTATGCAACCTACGTGCAACAATGGCTCCCAAATTATAATATTTATCCGCTAACACAGCACTCTTGAGAACACCGAGGTCAGGGACACACCTGTGACATGCTTCATCCTTACCATTTATGCACCTACCTATGAAGGGAGCGAAATAATGTATAGAAGGAAAATGAATGCTCCCTATGGTAGCTTGTGCTATGTCTCTAGATTCCCCCACAGTTATACTAGCAAGAAAAATCTCTAAATTCAGATTTGCGAGGTTCACTAGTACTACCCCATTGTGGAAGTTTGCAAGCAGTGGTAAAATCCTCTAAGTCCATAGTATAAGAATTTTCATAAAGATCAAACAGGACAGTTTGAGAATTGCGTGAAGATGAAAATTCGAGCCTCCTCACAAAGTAACTAGTGAGATAGTGGTACTGACGGCACTTATCTACCTCGAAGCTCACAAGATCAGCGTTACGCACGTATGCGTTAAATTCTTCCTTGATTCCTGCTTGATCCATGAAGTCCTCGGAAGGCAATTCACAAGCCCGCCTTTGGAGCGCCCTTGGTGGTTCATCATCAAGATCGCGCATTGCAAAGGCTGGGTCCTTGCTTCCTTGAAGGACCACCTTGGTACATTTCCCTAAACATATTTCTTCCTCTGAAAAATATCTTAAAATTTTAGTAACTTCAAATAAAAGTGAACCAAGCTCAACAAAATTGATAGCAACTACTCGTACAAGTGCCTAGAGACTATATCATGCATTAGAACTACTTGGAACCATATACATTTGACATGCAAGCTCAAGAACATGGTCACCTAGGCAGCAAAAATTTGCAATGAATAAAGCACTAGAACAAAAACTAATTGGACCAATGGAGGAGTCACATACCAAGAAACAATCCCCCAAAGCAGTTTTGTGAGAGGTGCTTTGAGCAAGGAGATCGAAAATCGCAGCAAAATGAGCTAGAACTCGTGCTTGAGCTGGTTGGTGATTTTTTGGGAGGAAGAAGGAGTGTGTGAGTGCAGGAATAAGTGGAGGGGAGCCACTGTGGGCCCACGAGGCAGGGGCGCACGCCTAGGGGGGTGGGCCCACCCTGGACCCTCGTGCCCGGGTGCTTGCTCCGCCTGCTGTGTTCTCAGTGCCAGATATTCTCAAATATTCCAGCAAAAATTATATTTAAATTTCAGGGCATTTGGAGAACTTTTATTTTCGGGGTATTTTTATATTGCACGGATAATTCATAAAACAGACAGAAAATACTATTTTTACTTTATTTCAACTAAATAACAGAAAGTAAAAGGAGGGTACAGAAAGTTGTGCCTTCTAACTTCGTCCATCTCATGCTCATCAAAAGGAATCCACTAACAAGGTTGATCAAGTCTTGTTAACAAACTCATTCCAACTAACATGGAACCGGAGAAATTTCGAGTAACACTATGTTACCTCAACGGGGATATGCACATCCCCAATAATAAGAATATCATATCTCTTTCTGGCAGTAGGAAGAGGAAATTCAAAACCTCCAAAAATAATCGATGGAATTTTTCGTATAGAGTTTATACTATGATTTTGAGGTTGTTTCCTCGGAAAGTGTACCGTATGCTCATTACCATCAACATGAAAAGTGACATTGCCTTTGTTGCAATCAATAACAGCCCCTGCAGTATTCAAAAAGGGTCTTCCAAGAATAATAGACATACTATCGTCCTCGGGAATATCAAGAGTAACAAAGTCCGTTAAAATAGTAACGCTTGCAACCACAACAGCACATCCTCACAAATACCGACAGGTATAGCAGTTGATTTATCAGCCATTTGCAAAGATATTTCAGTAGGTGTCAACTTACTCAAATCAAGTCTACGATATAAAGAGAGAGGCATAAGACTAACATCGGCTCCAAGATCACATAAAGCAGTGTTAGCATAATTTCCTTTAATGGAGCATGGTACAGTTGGTAGTCCTGGATCTCCTTGTTTCTTAGGTATTCCACCTTTAAAAGTGTAATTAGCAAGCATGGTGGAAATTTCAGCTTCCGGTATCTTTCTTTTATTAGTAACAATTTCTTTCATATACTTAGCATAAGGATTGGTTTTCAGCATATCAGTTAAATGCATAGGCAAAAGGATAGGTCTAATCATTTCAGCAAAGCGCTCAAAATCCTCATCATCCTTTTTCTTGGATGGTTTAGGAGGGAAAGGCATGGGCTTCTGAACCCATGGTTCTCTTTCTTTACCGTGCTTCCTAGCAACAAAGTCTCTCTTATCATAACGTTGATTCTTAGATTTGTGGGTTATGAAGATCAATAGCAGGTTTAATTTCTACATCATTGTCATTGCTAGGTTGAGCATCAACATGAGCATCATCATTAACATTATCACTAGGTTCATGTTCATTACCAGATTGTGTTTCAGCATCAGAAATAGAAATATCATTTGGATCCTCAGGTGGTTCAGCAATAGGTTCACTAGAAGGATGCAAAGTCCTATCATTTTTCTTGCTCTTATTTTTAGAAGGACTAGGTGCATCTATATTATTTCTCTGAGAATCTTGCTCAATTCTCTTAGGATGGCCTTAAGGATACAAAGGTTCTTGAGTCATTTTACCAGTTCTAGTAGCCACTCTAATAGCATAATCATTATTCTTATTATTCAAATCATTAAGCAAATCATTCTGAGCCTTAAGTACTTGTTCTACTTGAGTGGTAACCATAGAAGCATGTTTAATAATGAGTTTAAGTTCACATTTGACTCTAGACATATAATCACTCAAGTGTTCAATCATATAAGCATTGTGTTTTAATTCTTTACCAAAATAAGCATTGAAGTTTTCTTGCTTAACCATAAAATCATCAAACGTATCTAAGCATTGGCTAGAAAATTTAGTAGGAGGGATTTCAGCTTTATCATATCTATATAGAGAATTTACCTTTACTACATGTGTCGGGTTATCAAGACTGTGTACTTCTTCAATAGGTAATGAATTAAAATCATGTATTTCTTCAACACGCGGTAAATTAAGACCATGTATTTCTTCAACAGGAGGTAGATTCTTAACATCTTCAGCTTTTATACCTTTTTCTTTCATAGATTTCTTTGCCTCTTGCATTTCTTCAGGACTGAGAAATAGAACACCCCTTTTCTTCGGAGTTGGCTTAGGAGTTGGTTCAGGAAGTGTCCAATTATTTTCATTTGTCAACATATTATTCAATAGAATTTCAGCTTCATCTGGTGTTCTTTCCCTGAAAATAGAACCAACACAACTATCCCGGTGGTCTCTAGAAGCATCGGTTAGTCCATTGTAAAATATATCAAGTATTTCATTTTTCTTGAGAGGATGATCAGGCAAAGCATTAAGTAATTGGAGAAGCCTCCCCCAAGCTTGTGGGAGACTCTCTTCTTCAATTTGCACAAAATTATATATTTCCCTCAAAGCAGCTTGTTTCTTATGAGCAGGGAAATATTTAGCAGAAGTAATAAATCATATCCTGGGACTACGCACACAACCAGGATCAAGAGAATTAAACCATATCTTAGCATCACCCTTTAATGAGAACGGAAATATTTTAAGGATATAATAGTAGTGAGTTTTCTCATCATTAGTGAACAGGTGGCTATATCATTTAATTTAGTAAGATGTGCCACAACAGTTTGCATTCATAGCCATAGAAAGGATCAGATTCAACCACCGGTAATTATATTAGGATCAACAGAGAAATCATAATCCTTGTCAAGAATAAAGATAGGTGAAGTAGCATAAGGTGGATCATGTTTCATTCTAGCATTCAGAGATTTTTGTTTCGTCTTAGCTAATAATTTCTTAAGATCACTTCTATCATTGCAAGCAAGAAAGTCTCTAGCAGTTTCTTCATCCATAACGTAACCCTCAGGCACAATAGGCAATTCATATCTAGGGGGAGAATCTTCATCATCACTTTCATCAATATTATTAGTTTCAATAATTTCATTCTCTCTAGCCCTAGCAAGTTGTTCATCAAGAAATTCACCAAGTGGCACAAAGAGTATCAAGTATAGGAGTAGTTTCATCATAAGTATCATGCATAGCAGAAGTGGCATCATCAATAACATGCGACATATCGTAATTAATAGCGAAGCGAGGTTTAGGTGTCGCAGTTTACTCAAAATGTAAGGTGAATCAAGTGCAGAGCTAGATGGTAGTTCCATACCTCCCCTCGTAGTTGAGGGATAAATTTTTGTTTTCGCGTCTTTCAAGTTCTTCATAGTGACCAGCAGATATAAATCCCAAGTAACTCAAAGAAAATAGTCTTGATAACCCACAAGTATAGGGGATCGCGATAGTTTTTGAGGGTAGAGTATTCAATCCAAATTTATTGATTCGACACAAGGGGGGCCAAAGAATATTCTCAAGTATTAGTAGTTGAGTTGTCAATTCAACCACACCTGGATAACTTAGTATCTCGCAAAGAAAGTATTTAGTAGCAAAGTAGTATGATAGTAACGGTAATAGTAGCAAAAGCAATATTTTTGGGTTTTGTAGTGATTGTGACAGTAGCAACGGAAAAGTAAATAAGCGAAGAACAATATGTGAAAAGTTCGTAGGGATTGGATCGGTGATGGAGAATTATGACGTATGTGGTTCATCATGTAACATCCATAACATAGGGTTACACATAACTATCTCTAATTCATCAATGTAATGTAGGCATGTATTCCGAATATAGTCATAAGTTCTTATGGAAAAGAACTTGCATGACATATTTTGTCCTACCCTCCCGTGGCAGCGGGTCCTAATGGAAACTAAGGGATATTAAGGCCTCCTTTTAATAGAGTACCGACCAAAGCATTAACACATAGTGAATACATGAACTCCTCAAACTACGGTCATCACCGGGAGTGGTCCCGATTATTGGCACCTCGGGGTTGCCGGATCATAACACATAGTAGGTGACTATAGACTTGCAAGATAGGATCAAGAACTCACATATATCCATGAAAACATAAGAGGTTCAGATCTGAAATCATGGCACTCGGGCCCTAGTGACAAGTATTAAGCATAGCAAAGTCATAGAAACATCAATCTCAGAACATAGTGGTTACTAGGGATCAAACCCTCACAAAACTAACTCGATTACATGATAAATATCATCCAACCCATCACCGTCCAGCAAGCCTATGATGGAATTACTCACGCATGGTGGTGAGCATCATGAAATTGGTGATGGAGGATGGTTGATGATGACGACTGCGACAGATTCCCCTCTCCGGAGCCCTGAACGGACTCCAGATCAGCCTCCCGAGAGAGTTTAGGGCTTGGTAGCGGTCCGTGACAAAACACGATGAATCTTTCTCTCTGATTTTTTTCTCCCCGAACACGAATATATAGAGTTGGAGTTGAGGTCGGTGGAGCTCCAGGGGGCCCACGAGGCAGGGGGCGCGCCTAGGGGGGCAGGCGCGCGCCCCACCCTTCTACTATCGGCAACACCCTTGTCTCTGTCTCGAGTCTGCTCGACAGTTCATGCGGCCGCACTGAGAACGGCAAGGTGGCCTACCCGCTACTAGCAGCGCTCTTGTCTTGTTTCGAGTCCGCTCGATAGTTCCAGCGACCGCGCTGGCAGTGGCAAGTTGGCTTGCCCGGCGGCAAGCGCCCTTCGGCAGGGTGCTAAGGATCCGTCCTCAAGGCACCATTGCATGGGTGTCCGCCCCGGCAGCTTTATCCCAACAAGCGTAGGGTCCAAGCGTACAAAGAAAGATCTAACGGGAAGATAGCATGCATGATATTAAAGTATTGCAGAGTTATGTTACATCAAATAATCGCTGCGGTTCTAACTTAAGATAAAATTGTGTTGGTCTTGAACTCGCAGCGGCGATAAGGAACGGGGTGCCTAATCCCGGCGCTGGCCTTCTATCCTCCGAACTCCGTCGACACAGCTGATGATGGGCTTGATACACTCCTCGCGCGCCGTGAGGTCCACACCCTCCGGCAAGCTCTCCAGCGTGGTGCCGAAGTCGAGGTTGGGGTTCCTGTATGCCACCTTAGTGAGAACCTTGGTCAGGGCACCCTGGCAAAGCCTCGGCCTCATTATTAGAGAGGTCGCCTGCTGAGCGGAACTGCCCCAGGGCTCCAAGAACACCCTCGAAGAACAGTGTCAGCTTGGCGTTGGGACTCATGTTCGGCTCCGAGGCGTACCTCACGTTTGGCAGCCCCATGGCAGCCAGCTTCGTGGTTATCCTGCCGGCAACGTCGGCGAGGCGGCTGATCCAGAGGTTTTAGCCCTTCACGTAATCCTTGTGTTTGGCGGCGACATTCCTCCGCAGTTGCCTCTCCTCCTCCAGGCCCTTGGTCAGGGTCTCCTCCCAGGCGCTGACCTCCGAAAGCGTACCCTCAAGACCCTCCAGCTTCAGCTTCAGGTCTTTGATGCACTCGTTGGCCTTGGAGAGCTGCTCAGCCTTGCTGAGGACTGCGGCCTGCGTCTCCACTAGAGCACCGTTGAGCGTGTCCTTCTCCTTCGCCAGCTTCAGGGCCTGTTCCTTCAGCTCATCCCACTCCACCTCCAGCTCCTTCACCTTGCCGGCATGGGACTGTGGCTTAGGCATTGAGCGCCTCCTTGTGCTTCGCCCAGCCTCCACGGGTCCGCTGCAGACGACGAGCTTCTCGATCTCCTCATCCTTGCCGGCGGAGTGTGGCGGCAAGCGCCTCACGAGCGGCAAGGTCGCCCTCCCCGAGAGTTCAGCTCGGCACGGTGCTGATGTCAAGCGGCCTCGTCCTTGGCGGCCTGTTCCCTCACCATCTCTTGAGCTTTCTCGACGTCGGCCTGCTTCGACATGAGATCCTGTTTGCGCTCGGCCAGCAGATCCTGGACAATCTTCAGTTCATCGTGGTCCTGGCGGAACCAGGCCTGCGTCTCGGCAACGCGCCCCGTGAGATCCGCCTCCGCCTTGTCCACCGCCGCCATCTTGGACTTTGCCTTGTCTAGGCGGGCGCGGTGAAGCGCCCGGAGCTTCTGGAAGTTGGCGCTCATGGCTCAAAGGAGCTCCTCCTCCTGAGAACCGCCGCCACCGACGCTTGGTTCGTCCACAACCTCAAGCCCGGCGGCGGCGAGCACCTCGTCATCGAACACCTCCCCCTTGGTGGGCGCCCAGTTGCTCGTCGTCCCTGGGAGGTGGACTAACAGGTCATCGCTCACCTTGAGGTACTTGCCCGGGTCGAAGGCAGCAGAGGAAGAAGGCTGGTCGTCAACCATCCCTCCTCGGCAGCGGCCTTGCCGGCCTCTCCGGCAGGCCCCTTTCCGGCCTCCCCGGCGGGCCCCTTGGCGGCATCCTCAGCAGCGCTCTTGGCGGCCTCCTTGGCGGTGATCTTGTCGGCCTCGGCCTCGGAGTCCCTGGAGACCTCCTCGATGACGGTGTCGATGTCCTCCCGGTCCGCCGAGGAAGGATCTGGATAGCCAGAAGGGGAGTAAGGCGGAGCCAAGACCGAGGTTCAAAAAGAAGAAGAAAGAACAAGATAAGAAAACAAACAACTTACCCACACCAGGCTGGGAAGAAGTGGCGCCCTCCCCGCCAGCGTTCGTTGCCGGGGTGGAACCAGTGGCACCCAAGATCGCCCCCTCCCCCTCCTTATGTGTGGGCTTGGTGGTGGATGCGCTTGCCGGAGACGCCCCTCTGGGCGGCGTAGTCGAGGGGGGCGGCGTGTTGGGAGTAGTCCTGGGCGGCTCCTCCTGCTGCCGTTCTCCTCCTGCGAACGCGGCAAGGTCAGCATCGAGAACTCACACCCCAAATGTCACATCCCTAGTTCTGACAATGCCTAGTGCTACCATCTGGTGTTGCATCATGTTTACTTTTCACAGAAAGTTGAAATGGGGATGACAGGACCCCCAACACCCCCCTGAAAACAACTAGGGTATACTAAAATCTTTTTCAATGAACCTGAAATGCCCTTCTAAATGTTCATCATCTTTGCCCTGGTCTTAAACCTCTGACAAAAATGGTCCACAATGCTCTAGGACACATATGGTCACCGGATTAAATCATTAGCTATTTGTATTGGTCATTTAAATGCTATAGAATATTTTGAATGTCCAAATAATTCTGAACTTAAATGAGGGCTGTTGGAAATATTCCAAACAGAGCCCACAATTATTTTCAGGGTTTTTGAAAATTCCCTAGCATTTTAATTAAGTCAAAACAATTACAGAAAAATAGAAAACAGAAACTGAATTAGAAGAGAGAGAACGCATTCGGCACAACTTACACCTGTCGCCCCACCAACCGGGCAGAGACCTTTGTGGCTGGCGGCTCAGGCCCTCCAGTGGGCTCCTCGCCGTCTTCCCCTTGCTTGCCAAGGGGCGGCGCATGGCCCGGCCAGCGAGCACGCGTCCGGCCAACTCCTGCCTGCTTGCCGCTGCTGGAGTCGGCCCCGAGCGCCACGTGCATCGGCCCGACCTCTCCCTGGACCTCTCTCACTCTCCCTCGGCCTCCTCCCCCTCTTCCGCTCTCTTCTCAAGAAGACCAACGAGCGCGACACCGCCGCCGTCAGAAGCCGCAACCACCGCCCGTCCTCTTGTCGCCTCGCCGTGTCTAAGAGCTCCGCCGTCGCCCACATCAACGAGTAGTCCGAGCCCGAGCGCTCGCACGCCCTGCACCGCCTTCACCGAGCCGTCTTCGACCTCACTATTAGAAGGGAGAGAGGGATTGGTCGAATAGTTCATTGTATTGCTTGAGCCACGTGGGCATATATATAGGAGTACAATGATTATCTTGGAGTACAAGGCAAGGTAGAATAATATCCTACTCTATCCTAGCTTTCCTAATAATCACAATACTCAACATCCCCCCATGATACAACGGTAGCGACGCAGACGGTGAGGCGGAGAAGAATCAAGGCAAGCCGACGGACACCCACCAACAGTCGTAACGGTCGACGCATCGCGGAGTCGTGGCTGGAGTGGAAACCAACGAGGTTGCTCAAGCAGGCGGTAGTCCTTTGTGCCATTTGTCGATGTAGCCGAGAGCATGTGTGGTGGAGCCGTGGTCGAGGTGGCCGTGCGATGAATGCCGTGGTCGATGTCGAGTCGGGTGGCGGTGTCGAGGAAGTCGTCGCGTGGAGTCAGCGGGCGCAAGGAGGCGCCGAGTTAGTCATAAAGCGCAGTGGTGTCAAGTAGTGGTGCGCCAGAAGTAGATGATGTTGACAACGAGTCGCGCCGTGGTTGCCAACCCGGGGACACATCGTGAAGCGAGCACGCACCGGTGTTACCAGCACGGAACATGCGTCAAACCAGACGAAGACGGTTAATGACGGTTACCGCACTGTGCTTGCCAGGGCCCGGGACACGTCGTGGGACGAAAGGCGCGGCGGTGTTGCCAACACCGGGCATGCGTAGACTGGGACCTGCACGAGCTATACGCCATGTCAAAGAAGTCGAAGAGGCCAGCAGAGAAGGACTCGACGACGGTTGCGGCACCAATCGGCGCGGGGCCAATGTCGGAGTAGATGAAGCGGTCGGGGTAGATGACGGTGACGCTGGCGACGGGCTGGTGCTAGACGAAGACAAAGGGGGTGGATGGGCGGCGGCGGCAGCTGCGAAGCTAGCGGCGGCGGCCACCAAAGAAGAGCGGCGGCGGCGGCGGCTAGGTTAGGAGTGCGGCGGCGGTGCTCGAAGTAGGCGAGAACCCTGATACAGCGACGAAGAGCGGCGCGGACGGTGGTGTTCCCACGCCAAGGGAGACGGCGCGGCGCATACCACGGGAGGTCGACGCGCGGTGATGGCGGAGTGGACCGCGAGCCGCGGCTACGGCCCGAAGGGGTGACGCAGCTGCGGTAGGCGGATCGGGGCGACGGCGGGAAGACCTCGGGGTGGCGGCGGGGACCGTGGACCGCGACGCTGTGGCCCGAAGGAGCGCCACAACGGCGGTTCGTGAGTCGGTGCAACCGGGGACGGCTCGACGGCGGTGTGGACCGCGTGCGGCCACACTCGCTCCGACGGGCTATGCAGCGCAGCTGGCGAGGGTCGGCGTAGCCACGGATGGTTTAGAGCGGACGCCGGGCGGCGAGGGGGATCAGCCGCAGCACTACGGGTTCGGCGGGCGACGCAGCGGTGACGTGGGTCGGTGCAGCCGGGAGAAGAACCACGGGGCGGCAGCGCTACGGCCCGACGGGGCGACGCAGTGGCAACCCCATGCTCGATCGGTGGAGAGGTGCGCTGATCTTGGGGACGATCTTCACGGGACCTGCGGAGGCGCGCGTAACCGACGGGCCAGGTCGGTCGCGCGGCGTAGATGAGGCGGATCGCGGCGGCGAGCGGGTGATCAATCCGATCGTGTGCGAGGTCGGGGACACCGCTCGGTGGAGGCGTGGTGGCGACGGAGTCCGAGATGAAGCCGGCGGCGGCGGGCGGCAGGACGGCTATGATTGGTCGCCGCATGGCGCGAGGCTGCCGGGTCAGGGTGATGCAGGAGTCCCGGTCGGAGCAGGGCTGTGACGGCTGGCGTAGATCGACGGGCGGGCCATCGCGCGAACATCGGCGGTGAAGGGCCGTCGCATGATGCGAGGCCGCCGGTCGGGCGACAGCGGGCCGACGCTACGGACGACGCAGCGAGGTCACGCCGAAGTCAGGCGAAGCGGACGGGCAGACATCGCCGGACGACGCGAGGCCGCTGGGTCGGTGAAGAAGCCGACCAATCACGCCGGTGTTGGAGTAGAGGCGCACGGGGTCGACGATGGCGGTGGGCGACGCAAACCGGATCACATAGACCGGAACACCAAAATGTAGACGTCGATCAAAGCGACCGGCGAGAGAGAAAAAACCCGGATCAAAGGATCAGAAAAAAAAAACTCTAGGTACGCGGGCGGCGGCGCCAATCAACACTGACCGGGCGAGCGAACCCCCTAGGTACGGGCGGCGCGGCCCCGGCGGCGGAGGGGCCGATCATGGAGCCCGGGCGCCCGAGAGCGTGCGTGGAAGTTGAGCGGCGGTTAGGGTTTAGGATCAACTTGCGATAGATACCATGTTAGAAGGGAGAGAGGGATTGGTGGAATAGTTCGTTGTATTGCTTGAGCCTCGTGGGCATATATATAGGAGTACAATGATCATCTTGGAGTACAAGGCAAGGTAGAATAATATCCTACGCTATCCTAGCTTTCCTAATAATCACAATACTCAACCCTCGCGTCACCGAAGATCCTCTTTGCCGCCCCGACCGCTCCGGTTTCTCCCCGACCTCGCCAACCCGTTCATCGTGACCGCTGTGAGCTACTTGCCGTTCTCCCCTTCTCCCTTCTCTTCCTCGCACGCCGTAGCGACTGCAGCAAGCTGGATCGCACTCGCCACCGCCTGCGCTCGTCGCCGATGACGCTCCGGTGACCCTTTGGTCCCGGGCATGCGACCAATGCGCTCCCTGCATCGCGTACAGCCTTCATAGCACCTCGCCTCGCTCATTTGCGCACCGCTGCCCCATCCCCGCTTGCACCCGAGCTCCGGCCACCGCAACGAAGCTCGCCGGCGTCAACTCCGGCCATCCCAGCACCAGCCGTTGCCACTGTCCGACGCGCCTCATCGCGCTGGTCTCGCAGAACCCATCCGCACAGCCTCTCGTTGCCGGAAACGGCCGGAGGAGGACCTCCGCCCGTAATGCCTTTCTTGTCCTTCTCCTCAGGAGGTAGGTCAAGGAGGCGAAAAGGGCAAAAGGGGCACCTAGGCGAGCTACTAGCAGCAGAAGACACCGAGAGAACACCTCGGCGGCCGCCCATGGGTAGGCCGGTGATGAGGTGCTGGGAAAAGAGCTGGAAGACGAGGCAGCAGGACCGCGTGATGCATGGCGGCGTCGGTGCTCACAGATTCGAGTTGACGGCCTTGCCGCCCACCCTCTTCCTCTTCCATGCCTCCTCCGACGCCAGCCGCCCAAGGAGACAGCCCCAAGAAGTTCAAGGAGCTGGCCCCGCCCCCGGCAAACCTCTGCCGGAGGAGAGTCCAGGTGAAAATGATGCTACTGCCGCACCCGCCCAGGCACGGGGCGTACGACGTCTGGTCGGACTCGTCCCCGCTATCCGCCCGACTGTCCTCCTCGTCACTTTCGCTCGAGGAAGAGATTCCATCATCGTAATCTCCATCGGAGGAGCTCTCCACGCAGCACTTCAGGCGAGTCCCAAACACCCTGAAGACCTTGACGGAGAGTAGGCCGTCCTCCATCAATTTGAAGTAGAGGATGAGCCCCGCCGTCAGGCTATGGATGTGAGCGGACGTCTTCCACCCACGACGGAGGTACATGACTCGAGGAGCTGGGAAGTCGACGTCGACCCGCGTGCCCCCGTTCGCGCAACCCCTCATGTGCAATCTGAGGTATTGGGGCCGGTCACGCTCCATCTCCCGAGCAAACGGGGCAGGAAGACGAAGACGGCGACGCGGAGGCCAGCGTAGCCTAATGAAGAACTCGCTGGGCTGGTCTCCGACATGGCCTTCCTTCGGGAAAAGGACCATGGGCGGGGGCGAAGCTGGCACGCCGCCCCGCCCTCCTCTTCCCGAGCACTGCGACCTCTGCCCTGGCCTCGCCACGGCCTCGCCCTCCCCTTCCTCGTGATCGGCTCACGCCACCTGCAGGCGCAGGAGGAGGAGGGACGCGTTGTCGAGCGGCGACCCTCGCCGCCACCGTTGAAGGACCGGGGTTCCCTTTCTCCATGACGAATTAAAGGAAGGATCGGAAGCAAAGGGAGGTAGAAGATGGAAGAATGCGGGATGCCATCTCCCTTTCCCGCTCTTTATAAAAGAACGGGGTTGGGGCTCGCCGCCCCGCTCGGCCAATCAAGACATGGGAGGCGCAGGGAACTAGGACCGACCCGCTGCCCCAACCAGCGACGGCCCGGTTTCCCGCCTCCACCTTTTGCCACCCCGAGCGCATGAAAGACGCGTGGCATACGTGCAGAACCAAGGGGACAGGTGAGGCGACCTCTCCCCACCCCGTGATCATGGGGAGTGGATGCCTTGAAGACCGCGCCCTGGCCCCATTCAGTAAATGAGCCGCGCCTCCACGCCTCCCTCCCTTTACGGGGAAGGCGCGAGCCGCCTCTTTACTGCGATGTGACGCATGCATGTGAAAACCGCCCCACGCATGCTGCCCACGCCACGCGCCCCTCCACGCGCCAAGGCCATGAAGTCATGGGAAGCCTGTAGCGAAATTTTTTACCACGGTAAAAACCACCCCGCCTGCCCGCGCACCGTTTTGGGCCTGACCCAACAACGTGTCGCGCTTATGTGTGGCCCAGGCCCGGGGGCTCCTATAGGTGTACAAAACTAGGGGCACATTTTTGTACCCCTTTACCCGTGCACGGGCAGTCAGAGCCGCAACCGCGGCCACACCAAGTAGAGCGAGGGAGGTGAGCCAAGGTAAGACCGAAGCCCAAGATGGCCAGAACAACGCCAAGCCCAAGGCCACAAAGAGCAAAGTAATGGCGCAGGTTCCCGGGCAGAGACCTTGCGGGGCAGCCTCGGCAGCCCCGGCAAGACCCTTTGTCCGGGCAGCTCGCTTCACCAACGGAGTGAGCCACCCTTGAACCCACGATCCCCAACGCCATCATTCACGTGGAGCCAGGGCTCGGGAAGGCACCTCCGATGTGGCATGCAGATCTTTGTGAAGACATATCCAAGGATGGACAAGGATTAGAAGACGACGACCCCCGGAAAGACCCTTGCCGGGGACGACGTTGTGCCACGGCAAGACCCTTGCCGAGGACGACGGCGTGCCACGACAAGACCCTTTTGTCGGGCCACCCGGCAAGGCCATTACCAAGGGTGCTAGCAGGGCCACCGCTAGGCCCGCTGGCGACCAAGTTTCCACCGCCGTTGTCAGATACAGCTGCCACCCAACCAGCTGGGTAGGCACTGCGCATGGCGACATGCAGACTGTGCCAACCCATCAAGCGCTGCGTGGCGGCATGCAGATCCTCGCGATGGCTCCACCACCATGCCTCCTCAGCTGCCAGCCTGCCTACATGGCGCCGCATGCATCACTGGCCAGGGCGCGTGTCGAAGGAAGGAAGAGCAACGACGGACAGGACGGGCCTCGCCCCCATCCCCGATAAAGCAAAGGGACACCTGCGCGATGCATTAAATGCGTCTTGTCCTGTAATATGAAGGATGACCTCGCAACACTGTTGCTTTTCCACCTTCTATGTGCCATTGTGGCAACCCCTTTTTCTATAAAAGGAGGCCCAAGGCGACGAGGAGGAGGATTCGGCTTTTTGGAGCTTGTTACACTCCGTAGCTAGTACAAGAACTCAGAATACACCCACCAAAGCAGGACTAGGGTTTTACGCATCCTCGCGGCCCGAACCTGGATAAACGAACCGCGTGCTGTCTGTTAGATCCGCTCTTCTCTCAACCCCACGCCCTGCAACCGCGGTAGGGATTCTTGTGATCCCATAGGTGTCGTTTCCAACCGACAATGGCGTTCTCATAGGTAGACGGTAGCGGATCCATAGTGGTGTATTGGTATGGTGAATATGTGGACTCGTGTGCGCCGCCTCACAAGATTTACTTGCAGTTGTAGTTCAGGTTAGCCACTGAGTCAAAGCTGGCTTGCTGCAGTTAAACTCCACCACCCCCTTTTGATACTGATGCATATGTAGCTAGTTCTGATGTAAGTCTTGTTGGGTACATTTGTACTCACGTTTGCCTATTTTATGTTTTGCAGAGAGACATCAGTCTTGCTAGTAGTTCCGTGTGGACTTCAACGTTTAGCTTGATACCTCAGCTACGATCTTGTGCCGTCGGCAGGATCTGGTAGATAGTCAGGCTTCTCAGCCTTTTTCATTTGTAGATGTCTGTACTCAGACATGTTAAGCTTCCGCATGTGCTTTGCCTTGTATGCTCTGAATGTTGGGTCATGAGACCCATGTTTGTAATATCTCGCTCCTCGGAGCCTAATGAATAAATACTTTGAGTCATAGAGTTTTGTTGTGATGCCATGTTGTATTTACACATATCAAGCATATTGTGTGTATGATTGAAATGCTTGGTATGTGTGGGAGCCGACAACCTAGTTGTTTATCCTTGGTAGCCTCTCTTATGGGGAAATGTAGTCTTGTGCTTCCATTAGCCATAGTAGTCCGCTACAGCCCAGTTCACCGGAGTCTTGCTAGCCCAAAGACTCTTGCTCGGAACACTTGACTGGCCGCCATGTGATTCACTTTATTCTTGTGTCTGTCCCTTCGGGGAAATGTCATGTGCTGACATCCGGAGTCCTGCCTAGCCTGCTACAGCCCGGCTTCCCGGAGTCCTGTTAGCCCAGTGCTACAGCCCGGATTCGCACGCTGTTGACCGACATGCTCGATGTTTATTCATGTATGCCTGTCCCCGTAAGTTAGTGCCACTTTGGGTTCACGACTAGTCATGTTGGCCCGGGTTCTCAGTCATATGGATGCTAGCGACACTATCATATACGTGGAGCCAAAAGGCATAAACGGTCCCGGAGCCATGGTAAAGCGACACGGGTAGAATACCGTGCGTGAGGTCGCTAAAGTGATATGAGGTGTTACAGTGCTAGATCGGTGTGACTTAGAATCGGGTCTGGCAGTTTAGGTATCGTAGCCCGATCAAGTGTAGGATTATCAAGCCAAACTGGTCGAAGTTGTGTCTAGAAATGCTTTAGTTATACAAGGGAATTGATTGTGGGATGGAACGTAAGGCTCTTTTTACTCCTTTACCTTATGCCTTCTTATCTGAGTCAACCTCTTCTCTTCTACGGGGATTAAGAACTAGGCTTCTCATCTTTCTATCAGGATCACGTGTTACTAATCCATAGACTTATAGGATTGATGGATTTAAGCCTCAGTTCAGTCTGTACTACTTCCATGTGTTGACAATTGATCTCAGAACCTTGATATTGTGATGTTAAGTGGTTATGCCACCATTTGAGCATTTACAGCCGTTATGCTGTCCGAGTCATCCCAGGTTTCCAAACAATCTGATGCATTTGCACGATCCTTTCCCTCTATTTTCGTGTCCCTTTGGGCCATATTAAGCACACTAACGGTCTATTGAGGTACTCCATTGCCTTGACATATGTGTTGGAGCTTGTATTATGACCCTAGGCATCCAAGAGGGTCACCTAGTAATCTAGCCATGCTTTGTATCCCCAGTGTGATGATTCTGCCCATTATTCCTGAAAGCATCCCGTGATGCCATTTAGTTAGTAGGCATTCTATTCTTGGGTTCTTGAACCAAATATTCACCCTACTTACTTCATGTTGATAGTGTTTGCTAGTTCCTTTAGGATATTAGTAACCTTTGCGATAGTCCTCGAGGTCTGTGGTATATTCTTCTTCCAATACCATGAACCAATATGGCAGAAGCCCTTTGAACCAAAAGATCACAATAAGAGTGCTCTTAATGGATTATCCATTCAAAAATTGTGAATCTGCCAGTCTTACATTTCTGCAAGTATTATCTGGAAGAAATATGTTGAACTTGTTCGACATACTAAATCTATGCATCCGCAACTCAGAAAACCATATGTTCCTTTGAGTTGTCTCTCTTTAGTTGTATGCCGACCTCCGTCTATCAAGTGATAGTCAGGAATAGTTGTGCCATCATGTTCGTCGGCGCCTATTATCCTTGCGGTCCGTCAAGCCGTTCTATTTTAGAATGACTAGGTGAAACAAACTCCAGTACCTCATCCATATCTAGGATTGGGTCAAGGCAGTTGTATTCTGCAGATCAAAATGCCAATCCATCTTTTGTTCTGTTCTACCTTAGAGTATTACCATGTTTATGTCAAGAATGTCATGGAAATTGCACACCATCTTATGAATTCTTGGTAAAGTGATACTTCTCGCCATCATTATTCATTCCTTGGTCTTCGTGTTACTGTAACCGGAATACCGGCAAATGAAGCGTGATGTGTGAAATCAATACTCCTAGCAACCCCGTTGCTTGGTAGTTAATGGACAATAATCTCATTCTTAACGTGTTTGTTGTGGAACCATCATTCTAAGATTGGTCGTGCTACCCAGTCCATTTTCCTGGTGCACTCTTCGATCAATGAGTTAGGATTGTGTCAATCCATCACTCTCTTGATCACATCGTCTTGCCCTGAAAAGCAAGATTTTTCTCGAGCTTAGTAACATTTCGGTGGTTCATGATTTTCCGAATATCTTCTCAGAAGTATCACTAGGTTGTCCCCTGACCGCTATGTTGAGTTCTTGATTTTCCGAATATCTTCTCGGAAGTATCACTAGGTTGTCCCCGGACCGCTATGTTGAGTTCGTGATCATGTTGGTTTTCCTCTAAACCACCCATTCTCTGAGATTCTGTGTTGGATACCCTGAACTAGTTGGTTAAGCTAAACTACAACTTGGAGAGTTGGAAGATGAAAGCTTGTCCCACTTAGTTCATTTTCAAAGGAATATCCTTGTGTGTGTGTGTGCTTTGTAGAAAGATGATATCTTCATCGATTGATCTTCGTGTTCAGCCAATGGACCTATCATCTTATCCAAACTTTGATTTGAGTATGGGATATCCTCAAATCAAATCTGAACCAACGATATTCGTAATGTTGTCTTACTCGTGGTTGATCCCATGATCATACCCCATTACATCTTTTGGTCTGACCAATACTATCACATTGTTCACATAGTCGTGGAATTCCATTTTATGGAAATCTCGATAAATTCTTGTTGAGCCCACCGACAACATCCTTATCTTCTCCATTGTTTTGTCGGATATCAAGCTAGTGTTGGAAACTTGTGTAAGCATTTCTTCGTGTTTTTTTCATGAGGTGTATGTTTGGTGCAAGAAGTGGCTTTCTCCAAGTTCACGTGCATTAGGTGCAAGTTGCCGTTGTGAATTCGTGAAAGTTAGTTTTGCTTCCTCTGGAATCATCCCAAGTCAGTCATGCACGTGCGAAGTATACTATGGCTTGAGAGATTAGCTACCTCCATCCCACCAGTATTTCCTAGCACACCAAGCCATTGATTGATTTGTCCAAAGAAAAGAAGTTCATGAGCTAATCCAGAAGGGCCCGGACGGATATGCACAAGACTTCGCTATCCAATGATGGTTCCCAATCAGAACTCGGTAGTGTTTTATTGCAAGACTACCATGTGATCATGATTTTCTGGGACAGCGTGTTCACATGTGTGTAGCAGAACCAGCTCATGTTTTGGAGCTTACTATCATAGTACATTTCCCGAGAATCTCGCAACATCGTCTTGTTGATTTGTGTTGCAAACTTTCTTTTCCAGACATGATGTCTGAAATATCCTGTTACCAACCAGATCTAAATCTGAGGCAGATATGATGGTTGGAACATTCCCAACAATTGGATTTTGTTCCCAGCTTGCACCGCAATTGTGCCAATTTCCCACGGCTGCCCTTCTCAGTAGTTGTTGTCCAGGATCATCTCCAAAACTGGTCCTACCATGGGTCCCATCCATTTTCGATGATAAGCAAAAATCATCCATTGCGTTGTCTTCAACAAGGTAGTCCACATCATCCATTCTAGTCCAAGTATGTCATTCTTTCGAACTCCTTCAAATGATCGATTGTGATTGCCTTAGGCCGGTATGAAGAGTTTCAATGATCTCTGAGTCAAAAGTAATTCTTTTTGCCACCTGAGAGAATAATTCTACGAGTCACCTACCCTAAGGTGCCCCGTTATGGAATCATGGCAAATTTTTCCTCGCTACTTGAAACCCTCGTCAAATTGTTTCTTACGTCCCTCTAGATGCATGTTTTGCCTCTCAGCTCCAGAGATGTTTCTATGTCCCATCCCGTGATTTGATCTTGTGATCATTAAGATGAACCTAAGTTGCTCGAACCCCGGGAAGATTGATTCTTCTAAAATTCTCCCTTTCTACTCGTTGTCATGTTGACTGTAGTTCTCAAAGCAAGACATTAAGATCAAGGTGATGCAATGAATCAACATCCTCGAGAAAGACATCTGGATCGTGAAGTTTGTGTTATCTTGTGTCCCTCTGTCTTCTTACCTCACGACTTGAATCACGGGACGAGATTCTTGTTTAGTGGGGGTGAGTTGTCACATCCCTAGTTCTGACAATGCCGAGTGCTAGCATCTGGTGTTGCATCATGTTTACTTTTCACAGAAAGTTGAAATGGGGATGACAGAACCCCCAACACCCCTTGAAAACAACTAGGGTTTACTAAAATCTTTTTCAATGAACCTGAAATGCCCTTTTAAATGTTCATCATCTTTTCCCTGGTCTTAAACCTCTGATAGAAATGGTGCACAATTTCTAGGACACATATGGTCACTGGATTAAATCATTAGCTATTTGCATTGGACATTTAAATGCTATAGAATATTTTGAATGTCCAAATAATTCTGAACTTAAATGAGGGCTGTTTGAAATATTCCAAACAGAGCCCACAATTATTTTGAGGGTTTTTGAAAATGCCCTAGCATTTTAATTAAGTCAAAACAATTACAGAAAAAATAGAAAACAGAAACTGAATTAGAAGAGAGAGAACGTACCTAGCGCAACTTACCTTTCGCCCACCAACCGGCCCAGCACTGTAGCTGGCCGGCCCAGCCCACTAGGGGCTCCTCCGTGTCATCTTCCCCCTTGCGGAAGGGCGAGCCTGCGTGGCGGCGGCGTGCGAGCACGCCGTCAAACCACCTCCTGCCTGCTTGCCGCTGCTGGAGTCGACCCTGAGTGCCACGTGCATCGGCCCGACCTCTCCCTGGACCTCTCTCACTCTCCCTCGGCCTCCTCCCCCTCCTCCGCTCTCTTCCCGCAGCACCACCGAGCGTGGAGGCCGCCGCCGCTCGCCGTAGCTGCAGCCACCGTCGTCCTCTCGTCGCCTCGTCGTGTCTAAGAGCTCCGCCGTCGCCCACATCAACGAGCAAGCCGAGTCCGAAGGCCAGACGCCCCTGCCTTGCCTTTCACCGAGTTGTCTCCGACCAAGGCCGCCGGAGATCCCCTTCGGCCCCGACCGGCCGTGGAGCTACTGGCCGTTCTCCCCCTCTCCGTTCTCTTCCTCGCACGCTGTAGCGACTGCAGCAAGCTCGACCGCACCCGCCACCGCCTGCGCTCGTCGCCGATGACGCTCCGGTGACACTTTGGTCCCGGGCGTGCGACCAACGCACTCCCCGCATCGCGTAGAGCCTTAGTAGCACCTCGCCTCGCTCATTTGTGCACTGCTGCCCCATCCCCGCTTGCACCTGAGCTCCGGCCGCCGCAGCAAAGCTCGCCGGCGTCAACTCCAGCAACCCCAGCACCTGCCGTTACCACTGTCCGATGCACCTCGTCGCGCCGGTCCCGCAGAACCCATCCGCACAGCCTCTCGTCGCCGGAAACGGCCGGACGAGGACCTCCGCCGTGTCCTTCTTAGCGCCGGCGGCTAACCGACGGTTAGCCGACGTGGTCGTCATTAGATCAGGGACTAACTAACCCTATTAGTTAAACCCCTAGACACTTACAGCCGGGACCCACCGCTTCAATTAACAGGCTAACTAAATTAGTTAGATTTAATCTAATCCGATGGACCCACGGGTTAGCATTGACTTTGCTGACGTGGCGTTTGACTGGTCCCACCTGTCTGTGAGTCTGACTTGCCCTGAGTCACTGACCAATGGGACCCGCACGTCAGGTTTGACCTGGACCCGCCCTGTTGACTGCTGACATCATAGTGACATCATGCTGACGCAGTTAATTATTTTCTTGATTTATTCTTATTCAGGAAATTTCAGAAATTGATGCTAACTTCAAAAATTCATAGAAATTAACCCGTAACTCCAAATTCAAAGATTTATATATGAAAAATGATCAGAAAAATCCAATCTATCCATCTGTACTTGTTTCATGCATGTTAGGGGAACCTAACCTTGCCGTTTAGATGAAACATGATAATGCACTCATATGAGTTCATAATTTAGGTTTGTATTTGAATCTTTGATTCAAATAAGCTCAAACCACCCTGTTTGCGGGTGCATTAGCCCAACACACTCATTTTGCCCTGTCATATTCATACATCATATTGTTGCATTTCATTGATTGTGTTTCCTCTCTCTTGCCGGTGTTGTTCCCCCTCGATAAACGTTGTTCCAACGTTGCGATCGTTGACACTAATGAGGACTCAATGCTATCTTCAGAAGTGCCAGGCAAGCATAACCCCCTTGTTCATTCTGATACAATCCCACTCTCTCGCTCCTGCTCTCTTTTACTGCATTAGGACAACAATGATTCAACTGTTACATGCTGCGGTAGTTGAACCCCTTTCCTCTGCATGACCTATCATTGCCACAGTAAATAGATGAAACCCACTAGTATGAGTAGGAGTTGTTTGAGCCACGATGTGCCTACTCATTCATCCTTGTTTGTCATGCCTGCATCGCTTAGGGTTGAGTCAGTCCGATTCATCGGGGATGAATTGGAATGGTGATGAACATGTCCTACTGTGTGTGAGCTAAGTTTGTGAACACGATTTGGTAAAGGTAGCGGTGAGAGGCCATGTAGGAGTACATGGTGGGTTGTCTCATTGAAACCGTCCTCAGGAACTGAGTTCTGTGTTCGTGATCCATGAAACAGCTACTACCACACGTTGGGCCCTGAAATATGACCCCGCTCGACTTATTAACCGCCCTGTCCTCTGTCCAGGAGTTGCAACTAGTTTATGCTGTTTGTAGGATATGTGTTGGAGGCCGTATGAAGGCCGATGACCCTAGGGGTGGGCTATGATGCGGTAGATACACCATGGCACGGTGTACAGGCGCCCGTTTGGTGTCTCAGAACCTGCACACATCGTTTGGGGCTGTGAGTGAAACTCCGGCGGGATCTCCTCGCGGATGGAACCCGAATAGGCGATAAACCTGGACTAGAGACTTGTGTGGTTAGTTAGGTCGTGGTCTACACCCACATCGGCTTTCTCTTGAAGTCTGCCGAGCACATGTCGTGTGCAGACGCTAAATGGTGGAAACATGTGTTAAGAAGTACACCCCTGTAGGGTTATAAATGATCTATTCGAATAGCCGTGTCCGCGGTAAAGGACTTCTGGGTTGCCTGTACAGTTCATAGACAAGTGAAAGTGAATACTCTAAAACTCGCAAGATAAGCGTGAGTGCTATGGATGGCGTTCTCGTAGGTAGACGGGAGCGGATCCATAGTGGTGTATTGATATGGTGAATATGTGGACTCGTGTGCGCCACCTCAAAAGATTTACTTGTAGTCTTAGTTCAGGTTAGCCACTGAGTCAAAGCTGGCTTGCTGCAGTTAAACTCCACCACCCCCTTTGTTGATACTGATGCATATGTAGCTATTTCTGATGTAAGTCTTGCTGGGTACATTTGTACTCATGTTTGCCTATTTTATGTTTTGCAGAGAGACGCCAGTCTCGCTAGTAGTTCTGTGTGGACTTCGACGTTTAGTTTGATACCTCAGCTACGATCTTGTGCCCTCAGTAGGATCTGGTAGATAGTCAGGCTTCTCAGCCTTTTTCATTTGTAGATGTCTGTACTCAGACATGTTAAGCTTCCGCATGTGCTTTGACTTGTATGTTTCCTGAATGTTGGGTCATGAGACCCATGTTTTATGTCTACCTCCCTCCTTGGAGCCTAATGAATAAATACTTTGAGTCATAGAGTTTTGTTGTGATGCCATGTTGTATTTACACATATCGAGCATATTGTGTGTATGATTGAAATGCTTGGTATGTGTGGGATCGGACAACCTAGTTGTTTATCGTTGGTAGCCTCTTATGGGGAAATGTAGTCTTGTGCTTCCATGAGCCATAGTAGTTTGCTACAGCCCGGTTCACCGGCGTCCTGCTAGCCCAGCACTACTGCTCCGGAACACTTGACTAGCCGGCATGTGATTCACTTTGTTCTTGTGTCTGTCCCTTCGGGGAAATGTCACGCGGTGACATCCGGAGTCCTTCCTAGACTCCTACAGCCCGGGTTCCCGGAGTCCTCTTAGCCCAGTGCTATAGCCCGGATTCGCACGCTGTTGACCGACATGCTCTATGTTGATTCATGTATGTCTGTCCCCGTAAGTTAGTGCCACTTTGGGTTCACGACTAGTCAGTTGGCCCGGGTTCTCTGTCATATGGACGCTAGCGACACTATCATATACGTGAGCCAAAAGGCGCAAAAGGTCCCGAGCCATGGTAAGGCGACACCCGTGGGAATACCGTGCGTGAGGTCGCAAAGTTATATGAGGTGTTACAGGCTAGATCGGTGTGACTTAGAATCGGGGTCCTGACACCAAAGTGCATCAATGGAGGAGTAAAGTGAAGAGCTTCTGTTGAAATTTGAAGCAAGGGCTATCTTTGAGGCTGGTTTCGGGCTGCTTGTCCCACGAACATCGGCGTGTTCGGAGTGCCCGCCGGGGGCTTGTCGCTCGTCGAGGCCTTGGCCCTCTCCGCCACCCTCTAGGCCGACGTCTCTCTGTCCCTGCAAAAATGAAAACAAGTCAACAACAGCGGCGCAATCTGAAGGGTCGAGGATAATTAAGGGTAGGGTGCTTACTCATCCTCCACCTCCTCTTATGCTGCCTTCCTCTTCCTCCTTGGGCTGAGGGACCTAAGATCAAAGACGACCTCCGTGTCAATGTCTGCGGGCGGAGGGGACGGGGATGGAGTGCGGCAACGCCTGGACGAGGAAGGTGCGGTCGCATTCTTCTTCTCCACCGGCCTTCACCACCTTCTTCGCTGCCGCAGCCCTCGTCAGGCGCACGAACTCCTCCTAGGTCCCTTGCCGCCGCGCAGTCTTGCCGGGCCGGACCGACTCTCCAGAGCTAGCCCGCCATAGGACGCACCTTTTTCCCATGGCCGGAGGGTCGTCGGCCTCGGCCTCTTTCTCGGTCGACTCATCGACCACATCTTCGGTGAGAGGGGCCCCGGTGCCGGCGCTGTTGGCCTCCCCACCTGACTCCGCCCATCCGGCAAGCTCTTTCTCCTCCGCAGCCACCTCGGCCTCGTCCTCCTCGTGGCCGGCGCTGCTAGCCTCCCTGGCAAGCGCCGCCTCCGCCGCCCTGACGGTGATGTAGTCCTGCTCCTCCTTGGTGGTGTCCTGGACAAGCAGCGGCTCGTCGTGGACATAAGCCTTCGGCAAGATGTTGAAGAACTCCTGCACCTTCTCCGCTGGCGGCTCCGCCCAGGACGGGTCAAGGCCGTGTGTGTTGAAGTCCGGCATCATGGCGATGATGGTGAACCGGCGAGAGTTGTTGCTTAGCGGGACCACTCCCACCGGCAACCCAAATAGAGGCCCCTTGATGGCCTTGCCGGCCTTCGCGGCCTTGTCGCTCCTCTCCGCCCTGCCGTCGCTGCTCACGTCAAGCTGGAAGAGCCTTTGACAGAAATGCGCATGCCCCATCACCGTGAAGTTGTGCTTCAAACCAGGGCGAAGCCTCATGATGTCGGCCGCATTCCTGAAGAGCCAAGCCGGCCTCCCCTTGTTGTGCAGCGGAGCAATTCGGCGGCGGATGAAATCATCCCCGATCATCTCAAGGGTGAGCCCGGCCATGGTGAGACGGCGGATCCTAGTGGTGGAGACCGTGAGCTTCTTGTCTTTAGCATCGATGTCACCCCAGTCCTTATGGCGGGCCGGCGGACTCTGGCGAACCTGGCAGAACTCCGATGGGTCCTTCTCCTCGATCCATAACCACCGGCTCTGCCACTCCTCCCACCTCTCCTTCTGGGTGCCCTCCGGATACGTCCCCTTCTCTTGGGTCCATGGGATTCAGGTGATGCAGCCGGAGATGGCGCCCCCCGCCTGGATGTGGGGGTAGAAGTAGTGGCAGAAGAGCGCCGTACTGGGGAGCATTCCGGCAAATCCCTCGCAGAGGAGGGCAAAGAAAGCCATGCATGCCACCACATTTGGCGTAAAATCAAGGAGATGGAAGCCATAGGTGTGCGTGACATCGTTGAAGAAATCGGAAAAAGGGGGGCAGAGCCTGCAGGAGAAGTAGTCAACGAAGAAGGGGTACCGATTCGGGCCGGCCGTGGCGAAATCGGCAGGGATGACGTGCGTGGCCGGATGCCCCGTCGTCTTCGCCCCCCACATGAAGGAAATATGCCCTAGAGGCAATAATAAAGTTATTATTTATTTCCTTATTTCATGATAAATGTTTATTATTCATGCTAGAATTGTATTAACCGGAAACATAATACATGTGTGAATACATAGACAAACAGAGTGTCACTAGTATGCCTCTACTTGACTAGCTCGTTGATCAAAGATGGTTAAGTTTCCTAACCATAGACATGAGTTGTCATTTGATTAACGGGATCACATCATTAGAGAATAATGTGATTGACTTGACCCATTCCGTTAGCTTAGCACTTGATCGTTTAGTATGTTTCTATTGCTTTCTTCATGACTTATACATGTTCCTATGACTATGAGATTATGCAACTCCCATTTACCGGAGGAACACTTTGTGTGCTA
Source organism: Aegilops bicornis (assembly GCA_021605145.1). Lineage (NCBI taxonomy): Eukaryota > Viridiplantae > Streptophyta > Magnoliopsida > Poales > Poaceae > Aegilops > Aegilops bicornis. The sequence continues at coordinate 3,374,194 of JAHIAL010000028.1, read as the reverse complement.
CCAAACGTCACAACATAACTGGGTGATTATAAAGTTGCTCCACAGGTGTCTCCTAAGGTACTTGTTGAGTTGGCGTATTTCGAGATTAGGATTTGTCACTCCGATTGTCAGAGAGGTATCTCTGGGCCCTCTCGGTAATGCACATCAATATAAGCCTTGCAAGCAATGTGACTAATGAGTTAGTTGCAGGATGATGCATTACATAACGAGTAAAGAGACTTGCCAGTAACGAGATTGAAATAGGTATTGAGATACCGACGATCGAATCTCGGGCAAGTAACATACCGATGACAAAGGGAACAACGTATGTTGTTATGCGGTTTGACCGTTAAAGATCTTCGTAGAATATGTGGGAGCCAATATGAGCATGCAGGTTCCGCTATTGGTTATTGACCGGAGATGTGTCTCGGTCATGTCTACATAGTTCTCGAACCGGTAGGGTCCGCACGCTTAACGTTCAGTGACGATTTATATTATGAGTTATGTGTTTTGATGTACCGAAGGTAGTTCGGAGTCCCGGATGAGATTGGGGACATGACAAGGAGTCTTGAAATGGTCGAGACGTAAAGATCGACATATTGGACGACTATATTCGGACATCAGAAATGTTCCGAGTGATTTGGGTATTTATCGGAGTACCAGAGAGTTACCGGAATTCGCCGGGGAGTATATGGGCCTTATTGGGCTTTAGGGGAAAGAGAGAGGGGAGGCTGCGCGCCCCCCAAGGCCTAGTCCGAATTGGACTAGGGGAGCTGCGCCCTCCTTCCTTCTCTTCTCTTTCCCTTTCTTGACTCCTACTCCTACTACATGGAAGGGGGAGGGGGAATCCTACTCCCGGTGGGAGTAGGACTCCTCCGTAGCGCCATAGGAGGGCCGGCCCTCCCCCTCCTCCACTCCTTTATATCTGAGGGGCAAGGGGCACCTCTAGACACACAAGTTGATCTGCTGATCTCCCGGCCGTGTCAGCGGTGCCCCCTGCACCATATTCCACCTCGGTCATATCGTAGCAGTGATTAGGCGAAGCCCTGCGTCGGTAGCAACATCATCATCGTCATCACGCCGTCGTGCTAACGGAACTCTCCCATGAAGCTCTGCTCGATCGGAGTTCGCGGGACGTCATCGAGCTGAAGTGTGTTGAACTCGGAGGTGCCGTGCGTTCGGTACCTGGATCGGTCGGATCGTGAAGACGTACGACTATGTCAACCACATTGTCATAACGCTTTCGCTTTCGGTCTACGAGGGTACGTGGACACACTCTCCCCTCTCGTTGCTATGCATCACCATGATCCTGTGTGTGCGTAGGAATTTTTTGAAATTACTACGTTCCCCAACAGTGGCATCCGAGCCAGGTTTTATGCGTAGATGTTATATGCACGAGTAGAACACAAGTGAGTTGTGGGCGATACAAGTCATACTGCTTACCAACATGTCATACTTTGGTCTGGCGGTATTGTTGGATGAAGCTGCCCGGACCGACATTATGCGACGCTTACGCCGAGACTGGTTCTACCGACGTGCTTTGCAATTGGTGGCTGGCGGGTGTCGATTTCTCCAACTTTAGTTGAACCGAGTGTGGCTATGCCCGGTCCTTGAGAATGTTAAAACAGCACTAACTTGACGAACTATCATTGTGGTTTTGATGCGTAGGTAAGAACGGTTCTTGCTCAGCCCATAGCAGCCACGTAAAACTTGCAACAACAAAGTAGAGGACGTCTAACTTGTTTTTGCAGGGCATGTTGTGATGTGATATGGTCAAGACGTGATGAGATATAAGTTGTTGTATGAGATGATCATGGTTTGTTGAAGTTATCGGCAATCTGGCGTAAGCCTTATGGTTGTCTCTTTATTGCATAAGATGCAAGCGCCAAATAATTGCTTTTACTTTATCGCTATGCGATAGCTATAGTTGCAAGAGCAATAGTTGGCGAGACGACCATGTGACGACACATTGATATAGATCAAGATGATGGAGATCATGGTGTCATGCCGGTGACGATGGAGATCATGACGATGCTTTGGAGATGGAGATCAATGGAACAAGATGATGATGGCCATATCATGTGACATATTTTGATTACATGTGATGTTTATCTTTTATACATCTTATTTTGCTTAGATCAACGGTAGCATTATAAGATGATCTCTCACTAAATTTCAAGGTATAAGTGTTCTCCCTGAGTATGCACCGTTGCAAAAGTTCTTCGTGCTGAGACACCACGTGATGATCGGGTGTGATAAGCTCTACGTTCAAATACAACGGGTGCAAAACAGTTGCACATGAATACTCAAAGTTAAACTTGACGAGCCTAGCATATGCAGATATGGCCTCGGAACACTAAGACCGAAAGGTCGAGCGTGAATCATATAGAAGATATGGTCAACATAGTGATGGTCACCATTGAAAACTACTCCCTCACACGTGATGATCGGACATGGTTTAGTTGATATGGATCACGTGATCACTTAGATGATTAGAGGGATGTTTATCTAAGTGGGAGTTCTTAAGTAATATGATTAATTGAACTTTAATTTATCATGAACTTAGTCCTGATAGTATTTGCATAACTATGTTGTAGATCAATAGCTCGCGATATAGCTCCCCGTTTATTTTTGATATGTTCCTAGAGAAAACTAAGTTGAAAGATGATAGTAGCAAAGTTGCAGACTTGGTCCGTGCTCTGAGGATTATCCTCATTGCTGCACAGAAGAATTATGTCCTTGATGCACCGCTAGGTGACAGACCTATTGCAGGAGCAAATGCAGACGTTATGAACGTTTGACAAAGCTGAGTATGATGACTACTCGATAGTTTAGTGCATCATGCTTTACGGCTTAGAACCGGGACTTCAAAAATGTTTTGAACACCACGGACCATGTAAGATGTTCCAAGAGTTGAAATTGGTATTTCATACTCATGACCGTGTCGAGAGGTATGAGACCTCTGACAGTACTTTGCCTACAAGATGGAGGAGAATAGCTCAAGCAGTGAGCATGTACTTAGATTGTTTGGGTACTACAATTGCTTGAATCAAGTGGGAGCTAATCTTCCAGATAAGATAGTAATTGACAAAGTTCTCTAGTCACTATCACCAAGTTACTAGAACTTCGTGATGAACTATAATATGCAAGGGATGACGAAAACAATTCCCAAGCTCTTCGCGATGCTAAAATCGGCAAAGGTAGAAATCAAGAAAAACATCAAGTGTTGATTGGCAAGACCACTAGTTTCAAGAAAAAGGGCAAAGGGAAGAAGGGGAACTTCTAGAAGAATGGCAAGCAAGTTGCTGCTCAAGCGAAGAAGCCCAAGTTTTGACCTAAGCGTGAGACTAAGTGCTTCTACTACAAAGGGACTGTTCACTGGAAGCAGAACAACCCATGTATTTGGCGGATAAGATGGATGGCAAAGTGAACAAGTTATATTTGATATACATGTTATTGATGTGTACTTTACTAGTGTTTATAGCAATCCCTTGGTATTTGATACTGGTCCAGTTGCTAAGAGAAGTAACTCAGAACGGGAGTTGCAGAATGAACAGAAACTAGTTAAGGGCGAGGTGAAGATGTGTGTTGGAAGTGTTTCCAAGATTGATATGATCATCATCGCACACTCTCTATACTTTCGGGATTAGTGTTAAACCTAAATAAATGTTATTTGGCGTTTACGTTGAGCATGAATATGATTTGATCATGTTTATTGCCATACGGTTATTCATTTAAAGTCAAAGAATAATTGTTGTTCTGTTTACATGAATAAAACCTTTGATGGTCATACACCCAATGAAAATAGTTTGTTGGATCTCGATCATAGTGAAACACATATTCATAATATTGAAGCCAAAAGATGCAAAGTTAATAATGACAAAGGTAACTTATTTGTGGTAATCGCCGTTTAGGTCATTTTGGTGTAAAGCGCATGAAGAAACTCAATGCTGAAGGGATTTTGGAATCACTTGATTATGAATCACTTGATGCTTGCGAACCATGCTTTATGGATAAGATGACTAAAACTCCATTCTCCGGAACAATGGAGCGAGCAACTGACTTATTGGAAATAATACGTATTGATGTATCCGATGAGTGTTGAGGTTCGCGGCGGGTATCGTTATTTTCTGACCTTCACAGATGATTTGAGAAGATATGGATATAACTACTTGATGAAACAGAAGTCTGAAACATTTGAAAAGTTCATATAATTTCAGAGTGAAGTGGAAAATCATCATAACAAGAAATTAAAGTTTCTACGATCTGTTCGTGGAGAAGAATATTTGAGTTACGAGTTTGGTCTTCATTTGAAACAATGCGGAATAATTTCGCAACTCATGCCACCTGGAACACCACAACGTAATGGTGTGTCCGAACATTGTAACTGTACATTATTAGATACTGTGCAATCTATGATGTCTCTTACCGATTTACCACTATCGTTTTGGGGTTATGCATTAGAGACAGCTGCATTCACGTTAAATAGGGCACCATCTAAATCCGTTGAGACGACACCGTATGAACTGTGGTTTGGCATGAAACCAAAGTTGTCGTTTCTTAATGTTTGGGGTTGCGATACTTATGTGAAAAAGTTTAATCCTGATAAGCTCAATCTCAAATCGGAGAAATGTATCTTCATATGATACCCAAAGGAGGCTGAGGGAGTCCTGGACTAGGGGGTGTCCGGATAGCCGAACTATCACCGTCTGCCGGACTCCTGGACTATGAAGATACAAGATTGAAGACTTCTTCCCGTGTCCGGATGGGACTTTCCTTGGCGTGGAAGGCAAGCTTGGCGATACGGATATGCAGATCTCCTACCGATGTAACCGACTCTGTGTAACCCTAACACTATTCGGTGTCTATATAAAACAAAGGGTTTTAGTCCGTGGGGCGATCTAACAACAATCATACCATAGGCTAGCTTCTAGGGTTTAGCCTCTCGATCTCGTGGTAGATCTACTCTTGTACTACCCATATCATCAATATTAATCAAGAAGGAGTAGGGTTTTACCTCCATCGAGAGGGCCCGAACTCGGGTAAAAACATCGTGTCCCTTGTCTCATGTTACCATCCGCCTAGACGCACAGTTCTGGACCCCCTACCCGAGATCCGCCGGTTTTGACACCGACATTGGCGCTTTCATTGAGAGTTCCTCTGTGTCGTCACCTATAGGCCCGATGGCTCCTTCAATCATCAGCAACGACGCAGTCCAGGGTGAGATTTTTTTCCCCGGATAGATCTTCGTATTCGGCGGCTTTGCACTGCGGGCCAATTCGCTAGGCCATTTGGAGCAGATTGAAAGCTACGCCCCTGGCCATCAGTTCAGATTTGGAAGCTTGAACCATACGGTCGATATCCGCAGAGACTTGATCTTCGACGGATTCGAGCCACGGCCGAGCGTGCCGCACTGTCTCGATGGGTACGATCTAGCTGTGCTGCCGAACATTGCTCTGGAGGCCGCACCAGTGCCCACTCCGACCCTTAATCCGGAGCCGGTTTCGCCGATCGAGGACAGTTGGTTGGACCATGCCTCGGGGGCTGAAATCTCTATGGCGATTGAGCCGAACACCATCCCTGTCCTTTGCAAAGCCCGTGACTCGAGGTGCGGACTCCTCTCCGGACTCAACCTCCAGCGCCCACCCGGTCGAATCCGATTGGGCGCGGTTATGGAGTTCACCACCGCGGACATCTTTCAAAGACACTCGCCCTTTGGCGACATCCTGAATTCACTAAAGTCTCTCTCTTTATCAGAGAGCCTGGCGGACTATGGTCGGGAAGGTTGGGATGCGACGACGAAGAAATTCAACGCCCACCCACCACCCACTTTGTAGCCACTTTCGATGATTTAACCGACATGCTCCACTTCGACTCAAGACATCGGCGAGTATGGGCTGACGATGCAGGAGATAATCAAGAACCAGCGCCTACGGGGCACTGGAAGGCCACCTCGTCATATGACATATACATGGTGGACATCCCAAAAGATGGGAATGGCGATGGAACAGCGGAGCATGACCCCTCCAAGAAATAACCCAAGCGGCGTCGTGAGCGGCGCTGTGCTGGGGGGCGGAGGCGGAATCTGCACCACCACGTACACCTATGGGGCCGGGGCCCTTTTCGTTCGGCAAGGGGCGGAGATCACAGAAAGAGCGGATCGAGGCGATCACACGAGGGGTTTTACCCAGCCGGAGCTCTCCGGAGAGATAATACTCCTACCGCCGCTTGTCCGATTGTATTGTGTTCTTGCTAGGGAGGCGCTGAGCTACAAAACCTAGCTCGGAGTCTGTGGCCTCGCACGAGATGAACCGAACGAGCCGAACCTCCTCTCACGCGCTTCGGGCCTCCTTTTATAGGTACAAAGGGGTCACCATGTGGCAAGTAGACGGGGTAGAATAGGAAAAAGCAGAGGTTGGTACACCGCTTTGTTAAAGGTACGGTGGACTATACCTAACCACGGCGGCAAGGGACAAGCGCCATAAATGCCCGTCCTCTCGCTTCAAAAGTGCGACCTGGACCGTCAGGTGCATCTCCGTTTGCCACGACGACAGCCTGCCAGCGCCGCTGGTCGCCGCTCTCCGCTGGCTACACAGCCCGTCGACACGTGCGCCTGGGGAAGCCCCGCGGCGACACGTTGGTGGATGAGCTGGAGCGGAGAGGAAGAGAGGTTACCTGCCCCGGCAAGCGCCTTGTCAGCGCAGAACCTTGTCGGCGTGGGGGTTCGGCGCTGTCAAGCCTTCCCTGCAAGCTCCTCTTGCCGGGGCCTTGTTTTCCTTTGCGCTCGAGTGGCCTTCCCGGCAAGCTCCTCTTGCCGGGTCTTGACTCTTTGACCGAGAACACTTTGTTCTTGAATGGCTCCAGAGGAGCCGCTTAGAGATCTTGGTGGCCATCAAGCCAGCCTCGTGGCGCCAGAATCGTCTGCAGACTTCGGGGTACTAGGGCACCCCTACTCTAGTACACCGGCTGTGAGCCCCGGGCTGGGCCACACACGGCGCTAAGCTTCTGTTGGGCCAGGCCCAAAACAGTGCACGGGCGGGCGTGGTCTTGATTACGCCGTTATTTGCCTTGGACCCACCACGCCTCCCACGAACGGCACGCGCCGGACGTGGTGTCGTGGGGGAAGTGGGTGACGTGCGGAGCCGCTCCACCCGTCGTTTCGGCTCTGCATCCCCGCCGCGTGGTTCCCATGCTCTCGGGGTCACAGGCGGTGGAAGTGGGAAGCTGGGCGGCGTGGAGCAGAGGCGGCAGGTCGGGTCTGATTCCCCTGCTCTTCCTATGCCCTGATTCACTGAAAGGGGCGGCCGAGCCCCCACCTTGCTTCTTTAAAGAGGGCGGAAAGGGAGCGCAGAAACCCGCACTCTCCCATCTCCTCCTTCCCTCATCTTCGCCTCCCCTTTCTCCCACTCGTCATGGAGAAAGGGAACCGTAATTCTTCATCGGTGGCGACGAGGGTCGCCACCAGATAGCGCTCCCCTCCCGACCCCCTGCCCGGGGGGGCAGAGCCAGCCCCCAGAGGAAGAGGGAGGGGGCGAGGTCGTGGACGAGGTCGCGGACGAGGTCGAGGCGCCCGAGGAAGAGGCGGACGGGCCAGGCGGCGTGCCTCCACCTCCGCCGGCGATTTCCCCCCCGGCGGTCCATACTGGGATGACCTGCGAGTTCTTCGTTGCCAAGCTCGTCGGGCGCCTCGTCCGCCTTTCTGCCTTCCGATTCCGTTTGCAAGCGCGATGGAGTCGGATCCGCCCGAGACATTGAGACTGCACATGAGGGGCTGTGGAATCAGCGGCATGCGAGTCCGCGTTGCATTCCCAGCCCCTAATGTGATGTATCTTGATCGCGGGTGGAAGAATTTCGCCCGCATCCACAGTCTGAGGGCGGGGTTTACCCTCCATTTTAAGTTAATGGAGGGTGATCTCCTCTCCGTCAAGGTCTTCGGGGACCTTGGCACTCGGGCGAAGTGCTGCGTGGATAGCTCCTCCGACGACGAAGATTCCCCCTCGAGCGAGAGTGACGAGGAGGAGAGCGACAGCGGCGACGAGGGTAGCGGGCCCGATTAGTTGCTCGAGCGCCCGCTTGGCGTCGCGGCGACCCCATCATCCGCTTTCGCGGCTCCTGAACTCCCCGGGGTCATCTCCTTGGGCATGGCGTAAGGAGGCTGCGGAAGGAAGAGGGATGGCGACAAGGCCGTCAAGTTAGAGTACGAGGCGTAGTGCCCTCGGCAACAGCGTCGACGCCCTGCCGCCCCATCTTCGAGTCAAGCGCTCCGGCGCTGCCATCTCCGTCAAGCCCTTGGGGATCTCCGGCATGTTCCTTTGGTGCCTTCGGCACCCGTAGCCTCGCCTTAGGCGTTTTTTTGCCCTTCTCGCCTCCTTAACCTGCCTCCTGAAACCAGGGACAGGAAAAGGATTACGGGCATCTTATCTTTTTAGTTTGTAAGCCTTCGGGCCTTATCTGCATTTAAGAACTTGTAATCCTCTCTTTCATGTTTTTCACTCTCCACGGACTGTATCCGAGTAGAATGTTTTTAATGAAAGAGGGATGTTTGAGGAAGAACGAAAGGCTTATCTGATACCGCAGCCCCCGGCAACTCCGGCTTGCCGCAGCCCCCGGCAACTCTGGCTTGCCGGGGCTTGGATGCTGGCGCACCTTTCTTCTCTTCTTCGCTGTTATTTCAGTATTGAGAACAATTTAGCCCGTGCCACAACAAGTTATTTCCGTAATATAACTTTATTCTGGGCAACACTGGCCACGTTACTTCCTTTACTCGACTCTTGGCTTTGTATGTTACTGCCCTACGCTTTTCAGGGAAACTTGCCGGTGCAGGCACCCTTGCCGCGAGCGCCGAGTGCGGAACTTCAGCAACTTGCTGGCGGGGTCGCTACCGACAAGTAACCTTGTCGCGGACTAAACCGCAGCTCACTTAAGTTGTTGAGCGGACTCGAAACAAAGTAAGGGCGCGGCCAGTCATGATTTGGAGGGAACTTCACGGCAGTAGCACCCTTTGTTGCAGGCGCCGAAAAGGGACCTCAAGCGGCCTCTTGGCTGGAGTCGCATACCCGGCAAAGCAACCTTGTCATGGACTAAACCGCAGCTCACTTAAGTTGTTGAGCGGACTCGAAACAAAATAAGGCGTGATCAGTCACGATTTGGTTCCTCCGCTCATGGGTTTTACATACAAAGCGTGGTCGTTCGAGGAAGATAACTTAAAATTTTAAAACTGGCCGTTTAAACTTAACAACTTAGCTTTTCATTTGTCCATCTTCCCAAGAAGGCGACAGTTCCTCGGCGACGCTTTGTCGGCCCATATCATTATCTCCTCTCCCCCCCGGTTAACTTGTGGGTGGATGAACCTTCTCCTTGTTTGAGAAGAAAGAAGAGAAAAATAAAGTTATGGAGCCTAATGGCTTATTATCGCTTACCGGGTGTGGGTGCTGCCTAATATGATATTAAACACTTGCATATTTGATTATGATAGAATGTATTGACAAAATGTGCTAACCATAGGCTTTATCGAGGCACGGGTCTGCGCGCCTGGCTTTGTACAAAGGTTTACATGCAACAGCGGCAAGACTTGTACAAAGGGTGGTTGTGAACGGGTTCCAAGAATCCAGCGCCTCCTCATGGGTAAACTTGCGAAGATGCTCTATGTTCCAGGAATTGCTCACCGGAAAGCCATCTTGGTCTCAAGGCCCGGACAATGGCCCGGGCCTAGTGACTCGCTTTCACCCGATAAGGGCCTTCCCACTTCAAGCGTCAACTTGTTGGAATTCTTGGCGGATTGAACGCTACCGAAGAACAAGGTCGCCTTCCTCGAAGCTTGGCATTAACTTTATGCGGCTATGGTAGCGACGTTAAAGCTTGGTCTTGGGTAATCTAGCAGCTCAGACAAAGCAGCTCGAAGACGATCTTCCTCGAGGAGCAGCGTCATCTTGTCGCAGCTGCTCTTGCTCAAGCTCATCATAAGCGAGCACTCGAGGTGACCCGTATCACGAGTTCCGTGGGGAGAACTGCCTCGCCTCCGTGAGACTAGAGCAAAGGGTGTCCGGCGATGGCTCGATTTGGCGTCGTCCTGATCGACCAAAGAACCACTGGCAGCTCCTCGATCCAGTTTCTTCCGCACTTGTGCAGCCTGTCGAAAGTTCTGGTCTTGAGTCCTCGCAGCACTTCAGCGTTTGCTCTCTTTGTTTGACCGTTGCTTCTCGGATGAGCAACGGAAGCAAAGCAGATCTTGGCGCCAAGATCTTGGGCGTACTGCATGAAGGTGCGACTCGTGAACTGGGTGCCGTTGTCGGTGATGATCCGGTTAGGAATCGAAGCGACAAACAATTGACCTGAAGAACTTGGCGGTATCGTCTGTCACCTTCCTCACTGGTTCCACTTCCGCCACTTTGTGAACTTGTCATTGCGACGTACAAGTATTCAAAGCCCCGACAGCTCGGGAAGGGGCCGAGATGTCGAGCCCTGCACCGAGAAGGGCCAGGATAAAGGGATCGCCCGAGAGCTTGAGCTGGCTGGTGTATCTGCTTGGAATGGAACTGCACGCTTCACACTTGGTTACTTGTGCGGTTGCATCTGGAGGGCTTCGGCGGAAGAAACCTTGCCGGAAAGCTTTGCGGCAAGAGTTCTTGGCGCCAATGTGGTGACCACATATGCCTCCATGTATCTCTGCCAACAGCTTCTCATTCATCTTCCCGCAAATGCACTTCAATTTCACACCGTTGAGTCTTCTTACATGCAGGATGTTGTCAACAACCGGTACATACTTGACCGCTGGGCTACTCTTTCCGCTGCTTCTTGCTCTTGAGAAGTTCTCTGTCTCAAGGAAATGAACAATCTGCTGCGCCCATGCTGGAGTCTGCGGCTCGACAACAAGGACTAAAGGCACATCTATCGCTGCGGAACATCAGCTTCTCACGGCAAGGATCTGAATTTCGCCGAGTTGACATTCCCCGGCAAGCTTGCCAGAGCAAAGCTTGTCGGGAGCGTTTGCTTCAACGAAACAAACCCTAGGGCTTGTTGGAGCAGACTGCTCCTCAGCGCTCTCGGTGTTGACTTTGGAGACCATCTTGGCGGCGGCTTCGGAAGCTCTGGGGAAAGTAGTCGCCAAATCAACTTCCTCTTCTTATTCCGTCTGTTGATGGTGTTACTGATCGGTTGAGTCAGCTTGAGCACAAAGATCCCTGGTTCCACAGGTAGCTTGAGTGCGGCGCACTTTAACGAGCCATCGGCAACATCATTCGAGCTCTTGGAACATGTTCCATCTGGCAGCCTTCAAAGTGCTCTTCTAGCTTCCTCACTTCATCGACGTAAGCCTCCATCAACGGACTCGATAATCTTTATTCACTTGGCGGACGACAAGTTGCGAGTCACCCCGACAATGAGCTTCTTGATCCCAAGGTCCACCGCGATCTCGAGACCGGCAAGCAAACCTTCATACTCTGCGGTATTGTTTGTTGCTTGTTCCTTGGGAAAGTGCATCCGGACTATGTACTTGAGGTGCTCTCCGGTGGAGTGCGATAAGCGACGCCCGGCACCGCGCCTTGCAGCGAAAGCACCATCAAAGTACATCGACCACTCTTTACTTGCTTCTTTGGCGGGGATGCTCGTCTGGAATCTCTTAAATGCAGCGTCGGCGTCCATTCTGCTATGAACTCCGCCAATGCTACGCTTTGGATAGTTGAAGTGCTTTCAAACTTGAGACCAAAGCTTGATAGCTCCAGCCACTTTCGACTATTCTCGCCTGCCGCCTGGATTTTGCAATATCCTCTTTAGCGGAAAGCGGTGACAACTGTTATCTCATGCGCTTGGAAGTAATGGCGCAGCTTTCTCGAGGCCATGAGGAGGCCGAAAAGCAACTTCGCACGAGAATACCTTGATCTAGCTCCCTGTAAAGGGAACTAACAAAGTAGTAGGCGCTGCACCATCCTTTTCTGAATCTTGCCGGAACCCTCGCGCAGATCTATCCTTGTCGGGACCCGAGCTTGCTCGGAGAAGCTTCCCCAGCTTGTCGCCGGACGCACTTGTCGCGGGTTGTTAGCTCATCATCCGCCTCCCTCTCCGCTACTAACGCAGCACTAACCACTTGATTGGTTGTCGCTAAGTATAACAACAACTTCTCTTGTGGTTTTGGTGCGACAAGTGTTGGGGGGGAGGACAGGTATCTCTTCAAATCTTGCAGCGCAGCCTCCGCTTCCGGAGTCCATTTTATTGGACCCGCCTTTTTCAAGATTTTGAAAAATGGCAGGGCGCGCTCAGCTGACTTAGAGATAAACCTGCTGAGAGCAGCTACGCAACCGGCAAGTCTTCATACGTTTTTAACGCGCTTTGGGGCTTCGATCTACTCAATGGCCTTGATCTTGTCGGGATTGGCTTCAATTCCCCGCTGAGATACAAAGAACCCGAGAAGCTTGCGGAAGGGACTCCAAACACACACTTCTCGGGGTTAAGCTTGAGGTTGACCTTGCGCAAATTTGCAAAGGTCTCGTCCAAATCTAGGATCAAAGTTGCTTTATCTTTGCTTTTGACCACTCTGTCATCCATGTAGGCTTCTACATTTCTGTGCATCTGCGGCTCAAAAGCGTCATGTACTGCCCTTGCAAATGTTGAACCAGCATTCTTTAATCCGAAAGGCATCCGTATGAAATGTAATGTGCCACATGGAGTTATGAATGCGTTTTCTCCTCATCCTCTTACGCCATGAAGATCCGATGATATCCTCGAGTATCGTCAAGAACGCAAGCAGGTCACATCCGCCATGGAGTCAACAATCTGGTCAATGCGCGGCAAGGGAAATGGGTCCTTGGGACAAGCTTTATTGACATCGATTGAAGTCTATACAAAGCCTCCATTTCCCATTTGCTTTATGCACTACTACAGGGTTGGCCAACCACGTGGGATGGAGCACTCTCCGACAAGGCCTCGGCCGCTTCTAGTTTCTTGATCTCTTCTCGCTATGAATTCTTGGTGCTCCAACGCTTGCTTCCTCGACCTTTTGCTTCGACGGGTCGATTAGCGTGAGGATCCGACGGCAAGGTGGTGCTCAATTACTTTCCTGGGAACACCGGGATGTCGACGGTTGCCATGCAAACACATCGACATTCGCCTGCAGAGAAAGCAACGAGCGCGCTTTCCTATTTAGGGTCAAGCGTGGCAATCGATGGTGAAGGTACCACCGGTTGCCATCCTCCTTGGCGGACACCTTCTTGGTTGATGGCGGAGCTGCCATTGTCTTCTTCATGCACTTGCCGGTGGAGCTCGATGAGGCAGTCCCTCGACGGCGGCAGCGCCAAGAGCACCGAAGAGGTGCGCTTGCCGGGAGTGGGCATCGAGCTCTTGCCGGACTTGGTCTTCTTCTTCCCCAGAGCTTCAAAGGCAAGTGTCTCTTTATGCCGCCACGAATCGCCGCTTCCCGGTAGATCTTGTCGACGCAGATAAGTGCGTCCTTCTTATCGCCCGAGGACAGAGATAACACTTGTCGGGCCTGGCATCTTGAGCACATTGTAGGCGTAGTGAGAGGCTGCCATGAACTTGGCGGCGGCGGGCGGCCAAGTATCCCATTATAAGGCAATGGGAAATCAGCAACGTCGAACGTAACCCTCTCGATCTGAAGTTTAGCTTCGCTGCCAAATGTCACCGGCAGCGTTATCTTCCCTTCGGCTTGCTCCTTCCCGGTTGATCCCTTGAATGTGCTGGTCTCTTCGAGCTCATTGCCGTGGATTTGTAGCTTTGGAGCACTACGGAGGAGATCAGATTCAAGCCGCCTCGGCCGTCAACTAACATCTTGGTGACCTTGAGGTTGCAGATAGTTGGTGAGACCACCATCGGCAAGCATCCGACCCGTAGTTATGCGCGATCAGGATGGTCCTCAATATCAAAGATGATAGGCGTGCTTTGGACCACTTCGCAGGCTTGCGTGACTCTATGGAAGGTTCTGCCGCATTTACTTCCCGCATCCACTGTTTGAGCTGGCGGTGCGAAGTATGCAGAGAAGCACCACCGTCAACGCAAAGGACCTCTGTGGCTTTCTGAAACTCCTGGTCGTCGGCTTCATCGTCATCTATGTCTTCGTCGCTGTCTTCGTCTTCATTCTTGTCGCGGCCACGGGGAGGTCTGTCTCCTTGCCGCTGCTTGGCCTTGTCGCGGCGTCCTCCCCGGCTAGGGCGCTTCTTGCCAGCTCCTCCAGCACCTTCCTGGGCTCTCTCCTTGTTTCGCCGCTCGTATTCAGCTCTCTGCTGTTCTACGAGCTGCTCGACTTTCTTACAGCTCTGGAGGTCATGGCCCTTGGTACGGTGGATCTTGCAATACTGTTTGTTGGAGCTATCCTGCTTGTCAGCGACCGCCACGGCTTGGTTTTCGGCGCCTCCGGCAATCTCCTTGCCGGAGCCGACAACCTTGGCGGCACCTCCGTTGCCGGACTGCTCGACAACTAGCACATCTTTGCCTTTCTTTTTTCTGTTATTCCGCCTCCGACCCTTCCTTGCCGGAGCGGTCTCTTCACTGTCTGACTCTGGTCCCACATCCTCTCCTGGAAGTCTCCTTCCTTCTTCAGCGCGTGCACACTTGTCGGCCAGTATGAGCTCGTTGGCGTCCTTCACCTTGCACATCGCCATTTCCTCCCTCATCCTGGCGGTTTCGCACATTACGATGGAATGCACTGATCACCGCGGCAGGGTGGACATCGGGGATGTTGTAGTGCACTCGACAGAATCTCTGGATGAACTTGCGCAAGGACTCTCCCTCCTTCTGGGCAAGCAGGTGGAGGTCACTCTCCTGGCCATGAGGCTTGTGGCCGCGTGTGAAGGCGCCAACAAACTGGTGGCACAAATCTGCCCAAGAAGAAATAGAGCTATCCGGCAAGTGCATGAGCCAAGATCGACGTTTGGCTTGAGCACCAAGGGAAAGTAGTTGGCGAGGATCTTGTCATCTCGTCCCCTACAGGTTGCACCGCGATGGTGTAGATGCTTTGAGGAACTCCGATGGGTGTGTCCTGCCATCATACTTCTCCGCACATCGGATTTGAAGTTCTTCTTGTCGGGCCACCGGACTTGCCGCAACTCTCGAAAGTGAACGCAGGACAACCTACTCACAGACGGCAAGTCGTCTGGCTCCCCGGCGCATGCATATCGACGGTTGGGCCGGCATGATCGGTCTTCCGATTGACGGCGTGCCTCTCTTGGCGCTTCGTCACGGGTTCGGCGTCTTCTTCTTGCCGTTCTCGGAGAACTTGGTGCTGGTCGCGACGAGCTCGCGGATCCGACGACGATGTGGAGTCGTTGTCGAGGTGGATCCGGCGAGTCGGCGATCTTGGTCTTCGGGAAGGGGAGTGCACGGTGGCTGCACCGCGACGTCTTCGTCACCATCAGCTCGCGCCTTGCCGCCCGCCGCCATCGCGAGGCACCTTTGCCGGTTGCAGCTGGACGTCGCCCGTTAAGCGAAGCCGATGAGACTGAATGGTGGCCCTCCATTCATCGACCTTATCAGCCGTTGAGGGTAATCTAGAAGTAATCGAGCTTCAGCCAAAGCTTCCGCTGGTGTGGTTGGTGGCAACGGCAAGACGGAGCGAAGAACGGATGTGCTCGGACTCTAACCAAGTTAGAAGGAGCAAGATCCCGCCCAAGCTTATCGCATTCGTGCAGACCAGCATCTTGGGCGCATGCGGGTCTCGAGGGCCTCGGGATCCTCCAGCTTGGCCTTGATCTAGCAAGCGTATGGTGCCGCGAGTATCATGACGCTGCCGGTCCCTCGCCTCCTGCGAAGGACGCGGCGCGGACTCGGACGCCGACGCCTGTGCTGCCTTGTCCTTGGATCCAGCGGCACTGTGGGCTCCTTCGACGATGCCGGTTCCTCCGCCTGCGTTTCCCCCATCGCCTGACAGCTCCAGTGGCGGTGGGTTCGGACGCGACGGCTCTGCTGGCGGCAAAGCTTCTTCTTGAGCCATGTTGATTTAGCGGCGTTGATGAAGATGCTCGTGTGACCTCGGATCGAGTTCATACAACATCGAGGCTACTTTACCCGGCGCGGCGCCAAAGATGTCGCGGGGAAGGAGCGGAATCTGCACCACCACGTACACACCTATGGGGCCGGGCCCTTTCGGTTCGCAGGGGCGGAGATCACAGAAAAGAGCGGATCGAGGCGATCACACGAGGGGTTTTACCCAGCTTGGAGCTCTCCCGAGAGATAATACTCCTACCGCCGCTTGTCCGATTGTATTGTGTTCTTGCTAGGGAGCGCCGGAGCTACAAAACCTAGCTCGAAGTGCAGTGGCCTCGCACGAGATGAACCGAACGAGCCGAACCTCCTCACGTTGCGCCGGGCCTCCTTTTATAGGTACAAAGGGTCACCACAGGTGGCAACTAGGCGGGGTAGAATAGGAAAAACAGAGGTTGGTACACCGCTTTTGTACAAAGGTATGCTGGACTATACCTAACCACGACGGCAAGGGACAAGCGCCATAAATGCCCGTGCACTGTCGCTGAAAAGTGCGACTGGACCGTCAGTGCATCTCCGTTTACACGACGACAGCACTGCGCTGGCTGGTCGCGCTCACGGGCTACACAGCCCGTCGACACGCGGCGCTGGGAAGCCCCTGCGCGACACGTTGGTGGATAATTTGGAGCCGGAGAGGAAGAGAGGTTACCTGCCCGGCAAGCGCCTTTGCCGCGCAGGAACCTTGTATGGCTGTGGGGTTCAGCGCGCCAAGCCTTCCCAAGCAAGCTCCTCTTGCCGGGGCCTTGTTTTCCTTTGCACCCTGAGTGGCCTTCCCGGCAAGCTCCTTGCCGGGGTCTTGACTCTTTGACTGAGAACACTTTGTTCTTGAATGGCTCCAGAGGAGCCGCTTAGGATCTTGGTGGCCATCAAGCCAGCCTCGCTTGGCGCTGCCAGAATCGTCTGGCAGTGCGAGTTCGGGTACTAGGGCACCCCTACTCTAGTACACCGACAGGCGCCGCTCTAAATCCCGCCACAGAAAAACGGTGATTCCGGCACGGGAGATAATAACACCCCGGACAGTGCCGAAGACAACAGCCTCCAGCAGGATTCAGCACAGGAGGAGGGAGAAGCCAGCCCTCATGATAGAAGCGGCAGACAGAGAGGTAGAGGACGATAATTATATGCATCCCTCCAAAGATGAGGCAAGCCTCGACGATTTACGAATTTGTCGTGCCCGAGGATCCGCCGAACAGGAGCGCTTTCAAACGCGGGCTTATGGCCATGGCAAGCAGCCTCAAGAAAAAGCAGCAGCCTTTAGAGTGACCAAGACTTGCTAGCCGACGGATGGATCAAGTCCTTGCAGCCAAGAGTACGAACTCAACGCCTCTCAAAAGCTACCCCAAACGCATGGTCGTTGCCTCGATCGAGGAGGAAGCACCAGCGTCCACCAACAAGACGACATGGCAGACCGGCCACCCCATGGCCGCGACAGAGAAGCCTCTCGGCCCTCCACTCAAGCCACGCCCCGACGCCGCTCAAAAAGTACCAAGGCACTGGACAATGCGCCGGACTTGCGAGATATACCGGAGGATAAGGCAAAGCAAGCAAGATCGATCTACAGATCGCGTGGGCGCCCAACGACTCGGGATGATTACCGTCACGCCGGATACAGCAACCCCGGCCGGGCCGAACACAGTAGACAAAGCTCATATGAGCTACGTCGTGATATAGCCCAATACAGAGGCACCGCACACCCACTATGCTTCACAGATGAAGTAATGGATCATCAAATCCCCGAGGGCTTCAAACACGTAAACATCGAATCATACGATGGTACCACACAGATCCTCGCGTATGGATCGAGGACTATCTCCTCCATATCCACATGGCCCGCGGTGATGATCTACATGCCATCAAATACCTCCCACTCAAGCTTAAAGGACCAGCTCGGCATTGGCTCAACAATTGCGGCCAGAGTCAATCGGTTGTTGGGACGACACGAAGCCGCATTCTCGATAACTTCCAGGGCACATATATGTGCGACCACCGAGCGCCCGATGACCTTAGCCATATAATTCAAAGAAGAAGAAGAATCGGCTGACAATTCGGACGCGGTTCCTAACAAAGAAAAATCAGATCGTCGATTGTCCGGATGTAGAGGCGCTTAGCAGCCTTCAAACACAACATCCGCGACGAGTGGCTAGCCCGGCACCTAGGACGGGAAAAGCCGAAATCCATGGCAGCCCTCACCACACTCATGACCCGCTTTTGCGCAGGAGAGGACAGCTGGCTAGCTCAAAGCAACAACTTGGCCGAACACCCTGGTAGTTCGGATACCAAGGACAGCAATGGCAGGTCGCGTCGCAACAAGCATAAACGCCCGACATTAACGTGGTGACAATGCTGAAGATACGACAAAGAATGCCGGATTCAGAGGCTCTAAACCCGGCCGTGAAGAAGCCATTCAAAAGAAATACCTGGGCCCGGCCCAACGTGGGATGTAATACTCGATCGCTTGTGCCAGATACATGGCACCTCCGAAAAACCAGCCAACCACACCAACAGGGATTGTTGGGTGTTCAAGCAGGCAGGAAAGTTAAATGCCGAACTCAATGACAAGTGGCTGCATAGCGATGACGAGGAGGAGCCCCGCCACGAACAATAGAGGACAGAAGGGCTTTCACCCACAAGTGCGGACGTTGAACAAGATATACTCAACCCACATACCCAAAAGGGAGCGGCAGCATGCACTAAGGGACGTATATGCGATGGAGCGATCGCCTCAAGTTCAACCCATGGTCTTCTCGCCCGATCACCTTTGATCGAAGGACCACCCCACTAGCATCCGGCCACGGCGGTTTCGGGCCGCATTGGTTCTTGACCCAATTATTGACGGATTTCACCTCACTAGAGTCCCGATGGACGGTGGCAAGAGCTCCGAACCTGCTTTACCGTGAGATACAAAGGCGCAAAATGGGCATAGACCCGTCAAGAATCAAACCCACAAAGACGACCTTTAAAGGCGCCATTCCAGGTGTAGAGGCCAATCAGACAGTTCGTTACACTTGAAGTGGTCTTCGGATCCCGGATAACTTCCGGGTTTAAGAGTTAATCTTCGACATAGTCCCGTTCACAGCTGCTATAATGCATTGCTCGGACGAACCGCATTTGGTAAAGTTCAATGCGATGCCGCACCACGCATATCTCAAGCTCAAGATGCCAGCCCTCCGTGAGTAATTACAGCCAATGGAAATACCAAACGCCTTCTCCGAACGGAGGAGCATCTGGCGTTCTAGCGGCGAAGTACAAAGCAGCCTCTTGAGGCAATTCTCGAGTCCGCTACCAAACGTCCGGACACCGCTGCAGCGCCGGAGTAACCTACAAAGCAAGACCGCTCGGCACGCTCCGAACAAGCGTAGTAATGCGGCCCCAACCCCAGCCCTCGCGAACTCGCGAAGGCTTGATTACGCGCACGTAATTGTGCTCAAGCACCATGGGCATGGGGGCGGGCCACGACCACGCAACATGCCTGCACGCGGCTAGACCGCACTAGGGGCTCCTGCTTGTGTCATTCCTTTTTTCCTTCTTTTTTCTTTTCTTTTTACTTTCAAGACTCTGTTCTCCGAAGCCCTACCCGCACTAGAATTGCCGAACTCACGATGCAACAGCCTGTGGAAGCGTAAGTTACGCCGAGTGTCCAGTGTGGTCTCTATTACGAGCATTATACCTATTTTACATACCATCCCGCTAGCTTACCCCACGGAAGGGGACATATCAAAGTCCCGTACCTTTCTTATCGCCAAATTTGTATCGTTCTGCTTTTATTTGCAGTTTCTTTTGAATACACAATATATAGCTCTTGCCTAATATTGCATTCTTTCCCATTGTATATGTTCATCTATGATATTGCGCAACCGTACAATTTTGTACGGCCACCACACCAGGGGCTTATGTACCCCAAAAACATGGTGTGACAAATCCGAACACTTTCACAAGTGCGGCACCCCGAACTTATAGCATTATATGCATCGGCTCCGAATCATGTCTTGGGTCAATAGTTGGGTTTGCCTGCTCCCATGTTTTGGTACCTTACGTTCTGCTATATCGGCTAAGGTAGGCTGGGAAAACCATCGCGATTGTGCCTCAGCTTGAGCTGGGTTGAGCACCTCAAAGGAGAAAGCTAAACCGACCGTCATGATAGGGCGAGAGCTGGTCATTGTTCGAGAGGTTTCTTCGAGTCCCTAAAGACTTATGCCGCTTAGAGCAAGGAACTGCATTGTCCAGCCAAGGCGTGGATAGCGCCTCAAACTCGGTCTTCCGAATACTAGGGGCTTCACTAAATTTAAAATTATAGAATTCTATGGCTAAGTGAGAGTGTTCAAGCACTATAAGTCCGGTTGCCTTGTTCGCTATGCTGAGCGCCTCCTCGAAGGACCCAAGAATGGGAACAAGAGTGCTCAAGTTTATCCCGAACACCCCAAAGACTTTCGTGGCATGGGGGCTGAAGCCAACGACTTGCCATCTCTCAAATTTTGATAAACGGCCGCACGTAACGTAATATTTTAAATTCACAAGCGTTGCTTAGCGCATATGAACAAGTTTTTCAGCGTCATGGGATAACAAATGCGAGTCTATTCAAAAATTACATCTTTGGAGCATTCACCCGTTATCGGCGGGCACCTCCGTGACGCCCTCATAATACATTTCGGGCTTATGGCGATGCTCCTTGCCCGGTGGTGGTCCGTCCCTTCACAAGCTTCTCACCGTCCGGCTTGCCCCAAAGTGCACCTTAGCACGGGCAAGGGCCCCTACGGCACCTTCAATACGTATATAGCGCTTTTGATGACTTCGATCTACTGGACAAGGCCCACCAGCCACCGACCAGTCTGAAGTAGCTCTGTGCAGGGCCTCATTTGGCCATAGCCGAGCTATAAGGCCCTTCATGGCCCGTTTGGCGACCTTGTGGAGCTCGACCAATTGCTTCAGTTGGTCGCTCAAGGGCACCGGGTGTTCGGCCTGAGCATACTGAGACCAAAACACCTTCTCCGTCGAGCTCCCCTCTTTGGCTCGGTAGAAAGCGGCGGCATCGGATTCACTGCGGGGCAGATCTGCGAAGGCTCCTGGAGAGCTCCGGATTCGGGTAAGTAACAGATAATTGACTTTTACATTCTTGCTTTGCATAAAGAATGCCTTGCCCGCCGCTATCTTCCTCATCGCCTCTATCTCCTGGAGGGCTTTCTGGGCTTCGGCCATAGCGGCCTTGGCACTCTCAAGAGCCGAGGCAAGCTCGGACTCTCAGGTCTTCGAGTCACACTCCAAACCCTCGTGTTTTTCCACGAGAGCCTGGAGCTCTTCTTTGTAGCTCTGCCGCCACTGTGCCTCCCCTTCTCTCGCTCGGTGCGCTCAGCGCCCAGCTTTGTTTTCGCCGCGGATGCGCCCACTTCCTTGTGGTCGCCACCTCGTTCGTGGCCCTGCAATACTCACGTTATTCCTGTCATTTTTTGCAACCAAATCCTTTCTATAAGGTATTAATTTAATAAGGTATTACTTACCTTCCTTGTCCTCGAGCTGCTTCTTGGCATGTCCGAGCTCGTTCTTGGACCGCTCGAGGCTCTGCTTCAAAGCATTGACCTCCATGATCCCGATTGTGAGCGAGGTCGTGACGCCTTTGCATTCCCATATTGACATATTTATGTTAGTCTCCTGCGTATATCTTCTTAGATCCTCAGTCCGGCTTTTCTTTCCGAACACCGAACTAAGCATGAGGGGCTACTGTCTATGCGGTAATATTTTTACATATTCTAAACTTACCTCAAAGCCTGTTAGAAGGCTGTTGCAGGCTTCAGTCAGCCCGCCAAGGGCGGGCTGAACTTTCTGGAACACCGCACTCATAACAGTGCGGTGCTCCTCCTCGATGGAGGCGCTGTTAAGCGCCTCCAGCAAGCTATCCGATGCCTCCGGTTGGACGGAGGACACCGGCGTCTTACCCTTCTTGAAGGGGCCGCTTCTTGGGACTTGGAACCGCTGAAGGTTCCGGTACGGAGTCCGGATCAGGATCGGACTTAGAGCCCTTGGGGGTCTTGCCCCCCTCGCGCCTGGAGTCCGGGGGGTTGCCTTGTGGCGCCTCCTGCGCCACCTCCTCCTGACCAGACTCCCCTTGGGGGGCCCCACCTCGGTGTCGTGGCGGCGTGAGGCGAGGAGGCGGCGGAAGAGAAGTGCTCTCCACTTGGGACGAATTCGGGGACCCGCTTGGCCCAGGCGGCGAGCTCGTCCTTGGGCGGGCTGCATGATTGTTCGGCATTAGAGAACACTATGCAATGAATAAAAAACACCATGGGTATCCGGACACTTACAATCTCGCTAGGGGCTTGGCCGTCAAGCGCCACTCCTCCTCGCCGTCGTCGGCGTTGGTGGAGATGTCCGGAGGAAGGGTTCTTCCCTTCTTGGACCCTCCGGCCTCCCGGTCAGGCGGCCTTCCTTTCTTCTCTTCCCCGCTGGGGGAGGCTTCTTTCCTCCTCCTCGTTCTCGGGGAGAGGATTACATTTGAATCGGCAGCACACACAGTCTTAGGGAGCTCCTTCGACTTCCGTGGCCTCCTTCTCCGTCACCACGTGAGGTCTTGCGGAACCGGCAGCCCGATCAGCAGGCGTCGGCTGGAGTCTTCGGCAAAGGAGGCTGGGCAGGTTAATCTGTCAGGACGTCTCCGGCCGATCTGTCAAAGGTTAGGGAGTTTTAGATCCCGCATAGAGTCAAACTATGAAAAAAGAGTCCCATAAAGGGTAAAATAACTTACCTCGCTGGCTTGACGCTGCGAGCTAAATCTGCGATCTTCGGTAGCGGATGCGGGAGCTTCGGCGCCCTTGAACAGCACCTTCCAGGCATCTTCGTACGTAGTGTCGAAGAGCCGGCTCAAAATCGGTGTCTGTGCGGATCAAACTCCACAAATTGAAGGCCGTTCTTTGGCATGGGAGAATCCGACGGATGAGCATAACCTGGACTACATTGACAAGCTTGAGGTTCTTGCCCACCAGGTTTCGGACACAGGTTTGGAGTCCGGTCAGCTCTTCTGAATCACCCCACGTCAGGCCCGTCTCTTTCCATGATGTGAGCCGTGTGGGGGAGCCAGATCTGAATTCGGGGGCCGCCGCCCATTTGGAGTCGCGCGGCTCGGTGATGTAGAACCACCCCGATTGCCACCCCTTTATGCTCTCCATGAAGGAGCCCTCAAGCCATGTAACGTTGGGCATCCTGCCCGCCATGGCGCCTCCGCACTCCGCCTGTTGGCCGCCCACTATCTTCGGTTTGACGCGAAAGGTCTTCAACCATAAACCTAAGTGGGGCTGGATGCAGAGGAAAGCCTACGCTTTACGATAAACGTCGAGATATTGAGGATGAAGTTTGGGGCGGATCGTGGAAATCCAGGCCGTAGTAGAACATGAGCCCTCGGACAAATGGGTGAAGTGGAAAACCTAGTCCATGAAGGAAGTGGGTGAGAACACCACCCTCTCATGGGGCCTGGGGGTGGGGATGAGCTGCCCCTTGTTGGGGAGCCGACACGCGATGTCGCCCGGACAAGTATCCGGCCTCCGCAGCTTTGTGATGTGCCCCTCCATGACGGAGGAGGCCATCCACTTGCCTCCCGCCCGGACATAATTGGAAAAGGTTGAGGTGGGATGTGCGGACTTGGGCGTTGGAGCTCGAGTCTTGTGAAATGGATGAGCAAAGGAGGAAGAAGGCGTGGGTGAAAAGGTGGATCCTTATCCTTATATGAATGAGGACCGAAGCTATCGTCCCCCACCAACTGATAAAACTCGCTTATCTCTCAAGCGCCGTAAATTGATGGCGCGGTTGGGTTACCCATCCGTATTGATGAGAATCCGGAATAAGGGGGCCACGATCTACGCTTTGACAAGACATGCCAAGGAAACCGCCTCGCTAAAGCGCCGAGGTGGTACAAGAAAAACGATTGAGCGAAGACTTGGCGTGGCGTGATGGCACTGTTGCGGAATCGTCGGCCAGATTGATTTTGTGTAAATATTATTCTCTCTACGGTGTTATGTGGACATTATTTTGCAGAGCCGGACACTGTCCTTGTGTTCAAAATCTTCTATGAATTATTCGGAGGAGGAACCCGCCTTGCAATGCCGAAGACAATATGCGCCACGGACTCATCGTCGTCATTGAAGCTTGGTTCAAGGGCTCTTGAGGGAGTCTGGACTAGGGGTGTCCGGATAGCGAACTATCACCGTTGGCGGACTCTGGAATATGAAGATACAAGATTGAAGACTTCGTCCCGTGTCCGGATGGGACTTTCCTTGGCGTGGAAGGCAAGCTTGGCGATACGGATATGTAGATCTCCTACCGATGTAACCGACTCTGTGTAACCCTAACCCTATTCGATGTCTATATAAACCGAAGGGTTTTAGTCCGTAGGACGAACAACAATCATACCATAGGCTAGCTTCTAGGGATTAGCCTCTCTGATCTCGTGGTAGATCTACTCTTGTACTACCCATATCATCAATATTAATCAAGCGAGGAGTAGGGTTTTACCTCCATCGAGAGGGCCCGAACTTGGGTAAAAACATCGTGTCCCTTGTCTCCTGTTACCATCCGCCTAGACGCACATTTTGGGACCCCTACCCGAGATCCGCCGGGTTTGACACCGACGAGGCAGTTGGGTACACCTTCTATCATAGATCCGAAGGCCAAGACATTCGTTGGTAGAATGGATCCTTTCTAGAGAAGGAGTTTCTCTCGAAAGAAGTGAGTGGGAGGAAAGTAGAACTTGATGAGGTAAGCTGTACCTTCTCCCTTATTGGAAAGTAGTTCATCACAGTAAATTTGTTCTGTGACTCCTACACCAATTAGTGAGGAAGCTAAGGATGATGATCATGTAACCGGATCAAGTTACTACCAGACCTTGTAGGTCAACCAGAGTGAGATCTGCACCAGTGAATGCGGTAATCATCCTGTTCTCGAGGTCATGTTACTTGACCATGACGAACCCTCACGAACTATGAGGAAGCGATGATGAGCCCGGTTTCATGAAAATGGCTTGAGGCCATGAAATGCGAGATGGGATCCATGTAAAGAGAACAAAGTGTGGACTTTGGTTGACTTGCCCGATGATCGGCAAGCCATAGAAAATAAATGGATATTCAAGAGGAAGACGGACGCTGATAGTAGTGTTACTATCTACAAAGCTAGACTTGTCGAAAAAGGTTTTGACAAAGTTCAAGGTGTTGACTACAATAAGATTTTCTCACTCGCAGCGATGCTTAAGTCTGTCCGAATCATGTTAGCAAATTACCATATTTTATGAATGTCACACCCTGATTTTCATGCCACAAAACTTAAGCTAATAAATTATGATAAAATGTGGTTTGACAAAAACTTTTGAGTGTTTTGTCTTTGCTTTGAATGAATGTTTGACTGCTGTTTGCAAGTGCTCTAAAAATCAAATAAATCCTCCAACTCTTATACTCCTTCTCCTTGATCCAAGACCTTTTCCCAATGGTCATACCATGTGTATAGAACAATATAGTATTTTCTTACAAAAATAATTTGGCCAAATAGTATTTTCAAAAATTAGTTTTCCAAAAACCCCTGAATTGAGATTTGCACTGCAAGTACTTAATTAAGGGTAGTAAAAATATTTCAAAAAATATATTTAAATCCTATTAGATATAGGACACCCAGAAACCACAAAATTATAATTTTAAAAGTTATTTTCCTATTTTGTTTAAATGCTTTTCTTTAGGCCAGAAATGGTCTTTAATAGGATAAAATTATTTTAAAGCTTTAAAAATATTTGGGAAAAATTAGGGACACTCAATAGACATATATTTTCCATATATAAGAGTTTCAACACATGGTCATGTTCAAAATATTGGTCAAATCCCTCAAAAACCCTTTCTCGATATTTCAAGCTTTTGAAATATTTACAAAGGAAATATTCTCCAAAAATTCCAAGAAAATTCTAGCATGTCACATATGACATGATTGATGATCTTAACAAGTATCATGTAATGGAGAATAGTATAACCCCATGAAATCCCCTCAAAACCATTTCTATCCATTTTGAAGTTTGAGCAACTTTACATTGCCAAACATGTCCAAATGTTCTCAAACCTTGTGAACAAGCTCAAATGGTCTAATAATTCATCTAGACCAAATGGCACAAGTTGGAGAACAAGTTAATTTGATCAAAGAGCCCCAAAACCCTTCCTGTCCAGAACCAAATTTGAACAACTCTACATTGGCAACTTTCTCCTTTTGATCTTAACTTTGTGGACATGTTCAGGAACCTCAAATGATGACACAACACCAAGTGGTGCATCAAGGAGAATAGATTTGCATGGCCAAATCTTGGAAGAATCCATTTCTGTTGATTTCTAGGGTTTACAAGAGTCACATTGGCAACTTTGCCCAAATGGACTAAATCTTGGTGGAACCACTTGTTTTCTCATGCCATTTGGCCCTGTCAAGCCTTATGACAAGAGGAGTTCATCTTCTTGCCCAAACCAGCATCAACCACCTTCTGCCACTTTACCAAAATCCCATTTTTGGCCTCTTCCACTAATCTCCATGGACTCTACTTTTTACCATCACCCCTCCTAGTCCCCCTCTACCTCTGGTGAGTTTCCCTGCCGAGAGGCAATGTGAAGGGGGGCAGAGATCCATTTTTTCTTCTCTGGACAGCCACTTTTTCCTCCCTTTCTCATCTCTCTCTCGCTCCTGGCAAGTTCCAGCCTCTACCCCTCTTGCTTATTCCCCCTACAGACGCCAGACACAAGTGGACCAGGAAAGTGCGCCTGAAAAGCCATGGATATCAGCCATTTGCGCTCTGGAGCACGTCAGGCGTCTCCCGACCAGTTGACGTCGCGTCACCCGACCACCTCAGGCCTCTCCTCGCGCCAATCGAGGTGCCTCGGCGTCCAAGCAACACGCCACCGTGCAGGACCCTCGTCCCTCCCTCTCTCTCACCTCCTGCAGTGCGTGCCCCAAAAGCCGCCCGGCTCGGCAATGCCCGGCCTCGCCTTGGCGCGAGCACCGAAACCCTCGCCCCATTCCATGGTGCCCGTGAGCCCGTCCCGCAGTTAGCCGGGGCTTCGCCATATAAGGCCGCCCCTGACCTCCCTCTGGAGCTCCTTTGACCTCTCTCTCCCCTGTGAACCCCCTGGACCAACCTGCACGTTCTCTCGTGCCCTCCTGCTCATTCCATGGCCGGAGTGCCGCCATCGGTCTCCGCCTAAATTCCCGCAACCCGAAGTCTCCCCGCCCCGCCATTGGCCCCCAGTAGAACCACAGATGTACGACAGAGCTCTCCCTCTCTTCATTTCGTCCCCTCATGGTGCGGCCATGTGCCCCAACCTCACCGTCGCCTCCCGCCCTTGGGTGATGCACCGCCCGCATCCGACCACCCCTACCTCCGTGGAGTACCTCGTCGGATGCGTCACTCTCCCCTGAGCACGCCGGTGGGCGGAGCGTCACCGGAGACGCCCTATGGCGCCGGCGGCCGGGGTCGAATGCCTCCTCTGTCTCCCTTCGCGCCCGCGCGGGAGGTGGAGGACGAACCTGCAGGCGGGCCCCACTCGTCAGTGGCCCAGCCTCCAGGCCACGCTGGCAAGTGGAGACGGGCCGGAGAAATCCGCCTCCGACGTGGCCCTTGCGCGCGTGCGGCCGAGCCACTGGGCCGGCCCAGTGGCGCCCTGCTGCTAAACCTCGCCCAGTGCACGCCGCCACCGCCCAGATCCAGCCCGTTTGGGTAAAAAATATTTTCCTTTTTCTTTTCTGTACAGTTTGTAAAATCCATAAACAATCCAAATTAACTCCAAATTGGGTGGTTCAAATTTCTAGTAGTTCCTAAAATCATTCCCTATCACATGGTGCTATTTGCACATTTTTCCAGAATCAATTCCTTCACAAATATTTATCAAATCCCCTGTTTGTAACTTGTGTAATGAACTTTAGAAAATCACAGAGACCCCATTTTTGATCCAAATTCCATGATTCAAATTCCTAGATGTTTATAAATTCGAAACTTAGTTTTTGAACATTTTTACTAATAGTTTCTATACTACCTCAAATAATGGTCTATTTCTTCATGTATAGCCAACTTTGCAAATTCACAGGAAATTCATTTGAACTCCAAATCCAGTGAAATCAACTCCTAGATGCTTCTAAAATCATAGTTTGTTAAATGGGTGCCTTTGCTCATTTTTCAAAAACATGTTTCTGTACACTTCTTGCAAATCCATAAACCCCTTGATTCCATCATATTGAAATGTTTAGAAATATCCACTGATCCAATTCCAATGAAACCACTCTGGTTATTTTTTTTATATAACTGGAGAAGTCCTAGAAAAGTCAACTTCACATTTTTAGAGCACTTTTGTTTTTGCCTTGTTGTGTTACCTATTGTGATTGTTTCCGACGTTAGTTGACGAAGTAGATGAAATACTCGGAGATGGACCAGAAGGCTTGAAGACTCTGATGAACCAGGCAAGCAGCCCTTTGACCATGACACCCCTCTTGTTCATCGGTACCCTTTTTCTGAGTGCATGATGATGAAATATGACGGTGGTAAACTTGTTGTGAACCACCACATGATGCATACCCCTACTTATGACTTTACCTTGTTCATGATTGCAATGTCAAGAGGCTAGTTGATGCATAATGATGCATGTGTACCATGAACCCTTCGTGGTTACACCCTTTTGAGAACCCCATCGGGTGCCCCTTATGCCCTTGGGAGATGTTGAACTAAGGTCACCACTTGAGGAAGAAGTGGTGTATCAAAGAGAGATTTTTGGTGTGTAAAATGATGGATTAGATTTATGTGTGATTACCGTCCCAACCAAACATGTGCAACCACTCTACCCCTTTATGGGACGGGGCATTATTGATTACTTAGATCGATACTAGCATGGTGCCCACATTACTAGTGACGGGGTGACTTGAGGTCACTCTCGGGACGGGTCGTGCTTGGATAGGCGGCCATGACTGTTTTCACGAGGCACGGACACACCGTTGGTCCCTTCGTGTATGTGTGAAAATGTGAAAAGGGCAGAGTCCCACGATCTTTTGCTTATACACGAGGGCCGTGTATCAACATGTGGACCCTATGTTAGTGTCGTCTCGGGAAAGG
The DNA here is from genome assembly GCA_021605145.1 of Aegilops bicornis. Classification (NCBI taxonomy): domain Eukaryota; kingdom Viridiplantae; phylum Streptophyta; class Magnoliopsida; order Poales; family Poaceae; genus Aegilops; species Aegilops bicornis. The sequence continues at coordinate 3,345,135 of JAHIAL010000028.1, read as the reverse complement.
TAATGATCACGTGCTTCCCCCGAGTACTTGAGGTACTGCGGGATCGTGGATGACACGAAAGCTTCCCGGATCTTGTGGGTAAAGTGCACAACCTCTGCAGAGTGTCAAAATATTCGAATAGCCGTGTCCACGGTCATGGACAGTTGGGAGGTGCTACTTAAACTATGTCCAGAAATTTTACAATCTCGGTGCATGTGTGTGTGGAAAGGAACTAATTGTGTCAAGGTGGTGACTTGACATGTTGAATGACATGGCATTGATTCAAACTCTATTTATGTTCATATCTGTAACATGTTCTCAAGGTTACCCATGTTTATTGATGCATGTCTCACGAGTTGATAGGACATGTCTACTAGCTTGAAGCTAGGTTGCTTACTTGTTATACAACTGCATTGTTACTTTGAACCAAATCATGGGTTGCTTGCGAGTACATTCAAAGTACTCATTGGCTTGCCACTGGTTATTTTATTGGCCAGGCACGAAAGACAAGGCATACTGAAGAGTTCTTGGTTAAGGCAGATGGCATAGGTCCAAGTTATCGACGAAGATTTCCGATGCAATGTTATACTCAAGACTTGACCATAATGGTCTTACTTGTGTAATACGGTATGTATGGATGTAAGCCTCTTGATATTCAGCTTATGTGTGTTCAGTGAGCATTGATCTCTGGGATCACTGTACACGTGCATTCGGTGATCACGACTTATGAGTCGGGGTCCCCACAGAGCTGGTATCAGAGCCATCCTGACTGTAGGAAGCCTTAGTTAGCATGGTCCTTAGTTAGGGTAAAGCTATTTTCAAAACTATTACCAATTTTCAAAACTATTACCAATTTTCAAAACTATCTATACTTCTCTTTCCCTTCTGAGTTTTCCGAAAACTAAGATATACTTTCCTCTTCCCCTTCAAATTTAATGGTCACTAGAATCCTTATGCCCCTGACCATGGGATTCCTTGTAATCCTCGTGGATAATCTAGAAGGAAGACGCCTTGCCAGACACTCACCCACCTCTTCTGAACACAAGATTGGCGGCACCACGGCAAGGCGATGCCAGCGGAAGGTGCGCCCTCAAGGAATGAGGACATGAAGACCAGAGGATGGTGACACCTTTGAAGTTGCCCCAGGATTATGCAACCTTGGCCTATGATGACCAGGGCATAGGATATGCAAGGTCATGGTATACATCACTAGTAGAGCAACCCTGTCCTTATCATTGTTGCATCGGCAACCACCGGTGGATGAGAACCTAGCTATTTGGTCCGCCTCACTATAGTGAGCAGGAAAGCAGTTCTCCTCATCCCCGCTCTCGGTGTGATCTTACATGTAGCGTGTGTCCGGCAGATTGGACCTCTACTATGCCTTGTTAGTGTCATTACATAAAGGATTGCCTACCTGGTACACTCGACACCTTAGAAGGCAAAAGAGATCGTCATGATTAAGAAGACAAGAGGAGACCAAGTCAATGCCAGCTACAAGGAGCCACCTTCACCCCATCACTCCAACAGGCAAGAGTCGTTGAAGACTCTTCAAGCTCAACCGGGATCGTTTCATCGAACAATTACAAGAAACGTAGCGACACCTGAGGAGAATCCAAAGGACTGCACGAGGAACGAAGCAAGCACGATTACTGAGTCCGAGAACCCCTAGGGTAGGATGAGTCGTGTACCCCTATGCGCAGTCGAGTCCGTATGATGGTTCGAATAGAACCATGAGTGGGTGTTGCTTGTTTTTATTTGTTTGTGATTTGATATCAGTCGCTCTTTTTGCCCTAGGCAACAAGTACACGACTATATCACCTGCCTTAGTTTGTTGTTTGTTTTGGCCCTTCGGCACCCGTTAGATTTAACGCTTGCACTATAGAACCCCTTTAGGCATCCCCCTCCTCTATGCTACTTTTCCCTCTCATCTCTCTCATCAACTGAAGACCAACAAGACAAGATGCACCAAGGATTCTGCCTCTGCAACCGACTAGCAATGAAGACTTCTGCTGCAGCCTCCCCGACCAAATGCAACCCCGTAAAATTATGTTTAACCCTCCAGACTAGAAACCCATTCCTAGACCCTTCGAGACTTCACGAGATACCCCAGCCCGAAACCTTAACCCTGAGCTTAACCTACAGAATCACAAGAGAACCAATTAAGCCTCTGTAACCTTGCACGATACTGGGTTCATTATGGAACTAGTGGACATAATGAACGAGCACATTATCATCCTAAGATAGCACCAAAACCGACAATGCCATAGGAAAGACCAATTTGAGGATGTAGGAATAAGAGGACGAATGACTTGATGAGTTTATATCAGTGACCTTGACGAATTATCTGAGCCTCTTGGGTGGATTGCAAGGCTTTCATGTTGGTAGATGAACTTGGTGGGGTCAATTAATTGAGAGGCATGACTCTCATTGCCCTGGGTAAATTGGATTTAGTGGGACAATTATGATCGCAAGCTAAGACTTCTTGGAAGTATAAGGATTTGACTTAGCTAGGGGATCTTGGGAGATGATAGATGATATTACGATAATGACTTGGGGAAAAGTGAAGAAATTCTCGTTGGACATGAGAATTGGATTTAAGTAGGTGATTCTAGTTGAATATAGATGATGATGTATGTCTACATGGTTCGGAGTCAATTGGATCTAGACTGATGATCTCGATCATGATACCATGTTTCTCGGTGGACGATAAACTAGGAGATTGGATTAGCTGTCGGAGTTGATTTAGGGATCTATATCGCTTTGACCTTGGAGTTTACATGACCATGATAATGGAAATTGGTGGACTGACCATAGCAAGGTAGCCCTTTCAAGTATTTGAGAATTATAGGATATTAGAAGATCTTGTGGAACACCATAAAGATTGGACTTGTAGAACTCTTTGGATCATGTAGTGATTGGTGTAGTTAATGGGTTGTTGGAGTCGATTCCTAGGAAGGAAACAAGATCTTGGAGTGGCTTACGACGTGTTCCCTTAGGATAGAGATTCTTTATCTTAGACCTTGGAAGAATGGGCTGAGCACTTGGATTGTCACGTTCAAGCTTAGCAGCTTGTATATTCTACCCATGGATTTTAGGGTAGACATACATATGAGTTTGGGGATTGTAGACATATATGATTTTGTTAGACCTCCTCTCGGGAGTCATGAGGATAATAATAGCATGAGTAATGATTGGAGCTGACCTACACGAGTTGGTACTTTGGGTGGTATAGGGCGATATGTTTGGAGGACTAGATAGAACAATTGGCATCTCAGGAACTGTCTCAAGGATGGGATGATGAACATTCACTCGCACACTAGAATCCTTGAAACCTTTACGCCTTACCAAGCCACATCATGGTCGGATCATGACCTTGGGCCCTGACTCTAGGTCGAGAAGACCCTGACCAATACTCAACCGTGACCACCACCGATACCCCAACCTATACCCTATGTGCCACGTGGGCAACTCTCCACGGAGTACTCGAACAAGCTGGTCGTCATCGTTATTTGCTGACATGCTTGTCTACCCGAAGACGGAAGAAGAACCGCTCCGCTAGTTAAGGAACATCTGAAGACCGCCATGTCAAGGAGGAAGAACTATATCAACCACCATCGTCAAGAAGTGAACTTCCTCAACGAAGACCAGGTGTGTCTGCAAACCACACCTCTCAAAGGCACCAAGCATTTCCATGACAAGGAAGCTCACACCAAGATTATCGGCCTCTTCGAGATCACTCTAAGGTTTAACAACCCTCTCCAAGATCACTTCAAGACGAGAAATAGAAAGCTACCGGCTAGAGTTACCACCTGAGTTACCCACGATGCACAACATCTTCCATGCGTCACAACTCCGGAAGTGTTTCCGACCTCCTAACTAGCCCGATCTCTACGAGGATGTCGACCACCGAGCCATCGACCCCTAGCCCAATCTAACCTATCATGAGCTACCCTTTAGCAACTTTGGATCAAGAAGAGCGTCATACAGAGCCACAATATCAAGTACTTCGAGCTCAATGGAGCACTACACGGAAGCAGAAGAAGTATGAGGACGTGAAGACTACCCGGATCCAAGTTTCTGTATCCCTTTCCGCGCCTAGTTTGGGAATCTCGGGGACGAGATTCTTGTAAGGGGGGTAGGTCTGTCACACCCTGATTTTCATGCCACAACACTTAAGCTAATAAATTATGATAAAATGTGGTTTGACAAAAACTTTTGAGTGTTTTGTCTTTTCTTTGAATGAATGTTTGATCGCTGTTTGCAAGTGCTCTAAAAATCAAATAAATCCTCCAACTCTTATACTCCTTCTCCTTGATACAAGACCTTTTCCCAATGGTCATACCATGTGTATAGAACAATATAGTATTGTCAGGACCCCGATTCCAAGTCACATCGATCTAGCCGGTAACACCTCATATCACTTTGCGGCCTCACACACGGTATTCCCACGGGTGTCACCTTACCATGGCCCGGGACCGTTTGCGCCTTTTGGCTCACGTATATGATAGTGTCGCTAGCATCCATATGACAGAGAACCCGGGCCGACATGGCTAGTCGTGAACCCAAAGCGGCACTAACCCATGGGGACAGGCATACATGAATCAGATTGAGCATGTCGGTCAACAGCGTGTGAATCCGGGTGTAGCACTGGGCTAACAGGACTCCGGATGTCACAGCGTGACATTTCCCCGAAGGGACAGACACAGGAACGAAGTGAAACACATGCCGGCCAGTCAAGTGTCCAGAGCAGTAGTGCTGGGCTAGCAGGACTCCGGTGAACCGGGCTGTAGCGGACTACTATCGCTCAGGAAACACTAGACTACATTTCCTCATATGAGAGGCTGCCAAGGATAAACAACTAGATTGTTGGATCCCACACATACCAAGCATTTCAAATATACACACAATATGCTCGATATGTGTAAATACAACATGGCATCACAACATAACTCTATGACTCAAGTATTTATTCACTAGGCTCCGAGGAGCGAGATATTACAAACATGGGTCTCATGACCCAACATTGAAACATACAAATCAAAACACACGGAAGCTTAACATGTCCGAGTACAGACATCTACAAATGAAAAAGGCTGAGAAGCCCGACTATCTACCGAGATCCTCGCCGAGGGCACAAGATCGTAGCTAAGGTAACAAGCTAAGCGTCGAAGTCCACCCGGAACTACTAGCGAGACTGAAATCTCTCTGCAAAACATAAAATAAGCAAACGTGAGTACAAATGTACTCAGCAAGACTTACATCATAACTAACTACATATGCATCATTATCAACAAACGGGGTGGTGGAGTTTGACTGCAGCAAGCCAGCTTTGACTGCAAGTACCTCTTTTGAGGTGGCGCACACGAGTCCACATATTCACCATATCAATACACCACTATGGATCCGCTCCTGCCTTCCTACGAGAACGCCATCCATAGCACTCACCCTTATCTTGCGCATTTTAGAGTATCCACATTCACTTGTCTATGAACTGTACAGGCAACCCAGAAGTCCTTTAGCGTGGACACGGCTATTCGAATAGATCATTTATAACCCTGCAGGGGTGTACTTTTCACACATGTTTCCACCACTTAGCGTCTGCACACGACATGTGCTCGACAGACTTCAAGCGAAAGCCGACGTGGGTGTAGACCACGACCTGACTAACCACACAAGTCTCTAGTCCAGGTTTATCGCCTATTCGGGTTCCATCCGCGAGGAGATCCGGCCGGAGTTTCGCTCACAGCCCCAAACGATGTGTGCGGGGTTCCCGAGATACCAAACGGGCGCTCGGTACACTGGGCCATGGTGTATCTACCGCATCATAGCCCACCCCTAGGGTCAGCGCTACGCACGGCCTCCAACACATATCCTACAAACACCAGAAACTAGTTGCAACTCTGGATGAGAGGACAAGGCGGTTAATAAGTCGAGCGGGGTCATATTTCAGGGCCCAACGTGTGGTAGTAGCTGTTCATGGATTACAAACACAGAACTCAGTTCCTGAGGACGGCTTCAGTGAGACAACCCACCATGTACTCCTACGTGGCCTCTCACCGATACCTTTACCAAATCGTGTCCACACACTTAGCTTCCAACGGTAGGACATGTTCACACACCTCCGGTTCATCCCCGATGAATCGGACAGACACAACTCTAAGCAATAGCAGGCCACGACAAACAGTGCATGAATGAGTAGGCACATCGAGGCTCAATCAACTCCTACTCATGCTAGTGTGTTTCATCTATTCTTGTGGCAATGACAGGTCATGCAGAGGAAAGGGGTTCAGCTACCGCAACATGTAACAGTTGAAACGGTGTTGTCCTAATGCAGTAAAAGAGAGCAGGAGCGAGAGAGTGGGATTGTATCGGAATGAACAAGGGGGTTTTGCTTGCCTGGCACTTCTGAAGATAGTATATTTCTTCATCGGTGTCATTGATCACATCGTCGGTATCACGTCTATCGAGAGTGGACAAATACCGGCAACACAGAAGGAAACACAATCAATGCAATGCACAATATGATGCATGATCATGACATGGCAAAATGAGTGTGTTGGGCTAATGCAACTATAATCAGATGGGTTTGAGTTAGTTTGAACCCAAGGTTCAAGTTCAAATTGAAACTATGACTTGATAAAGTGCATTATCATGTTTTGATATAAACAGCAGGTTTAAGTTGCTTAAACATGCATGAAACCAGTGCAGAAGGATAGATTGGATTTTTCTGATCATTTTCCATATATAACTTATTTCATTTGGAGTTACGGTTGAATTTATATGATTTTTAGAAGTTTAAGCCTTTTTCTGGATTTTCTGATAAAATAGAATTAACTAATTACAGAAAAGGATTCTTGCATCGACAGACGTCATCTGACGTCGGCAGGTCAACGAAGGCGGGTTCAGGTCAAACCTGACGATTAGGGGTCCAGCAGTCGGTGACACGCAGTCTTGGTTAGTGTCGCTGACATGTGGGGCCTGGTCAACGGACACGTCAGCAAAGTCAATACTGACGTGTGGTGTCGGTCAACGTGTGACATGGCCAGGTCAAACTGACCTATGCGCCCGTGGGGGTTAGTTTAATCTAAACGAAAACAAAACTAAGGTTAGTCAGGGCGTGGGGCCCGGTGATGCAATGGGTCAAGGGGTTAACTAACTAGTAATTAGGCCTAATGATGGTGCCACGTCGGCGGGTTAGTGCTGGCGATACTTGACGAACCTGGCGTTCGCCGTCCGGCCAACTCCGGCGTCAGGAGGACGTGCGGATGGTCTCGTTGGAACGGCCGCGACGCGGCGCGTCCAACGGTGGCTGCAGGTGCGGCTGGGGTGGCGGGGAACGTCGACGGCGTCGAGTTCCATGGCGGCACAGCTGCGGCTTGCACGGGCGCGAGGGCCACGGTGCACAAGTGGGTGACCTGAGGCGCTTCTGGGTTCCTGGGAATCCCGAACGCAGCCTAACGTCTTAGGTTGTCGAGCGAAGCGGCTAGCGACGGCGAGCTTCGCGGCGGCGGCAACGAGCTTCGGCCAAGGCGGGGCTATGGCCTAGAGGTCGAGCGCGGCTAGGGAAGAAGAGGGAAACGACGCGGGACTCACCGCGAGTGTAGAAGCGCCGGAGAGGATCGGGGAAGAAATTTGGAGCAAAGCGGGGCATCAGCGGTGATCTGGCATCCGAGGAGGGAACGACGAGCCACTCGATCTTAAAGGGCAGATCCGCTTTCGGTTCCTTCAATGGGTAAAGCCCAGCGAGTGGCGGAGCCACTGGACACGCTGGTGAGTCGGCGGGGGCACGGTGGCCGTGGTGGTGACGAACGGCGGCGACGAGCCCGTTCGGGTGAGTGAGAGAGAGAGAGATCCAGGGGAGAGGGTGAGGACGGGGGAGAGTGAGAGGGGTCCGGGGGGGTAGCGTGGCGACGCATGGAGGCGTCCAGGGCGTCGGGGACGCAGGCAGCCAGGCAGGAGGTGGCTCTGACGCGTGTGCGCGCGCGGCGAGCACGCAGCTCGCCCATCGCCCGGGGAGGAAGGCAGCAGGGCAGGTGGAGGTGGGTTGGGCGGCGCACGGCCTTGGGCCGGAGTGTCTGCAGTAGAGGGTAGGTCTAGGTAACTTTCTCTCCCTTCTCTTTCTATTTAGTTTCTGTTTTCTATTTTCTGCAATTGTTTTGGCTTTATTAAAAATGCCAGAGCATTTTCAAAAATTCTAAAAATATTTGTAAGCCTTTGTTTGGATTATTTACAGCAGCCCTCGTTTACCTTCAAGATTATTTGGACATTTAAAATTATTTATAGCATTTAAATGTCCAAGAACAAATACTGTATGATTTAATTCAATAATCCAGAATGGCCTAGAAAAATGTGCACCATTTTTGGGAGAGGTTCTGGACCAAAACAAAAATGATGAACATTTATGAAGGGCATTTCAGGTTCATTGAAAATATTTTTAGGTTGAACCTATTTGAATTCCATTTGGTGCTAGGGTTTGGACAACCCCATTTCAAGTTCACTTGAAAACTAAACATGTTGACATAGGTGCAGATGCAACTAATTGCAAGCAATGATCTAGGGATGTGACAACTCATCCCCACTAAACAAGAATCTCGTCCCGAGATTCAAGCGTAGGGTAGGATGAAGGGGGAACGCAAACTAACATAATCTTCACGATCCAGGTGGCACTCCATAAGAACGTTGAATCGATCACCATCTTTGTCTCGATGTGCTGCTCTGAGAACTCCAACCCACATGACAACGAGAGGAAAGGAAAAACTCTAGAAGGGTCGATCTTCTCGGAGATCGAATCAACTCAGGATCAACTCTCGGAGGGAGACATGGAAAGATCTCTGGAGCTGTGAGACAAACATGCATCGGGAAGGACGGAGGAAACAGTTTGACAAGGGTTTTCAACTAGCGAGGGGAAATTTCCATGATCCCATAACGGGGCACCTTAGGAAAAGTGACTCGTAGAATTATTCCCTTAAGTGGCAAAAAGAATTACTTTTGATGCATAGATCATTGAAATTCTCTAAACCAGCCTAAGGAAAATCACAAACGATCGTTTGAAGGAGCTCGGAGGATTGGCATACTCAAGCTAGGATGGATGATGTGGAATGATTTTTCTTATCATAGGAAATGGATGGGACTCATGACAAGTCCACTATTAAAGATGATCTTGGACAGCAACTACCGAGAAGGACAGCCCATGGAAAATTGGCATGATGGGGTGCAAGCTGGGAACAAGACGCAACTGTTGGGAATGTTCCAACCATCATATCTACCTGAGATTCAGATATGGTTAGAAACAGGATACTTCAGACTCACATGTCTGAAAAAGAAGAGTTGTAACACAAATCGACGAGATAACGTTGCGAGATTCTCGAGGAATGAACTAAGATAGCAAGCTCCAAAACATGAGCTGGTTCTGCTAAACACATGTGAACACGCTGTCCCAGACAAGCATGACCACATGGTAGTCTTACAACAAAACACTACCGAGTTCAGGTGGGGAACCATCATCAAGGATAACAAAGTCCTTGCATAAGGCATGCTCTTAAGAAGGAACTTCTTCTCCTTGAACAAATCAATAAGTGGCTTGGTGTGCTAGGGATGCACATAGAATGAAGGTTGCAGGTCTCCAGACCACGGAATACTTTGCACATATGCATGACTGACTTGGGATGATTCCAGAGGAAGCAAAACTAACTTTCTCGGATTCACGGCGGCAACTTTCACCAATTGCACGTGAACGGAGGTAGTCACTTCTTTCATCCAAACATATGCTTCATGAACGAAACACGAAGAAATGCTTACACAAGTTTCCAACACTAGCTTGATGTCCAACAAAATCATGGAGAAGATAAAGATGTTGTTGATGGGCTCAACAATAATTCATCGAGATCTCCATAAAATGGAATTCCGACTATGTGAACAAGGTGATAGCATTGGTGGGACCCAAAGATATAATGGTGTATGCTCGAGGAAACAACCCCGAGTAAGACAACATTACGAATATCGTTGGTTCTGATTTGATTTGACGTTAGCCCATACTCAAATCAAAGATTGGACAAGACAATAGATTCAACAACTGATCACGGGGATCAGTCGATGAAGATATCATCTTTCTTCAACACACACACACACACACACACACGCTCAAGGATATCCTTTAGTGATGAACTAAGTCGGACAAGCTTTCATCTTCCAACTCTCCAAGTTGTTGTTTAGCTTAACCAACTAGCTCAGGGGTATCCAACACAGATTCTTGGAGAAGGGGGCGGTTACAAGGAACCAACTTGATCACGAGCTCAACATAGCAGTCAGGGGACAACCTGGTGATACTTCCGATAAGATAATCAGAAAGTCACGAACCACCGATCTGCTACTAAGCTCGAGAACACTCTTGCTTCTCAGGGCAAGACGATATGATCAAAAGAGCGAGGGATTGGCACAATCCTAACTCATTGATCGAAGAGTGCACCGGAAATAAGGACTAGGTAGCACGATCAATCTTAGGATGATGATTTAATAACCAACACGCTAAGAATGAGGATATTGTCCATTAACTACCAAGCAAGGGGGGTTGCTAGGCGTATCGATTTCACACACCACAATTTACTTGTCGGCATTCCGGTTACAACAACACGGGACCGAGGAATGAATAATGATGGTGAGGAATATCACTGCGTCAAGAATTCATAAGAGGTGGTGCAATTCTCGTGACACTCTTGACATAAAGATGGTAACACTCCAAGGTAGAACAGAGAAAAAGTTGGATTGGTATTTTGATCTGCGAAGTACAACTACTTTGACCAAATCCTATAAATGGACAAAGATGCTTTGAGTTTGTTTCTCCCAGTCATTCGAGAATGGAATGGCTTGATGAACCACAAGAATAATAGGCATCGATGGCGAATGCACGACTACTCCACGACTATCAATTGATGACGGGGGTGAGAATACAACTAGGAGGAACAACTGAGAAACATATAACTTTACGAGTTGTGGATGCATAGACTAGTATGTCGAACCAAGTTCAACATGTTTCTTAGGATAACCCATGCAGAGAGGTAGAATTTGGCGGGGTCACAATTGCGAATGGAGAACTCCTCAAGAGTACTCGATTGTGATCTTCGGTTCAAATAACTTCGCCTTAATGGTTCATAGTATTAGGAAGAAGGAAATACCACGGACCTCGAGGACTAATGCAAAGTTTACTAATATCCTAAAGGAACTAGCAAACACTATCAATAGGAGGTAAGTAGAGTGAATCTTGGGTCAAGAACCCAGGAGTAGAATACCTACTAACTAAATTACATCACGGGATGCTTTCGAGAATGGTGGCCAGAATCATCACACCGGGAACACAAAACATGGCTAGATTACTAGGTGACTCCCTAAAACACCTAGGGTCATAATAATGGTTCCAACATATATGTCGAGGCAACAGAGTGCCTCAACTCACCGATTAGTGTGGTTAATCTGTCCCAAAAGGACATGAAAATGGGAGGACGGGATTTTGCAAATGCTTCAGATTGTATTAGAAACCTGGGATGACTCGGACAGCATAACGGCTGTAAATGCTCAAAAGGATTCGAGACATACTGCAAAATTGGTGGCATAACCACTCAGAAGCACAATATCAAGGTTTCGAGACCAACTATGAACACACGGAAGTGGTGGAAACTGAACTGAGATTTGAAACCAACAATTCTATAAGTCTATGGATTAGTAACACGCCAACCTAATAGAAAGATGAGAAGGCCTAGTTCTTAATCCCGTAGAAGAGAAGAGGATGATTTCGGATCGAGAAGGCCATGAGGTATAAGGAGTAAAAGAGCCTTACGTTCCTTCCACAATCAATTCCCTTACATAACTAAAGCATTTCTAGACACAACTTGACCGGTTTGGCTTGCTAATCCTACAGCAGTCATTTTCACGATACCAACGCTGTCGGGACCACGATTCCAAGTCACATCGATCTAGCCGGTAACACCTCATATCACTTTGCGGCCTCACGCGACGGTATTCCCACAGGTGTCGCCTTACCATGGCCCGGGACCGTTTATGCCTTTTGGCTCACGTACATGATAGTGTCGCTAGCATCCACATAACAGAGAACCCGGGCCGACATGGCTAGTCGTGAACCCAAAGCGGCGCTAACCCATGGGGACATGCATACATGAATCACATCGAGCATGTCGGTCATCAACGTGTGAATCCGGGCTGTAGCACTGGGCTAACAGGACTCCGGATGTCACCACGTGACATTTCCGGAAGGACGGAACACACGAACGGCGAAGTGAAACACATGCCGGCCAGTCCAGTGTCCAGAGCGATAGTGCTGGGCTAGCGAGGACTCCGGTGAACCGGGCTGTAGCGGACTACTATCACTCGTGAAACACTAGACTACATTTCCAGATATGAGAGGCTGCCAAGGATAAACAACTAGATTGCCGGATCCCACACATACCAAGCATTTCAAACATGCACACAATATGCTCGATATGTGTAAATACAACATGGCATCACAACATAACTCTACGACTCAAGTATTTATTCACTAGGCCCGAGGAGCGAGATATTACAAACATGGGTCTCATGACCCAACATTCGTGAGCATACAAATCAAAACAGGCGGAAGCTTAACATGTCCGAGTACAGACATCTACAAATGAAAAAGGATGAGAAGCCCGACTATCTACGGATCTTGCCGAGGGCACAAGATCCTAAATGAGGTAACAAGCTAAACGTCAAGTCCAAGCGGAACTACTAGCGAGACCGACGTCTCTCGCAAAACATAAAATAAGCAAACGTGAGTACAAATGTACTCAAGAAGACTTACATCGGAACTAACTACATATGCATCATTATCAACAAAGGGGGTGGTGGAGTTTCGCTATGACAAGCCAGCTTTGACTCGGTGGCTATCACGAACTACGATCGCAAGTAACTCTTTTGAGGTGGCGCACACGAGTCCACATATTCACCATATCAATACACCACTATGGATCCGCTCCCGCCTTCCTACGAGAATGCCATCCATAGCACTCACGCTTATCTTGCGCATTTTAGAGTATCCACCTTCACTTGTCTATGAACTGTACAGGCAAGCCAAAAGTCCTTTACCGTGGACACGGCTATTCGAATAGATCATTTATGACCCTGCAGGGGTTTACTTCTTCACACATGTTTCCACCACTTAGCGTCTGCACACGACATGTGCTCGGAAGACTTCAAGCGAAACGGCGTGGGTGTAGACCACGACCTGACTAACCACACAAGTCTCTAGTCCAGTTTATCGCCTATTCGGGTTCCATCCATGAGGAGATCCGGCGGAGTTTCGCTCACAGCCCCAAGCGATGTGTGCAGGGTTCCCGAGACACCAAGCAGGCGCTCGGTACACCGGGCCATGGTGTATCTACCGCATCATAGCCCACCCTAGGGGTCGGCTTCATACGGCCTCCAACACATATCTTACAAACACGAAACTAGTTGCAACTCACGGGCCGGAGGACAAGGCGGTTAATAAGTCGAAGGGGTCATATTTCAGGGCCCAACGTGTGGTAGTAGCTGTTCATGGATCACAAACACGAACTCAGTTCACGAGGGCGGCTTGATGAGACAACCCACCATGTACTCCTACATGGCCTCTCACCGATACCTTACCAAATCGTGTGCACACACTTAGCTTCCAACGGTAGGACATGTTCACACACCTCCGGTTCATCCCCGTTGAATCAGACCTGACACAACTCTAAGCAATAGCAGGCACGACAAACAGGCATGAATGAGTAGGCACATCAGGGCTCAAACAACTCCTACTCATGCTAGTGTGTTTCATGTATTTACTGTGGCAATGACAGGTCATGCAGAGGAAAGGGGTTCAGCTACTGCAGCATGTAACAGTTGAAACGGTGTTGTCCTAATGCAGTAAAAGAGAGCAGGAGCGAGAGAGTGGGATTGTATCAGAATGAACAAGGGGATTTTGCTTGCCTGGCACTTCCGAAGATAGTATATTTCTTCATCGGTGTCATTGATCACATCGTCGGTATCACGTCTATCGAGAGGGGACAAATACCGGCAACACAGAAGGAAACACAATCAATGCAATGCACAATATGATGCATGATCATGACATGGCAAAATAAGTGTGTTGGGCTAATGCAACTATAATCAGATGGATTTGAGTTAGTTTGATCCCAAGGTTCAAGTTCAAATTGAAACTATGACTTGATAAAGTGCATTATCATGTTTTGATATAAACAGCAGGTTTAATTTGCTTAAACATGCATGAAACTAGTGCAGATGGATAGATTGGATTTTTTTGATCATTTTCCATATATAACTTATTTCATTTGGAGTTACGGTTGAATTTATATGATTTTTAGAAGTTTAAGCCTTTTTCTAGATTTTCTAATAAAATGGAATTAACTAATTCCAGAAAAGGATTTACTGCATCAGCTTGACGTCACCACAGCGTCAAGAGGTCAACAAAGGCGGAGTTCAGGTCAAACCTGACCGATTAGGGGTCCACCGTCGATGACCTGATCAAAGGCTGGTTAGTGTCGCTGACATGTGGGGCCTGGTCAACGGACACGTCAGCAAGTCAATACTGACGTGTGGGGTCGGTCAACATGTGACATGGCCAGGTCAAACTGACCTATGGGTCCGTGGGGGTTAGTTTAATCTAAAGGCAAACAAAACTCGGGTTAGTCAGGGCGTGGGGCCCAGCGGTCCGTGGGTCAAGGGGGTTAACTAACTAGTAATTAGGCCCTAATGATGGTGCCACGTCGCCGGTGAGTTAGTGCGGCGATAACGAAAAGGGCTGCCGAGGCGTTCGCCGTCCGGCCAACTCGGCGTCGGGAGAGACGTCTGAGATGGTCACCGTTGGAGCGCCGCGGCCTTGGCAGCGTGGAGCGTCAACGGTGGCTGCGGTCTTGGGAGTGTGAGGAACGTCGGCGGCGTCGAGTTCCATGGCGGCGCAGTCAGCGGCTTACTGCAGGCGTGAGGGCCCTGGCACAAGCCTGCGATTCGAGGCGCTTCACGGGTTCTGGGAATCCGGAACTGTTGCATCTTGATTGTCGAGGCGAAGACTAGCGACGGCTAAGCTTGGCGAGAATAATGAAGCCTTTCGGCCAAGCAGCGGGGCTATGGCCTAGAGGTCGAGCGCAGCTAGGGAAGAAGAGCGAAACGACGCGGGGCTCACCGCGAGTGCAGGGGGCGCCGGAGTGGGCTCGGGGAAGGGCTGGAGCAGGCGGGGCGTCAGCAGCGATCTCCGGCATCCGAGGAGGGGAACGACGACGAGCCACTCGTCTTAGGGCAGATCCGCTCGGTTCCTTCAGCTGGGTAGACGAAAACGAAGACGGCGGAGCCACTGGACACGCTGGTGAGTCGGCGGGGGCACGGTGGCCGTGGTGATGATGAACGGCGGCGACGAGCCCGTTCGGGTGAGTGAGAGAGAGATCCGGGAGAGGGTGAGGGCGGGGGAGGTGAGAGGGGTCCGCGGGGAAGTGGCGTGGCGGCGCATGAAGGCGTCAGGCGTCGGGGGCGCATGCAGCCACGCGGGGAGGTGGCTCTGACGGCGTGTGCGCGCGCCGTGGCAGCAGCTCACGCCTCTGCCATCGCCTAGGGTGGAAGACGACAGGGCAGGTGGAGGTGGGCTGGGCCGGCACAGCGCCATGCCAGGTGGGCTGCACAGCAGGTAGGTCCAGGTAACTTTCTCTCCCTTCTCTTTCTATTTAGTTTCTGTCTTCTATTTTCTGCAATTGTTTTGGCTTTATTAAAAATGCCAGAGCATTTTCAAAAATCCTAAAAATATTTGTGAAACCTTTGTTTGGATTATTTCTGACAGCCCTCATTTACCTTCAAGATTATTTGGACATTTAAAATTATTTATAGCATTTAAATGTCCAAGAACAACATCTTGTATGATTTAATTCAATAATCCGAGAATGGCCTAGAAAATGTGCACCATTTTTGGGAGAGGTTCTGGACCAAAACAAAAATGATGAACATTTATGAAGGGCATTTTAGGTTCATTGAAAATATTTTTTGGTTGAACCTATTTGAATTCCATTTGGTGCTAGGGTTTGGACAACCCCATTTCAAGTTCATTTGAAAACTAAACATGTTGACATGGATGCAGATGCAACTAATTACAAGCAATGATCTAGGGATGTGACAAGTATTTTCTTACAAAAATAATTTGCCCAAATAGTATTTTCAAAAATTAGTTTTCCAAAACCCATGAATTGAAATTTACCTTTGCAAGTACTTAATTAAAGGCGGTAAAAATATTTCCAAAAATATATTTGACTCCTATTAGATATAGGACACCCAGAAACCACAAAATTATAATTTTAAAAGTTATTTTCCTATTTTGTTTAAAGGCTTTTTATTTAGGCCAGAAATGGTCTTTAATAGGTTAAAATTTTAAAGCTTTAAAAATATTTGGGAAAAATTAGGGAGACTCAATGGACATATATTTTCCATATATAAGAGTTTCAACACATGGTCATGTTCAAAATATTGGTCAAATCCCTCAAAAACCCTTTGTGGATATTTCAAGCTTTTGAAATATTTACAAAGGAAATATTCTCCAAAAATTCCAAGAAAATTCTAGCATGTCACATATGACATGTTTGAAGATCTTAACAAGTATCATGTCATGGAGAATAGTATAACCCCATGAAATCCCCTCAAAAGCATTTCTGTCCATTTTGAAGTTTGAGCAACTTTACGTTGCCAAACATGTCCAAATGTTCTCAAACCATGTGAACATGCTCAAATGGTCTAATAATTCATCTAGACCAAATGGCACAAGTTGGAGAACAAGTTAACTTGATCAAAGAGCCCCAAAACCCTTCCTGTCGAGAACCAAATTTGAACAACTCTACATTGGCAACTTTCTCCTTTTGATCTTAACTTTTGTGGACATGTTCAGAACCTCAAATGATGACACTACACCAAGTGGTGCATCAAGGAGAATAGATTTGCATGGCTAAATCTTGGAAAGTCCATTTCTGTTGATTTCTAGGGTTTACAAGAGTTACATTGGCAACTTTGCCCAAATGGACTAAATCTTGGTGGAACCACTTGTTTTCTCATGCCATTTGGCCCTGTCAAGCCTTATGACAAGAGAAGTTCATCTTCTTGCCCAAACCAGCATCAACCACCTTCTGCCACTTTACACAAATCCCATTTTTGGCCTCTTCCACTAATCTCCATGGACTCTACTTTTTACCATCACCCCTCCTAGTCCCCCTCTACCTCTGGTGTGTTTCCCTGACCGAGAGGCAATGATGAAGGGGCGAGAGATCCATTTTTCTTCTGCGGACAGCCACTTTTTCCTCCCTTACTCATCTCTCTCGCTCTGGCAAGTTCGAGCATCCAAAGCCTCCACCCCTCTTCCTTATTCCCCCTGCGGACGCCTTGAGACACAAGTGGACACGTGGTCTTGCAGCGGAAAAGCCGCGGATGAAGCAATTTGCGTGCTTTCTGGAGCCGCAGTGGCGTGCTCAGGCAGCCCGGCGCGCATCCCCGACCACCTCGAGCCTCCCCTCGCGCGGTCGAGGTGCCTCAACGTCCATAACACGCCCAGCGTGCAGGCCCCTCGTTCCTCCCTCTCTCTCACCTCCTGCAGTGCGTGCCCAGAGCCGCCCGGCTCGGCTCAATGCCCGGCCTCGACGCTGTAGCGAGCACCAGTCTCGCCCCGCTCCCTCTCTCTCTTCCTGGCACCCTACTCGACTCCCAAGAATGCCGTAGACAGCCCCGGGCCTCCTCCCGTGGCCACTGGGGCCATTCCCGCGGGTGCCCGTAGGCCACGTCCAAAGTGAGCCGTGGGTTCGCCATATAAGGCCGCCCCTGACCTCCCTCCGGAGCTCCTTTGACCTCTCTCTCCCCCGTGAACCCCCTGGACCAACCTGCACCTTCTCTCGTGCCCTCCTGCTCCTTCCATGGCCGGAGTGCCGCAATCGGTCTCCGCCCAAATTCCCGCAACCCGAAGTCTCCCCGCCCCTCCTTTGGCCACCAGTAGAACCGTAGATGAACGGCAGAGCTCTCCCCCTCGTCATTTCATCCCCTCCACGGCTGCAGCGCCATGCCCCAACCTCACCGTCGCCTCCGTCCGCTTGTGGTGATGCACCTTGTATCAAACCACCCCGCCTCCGTGGAGTACCTCGTCGGATGCGCCCGCTCTCCCCAAACACGCCGGTGGGGCGGAAGCATCGCCCGGAGATGCCACGTAAGCGGCCGGTGGCGTCGAAAGCAGCTCCTCTGTCTCCCGTCGCGCCCTTGGCAGGGAGGCGGAGGGACAGGCCTGAGCCGGGCCCTACTCGTCGATGGCCCAGCCTCCAGAGCCGGCCAGCAAGTGGAGGCAGGCGGGAGAAATCCGCCTCGGCGTGGCCCTTGGCTGCGTGTGGCCGAGCCACTAGGCAGCCCGGTGGCGCCTGCTGCTAAACCTCGCCAGTCTTGCGGCGCCTTTGCCGCAGATCCAGCCCATTTGGGTAAAAATCTTTTCCTTTTTCTTTTACATGCAGTTTGTAAAATCCATAAACAATCCAAATTAACTCCAAATTGGGTGGTTCAAATTTCTAGTAGTTCCTAAAATCATTCCCTATCACATGGTGCTATTTGCACATTTTTCCAGAATCAATTCCTTCACAAATATTTATCAACCCCCCTGTTTATAACTTCTGTAATGAACTTTAGAAAATCACAGAGACCCCATTTTTGATCCAAATTCCATGATTCAAATTCCTAGATGTTTATAAATTCAAAACTTAGTTTTTGAACATTTTTACTAATAGTTTCTGTACAACCTCAAATAATGGTCTATTTCTTCATGTATAGCCAACTTTGCAAATTCATAGCAAATTCATTTGAACTCCAAATCTAGTGAAACCAACTCCTAGATGCTTCTAAAATCATAGTTTATGTGTGTAATACGGTATGCCTGGATGTAAGCCTCTTGATATTCAGTTTCTGTGTGTTCAGTGAGCATTGATCTCTGGGATCACTATACACGTGCATTCGGTGATCACGACTTATGAGTCGGGGTCCCCACAGAGCTGGTATCAGAGCCATCCTGACTAGTTAGCATGCTCGTTAGATAGGGTAAAGCTATTTTCAAAACTATTACCAATTTTCAAAACTATCTATACTTCTCTTTCCCTTCTGAGTTTTCCGAAAACTAAGATATACTTTCCTCTTCCCCTTCAAATTTAATGGTCGCTAGAATCCTTATGCCCACGACCATGGGATTCCTTGTAATCCTCGTGGATAATCTAGAAGGAAGGCGCCTTGCGGACACTCACCCACCTCTTCTCGAGCACAATATTGGCGGCACCACGGCAAGGCGATGCCAGCAAGAGTGCGCCCTCAAGGAATGAGGACATGAAGACCCAGAGGATGGTGACACCTTTGAAGTTGCCCCAGGATTATGCAACCTTGGCCTATGATGACCAGGGCATAGGATATGCAAGGTCATGGTATACATCGCTAGTAGAGCAACCCTGTCCTTATCATTGTTGCATCGGCAACCACGGTGGATGAGAACCTAGCCATTTGGTCCGCCTCACTATAGTGAGCGGAAAAGCAGTTCTCCTCATCCCCGCTCTCGGTGCATTTATCGCAGCAGCAGTGTGTCCGTGATTGGACCTCTACTATGCCTTGTTAGTGTCATTACATAAAGGATTGCCTACCTGGTACACTCGACACCTTAGAAGGCAAAAGAGATCGTCATGATTAAGAAGACAAGAGGAGACCAAGTCAATGCCAGCTACAAGGAGCCACCTTCACCCCATCACTCCAACAGACAATAGTCGTTGAAGACTCTTCAAATTCAACCGGGATAGTTTCATCGAACAATTACAAAAAACGTAGCGACACCTGAGGAGAATCCAAAGGACTACACGAGGAATGAAGCAAGCACGATTACTGAGTCCGAGAACCCCTAGGGTAGGATGAGTCGTGTACCCCTATGCGTGATCGAGTCTGTATGATGGTTCGAATAGAACCATGAGTGGGTGTTGCTTGTTTTTATTTGTTTGTGATTTGATATCAGTCGCTCTTTTTGCCCTAGGCAACAAGTACACGACTATATCACCTGCCTTATTTTGTTGTTTGTTTTGGCCCTTTCGGCACCCGTTCGTTTGCGCTTGCACTATAGAACCCCCTTTAGGCATCCCCCTCCTCTATGCTACTATTCCCTCTCATCTCTCTCATCAACTGACGACCGGCAAGACAAGATGCACCAAGGATTACGCCTCTTGCAACCCGACTAGCAATGAAGACCTGCTGCAGCCTCCCGACCAAGTGCAACCCGGTAGAATTATGTTTAACCCTCCGGACTAGAAACCCATTCCTAGACCCTTGAGACTTCACGAGATACCCCAGCCCGAAAACTTAACCACGAGCTTAACCTACGGAATCACAAGAGAACCGATTAAGCCCCTACCCTGTAACCTGCGATACTGGGTTCATTATGGAACTAGTGGACATAATGAACGAGCACATTATCATCCTAAGATAGCACCAAAACCGACGATGCCATAGGAAAGACCAATTTGAGGATGTAGGAATAAGAGGACGAATGACTTGATGAGTTTATATCAGTGACCTTGAGGAATTATCTGAGGCTCTTGGGTGGATTGCAAGGCTTTCATGTTGGTAGATGAACTTGGTGGGGTCGAGTTAATAGAGAGGCATGACTCTCATTGCCACAGGGTAAATTGGATTTAGTGGGACAATTATGATCGCAAGCTAAAAATTCTTGGAAGTATAAGGATTTGACTTAGCCAGGGGATATTGGGAGGAGATAGATGATATTATGATAATGACTTGGGGAAAAGTGAAGAAATTCTCGTTGGACATGAGATTTGGATTTAAGTAGGTGATTCTAGTTGAATATAGATGATGATGTATGTCTACATGGTTCGGAGTAAATTGGATCTAGACTGATGATCTCGATCATGATACCATGTTTCTCGGTGGACGATAAACTAGGAGATTGGATTAGCTGTCGGAGTTGATTTAGGGATCTATATACGCCTGACCTTGGAGTTTACATGACCATGATAATGGAAATTTGTGGACTGACCATAGCAAGGTAGCCCTTTCAAGTATTTGAGAATTATAGGATATTACAAGATCTTGTGCAACACCATAAAGATTGGACTTGTAGAACTACTGGATCATGTAGTGATTGGTGTAGTTAATGGGTTGTTGGAGTCGATTCATAGGAAGGAAACAAGATCTTGGAGTGGCTTACGACGTGTTCCCTTAGGATAGAGATGCTTTATCTTAGACCTTGGAAGAATGGGCTGAGCACTTGGATTGTCACGTTCAAGCTTAGCAGCTTGTATATTCTACCCATGGATTTTTAGGGGTAGACATACATATGAGTTTGGGGATTGTAGACATATATGATTTTGCTAGACCTCCTCTTGAGAGTCATGAGGATAATAATAGCATGAGTAATGATTGGAGCTGACCTACACGAGTTGGTACTTTCAGTGGTGTAGGGCGATATGTTTGGAGGACTAGATAGAACAATTGGCATCTCAGGAACTGTGCTCAAGAATGGGATGATGAACATTCACTCGCGCACTAGAATCCTTGAAACCTTTACGCCTTACCAAGCCACATCATGGTCGGATCATCACCTTGGGCCCTGACTCTAGGTCGAGATGACCCTGACCAATACTCAACCGTGACCACAACCGATACCCCAACCTATACCCTATGTGCCACGTGGGCAACTCTCTCCACGAATTACTTTCGAACAAGCTGATGCGTCATTGTTATTTTTGCGACATGCTTGTCTGCAGAAAACGGAAGAAGAACCGCTCGCTAGTTAAGGAACATCGAAGACCGCAATGTCAAGGAGGAAGAACTATATCAACCACCATCGTCAAGAAGTAAACTTCCTCAACGAAGAACAGGTGTGTCTGCAAACCACACCTCTCAAAGGCACCAAGCATTTCCATGACAAGGAAGCTCACACCAAGATTATCGGCCTCTTCGAGATCACTCTAAGGTTTAACAACCCTCTCCAAGATCAACGCAGGCGAGAAATGAGCGGCTACGGCTAGAGTTACCACTGAGTTACCCACGATGCACAACATCTTCCATGCGTCACAACTCACGGAAGTGTTTCCGACCTCCTAACTAGCCCGATCTCTACGAGGATGTCGACCACCGAGCCATCGACCCCTAGCCCAATCTAACCTACCGCGAGCTACCCCTTTAGCAACCTGGATCAAGAAGAGTGTCATACACGGAGCCACAATATCAAGTACTTCGAGCTCAATGGAGGACTACACGGAAGCAGAAGAAGTATGAGGACGTGAAGACTACCCCAGATCCAAGTTTCTGTATCCCTTTCCGCGCCTAGTTTGGGAATCTCGGGGATGAGATTCTTGTAAGGGGGGTAGGTCTGTCACACCCGGATTTTCATTCCACAACACTTAAGCTAATAAATTATGATAAAATGTGGTTTGACAAAAACATTTGAGTGTTTTGTCTTTGCTTTGAATGAATGTTTGACTGCTGTTTGCAAGTGCTCTAAAAATCAAATAAATCCTCCAACTCTTGTACTCCTTCTCCTTGATCCAAGACCTTTTCCCAATGGTCATACCATGTGTATAGAACAATATAGTATTTTCTTACAAAAATAGTTTGGCAAAATAGTATTTTCAAAAATTAGTTTTCCAAAAACCCTTGAATTGAGATTTGCACTGCAAGTACTTAATTAAGGGCAGTAAAAATATTTTCAAAAATATATTTGACTCCTATTAGATATAGGACACCAAGAAACCACAAAATTATAATTTTAAAAGTTATTTTCCTATTTTTTTTAAAGGCTTTTTCTTTAGGCCAAAAATAGTCTTTAATAGGTTAAAATTATTTTAAAGCTTTAAAAATATTTGGGAAGAATTAGGGAGACTCAATGGACATATGTTTTCCATATATAAGAGTTTCAACACATGGTCATGTTCAAAATATTGGTCAAATCCCTCAAAAACCCTTTCTGGATATTTCAAGCTTTTGAAATATTTACAAAGGAAATATTCTCCAAAAATTCCAAGAAAATTCTAGCATGTCACATATGACATATTTGATGATCGTAACAAGTATAATGTCATGGAGAATAGTATAACCCCATGAAATCCCCTCAAAACCATTTCTGTCCATTTTGAAGATGAGCAACTTTACATTGCCAAACATGTCCAAATGTTCTCAAACCTTGTGAACATGCTCAAATGGTCTAATAATTCATCTAGACCAAATGGCACAAGTTGGAGAACAAGTTAACTTGATCAAAGAGCCCCAAAACCCTTCTGTCCGAACCAAATTTGAACAACTCTACATTGGCAACTTTCTCCTTTTGATCTTAACTTTTGTGGACATGTTCAGAACCTCAAATGATGACAATACACCAAGTGGTGCATCAAGGAGAATAGATTTGCACGGCTAAATCTTGGAAAGTCCATTTACATTGATTTCTAGGGTTTACAAGAGTTACATTGGCAACTTTGCCAAAATGGACTAAATCTTGGTGGAACCACTTGTTTTCTCATGCCATTTGGCCCTGTCAAGCCTTATGACAAGAGAAGTTCATCTTCTTGCCCAAAACAGCATCAACCACCTTCTGCCACTTTACACAAATCCCATTTTTTGCCTCTTCCACTAATCTCCATGGACTCTACTTTTTACCATCACCCCTCCTAGTCCCCCTCTACCTGCGGTGTGTTTCCACTGCCAGAGAGGCAATGATGAAGGGGGCAGAGATCCATTTTTCTTCTCTGGACAGCCACTTTTCCTCCCTTTCTCATCTCTCTCTCGCTCACAGGATGTTCCTAGAGCATCCAAAGCCTCCACCCCTCTTGCTTATTCCCCTGCGGGGCCTTGAGACACAAGTGGACCTTGAGTCTTGTGCGGAAAAGCATGGATCTGCGGCCATTTGCATGCTCTGGAGCACGTCAGCGTGCTCCTGACCGTTGATGCCGCGTCCCCCGACCACCTCGAGCCTCCCCCTCGCACCAGTCGAGGTGCCTCGACGTCCGCAACACACCAGCGTGCAGTCCCCCTCGTCTCTCCCTCTCTCTCACCTCCAGCGGTGCGTGCCCAGAGCCGCCCGGCTCGGCCAATGCCCGGCCTCGCACGCGCGAGCACCAGGGCCTCGCCCCGCTCCCTCTCTCTCTCTCTTCCTGGCACCCTACTCGACTCCCACGAACACCGTAGAAAGCGCCAGACCTCCTCCCGTGGCCACTGCGGCCATTCCCGCGGGTGCCCGTAGGCCACGTCAACGGTGCACCGGCGCCGCGTAGCGTGCGGCGAAGAGCTTGCGGAGTTCTTCCCAGGACGCCACCGTGGATCCTGGGTGGTTGAACAGCCAGACGCGTGGCTCGCCGGTGAGGGCCATGGGGAACCAGTTGGCCATGATCTTGCTCGTCGCCTCACGGCTTCAAGGCGGCCTCCCTCGTATCCTAGAAGGAGCGGCGCCCGGATCTACATGGCGCCGTCGTAAATAGCGGCGGCATCTCTGCTTGAACTTAGTAAAGCCCCTTTGCACTTTTCGCTATGCGGGCGGGGAGCCAGGGCTCGGTACCCAGACTCTCTGCTGCCGGCGTCGGTCGCATTGGCGGATGGCGGCGCTCCTGCCATGGGAGAAAAGTGCAGCGGCACAGGGCGCAGATTGGTGGAGAGGAGCTCCGGCGCACCCCTACCTGGATGTGGGGTTCCGGCAAACCCTTAAGGTTTGAACACTTAAGGTTTTGAAGGTGGATGTGGGGTTCCGGCAAACCCTTAAGGTTCGAACACTGGGGTGTGCGCGAAGTCTTTCCCTCCTATCAATCTATGCTCTAGCTCGCTAAGATCTTGTAAGCCGTGAACTTCGGCGAACTCACAACGAGAAAGAGACACGGTGTTTATCTTGGTTCATTGCCGTTGTGGTGTAATACCCTACTCCAGTGTGGTGGTGGTGGATTGCCTCTTGGGCTGATGATGAACAGTACAAGAGAAGAACAGTCTCGTGAGGTTGAGGTGTTCTTGTGCGAGTGTTGGCTTCTCGATCTGTCCCAGTTCATCCCTACTACTGTAGTGGCTAGACCTATTTATAGAGGCCAGGGTCCTCTTCCCAAATGTTGAGCGGGAAGGGAGCCAACAACGACGGGCAAATTTGAAGGGGGACAACTAGTACAAGCTATCCTGACAAAAGCGGTCTTCGCCTGCGAAAAGCCCTAGGATGATGCCGTCTTGGGCTCCACGATGACCTCCACCTTGCCGTCCTCCTGGTCTTGGTCTTGTTGCACCAATATGGCAACCTTTGCCTGATGCCTCGGTACTCTTAAATGCGCTTGCCTCCCTAACACCAAAGAGGAAATGGGGACGTTGTGCGCACTGGCGCCCGCCTGGCACCCTCCTGGCGCCGTTCGTCATGGCTCACATCACGAGAGCCTCGTGAGGTTTGCCTCGCCTTGATATCTCCGCTCCTCGCGAGCCTACCTGGCTAGGCCACTCCAGAGGAAGTCTTGCATCGTCCGCCTCGCGAGGCTTAGACCCTCGCGAAGGTCTTGGATGCCTTGTTGATGAAGATGGGCCGTAAGGCCCGCTGCTTAGCCACGCCATGGGCCGCAGGAAGGCAAGTCTAGGGACCCCCGTTCCCAGGACGCCGACAAACCCAAAATTTGAAAACTACAATCACACAAAACTCAACAAAACCTTTGTGAGATCCGTTAGTATAAGAAAGCAAACCATGTTATAAGTACTGTATCAAACCAATTCATATTTTGTTTTTGCATTATATCTACTGTATTCAAACTTTTCTATGGCAAAAACTCATCAAAAGAAAATCATAGAGCCATCAAAATAAGCACACAACACAAAGAAAACAGAATTTGTCAAAATAGAACAGTCTGTAGCAATATGACTATTTCGAATATATCTGTAACTCCAAAAATTCTCAAAAAATAGGACGACCTGGGTAATTTGTATATTAATCTTATGCAATAATAATTGACATTTTATCACGTTCTGGTTATTTTTACTAATTGTTTTTGCGAGTGCATACGTTTCTGTTTTTCAGCAAGATCAAAGAACTATCACCCAAGAAGATCCTATAGGCTTTACTTGGCACAAACACTAATTAAAACACACAAAAAACACAATCATAACAGTAGCATAATTGTGTAAACACTCAAGAACAAAATGCAAAAAGCAAAATAATTTTTATTCATTGGGTTGCCTCCCAACAAGCGCTATAGGTTTACGCCCTTAGCTAGGCATAAAGCAAGGATCTAAGTTTTCTCATCTTTCTTCTTAATTTTTTTAGAGGTGTTTTCATCATGGGGTTTTGTAATAACAACATAAAACATATTATCCATGGAAACTTTAGCATTCCTTAGTTGGTTTTCATCATAACATCTTTGATTTCCCCAACAATCCAAGAGTAGTGTTGATTAACATTATTGAAAACTTGTTGGACTATATCTAGAACGGGGACTTATTTTTTAAGATTCTCATCAAAGATTTTATTATCCCCAAGAAAATGCCTTAGTCCATAGTCACTATTGTAAAGAATTTCACCTATCACGGCTTTTCACGATTCATACCATAAAAATCAAAGATTTCCCCAGCTTCCCGTATTATGTAGTCAAACTCATTCATTAAGAGCGTGAGTGGCCAACTTTTTTAGCCCTAAGTTCTTTATTTCCGGAAGCTCAAAAAACAATCTTTGCAAAGTAGGATGAGTACGAATAAATCTACTTTCAAGTTTCAGAACTAGTGCTGAAATAGCATCCGCATAAGATCTAGTAGTCTAAAGTATAGGAGCATCATCAAGACTTAGATTTCCAACACAATTGACACATTCTTGGATACGTTCTTTTCCCATAACGTTCCCTTGCCCCAAGACAAATGTTTTGGCATCGAGATTCCCGTACGTCCTATCTTAGGAGTTAGGCTATCATCTATTGGTGCCATACCGAAATCACTCATGATTGCAAGCAAAGAATAGATCTGACGAGAAAACGGCGAACGGAAAAAGAGAGCGAATAAAACGGCAAATTTTTGTGAAGTGGGGGAGAGGAAAATGAGAGGCAAATGGCAAATAATGTAAATTGCGAGGAGATGAGATTTGTGATTAGGAACCTAGTATATGTTGAAGATCCTCCCCATCAATGGCGCCAGAAATTCCTTTTGATGTCGCTTGAAGCTACGCGGTATTTCCCCAAAGAGGAAGGGATGATGCAGCACAGCGGCGGTAGGTATTTCCCTGAGATATGAAAACAAGGTTATCGAACCAGTAGGAGAACCAAGCAACACAACGTAAACAACCCCTGCAAACAAATAACAACCACTCTCAACCTGACGTGTTAAAGGGTTGTCAATCCCTTTTGGGTAACGGCGCCCAGGATGGCTTGTGGACGGGAGAAAGTTATAATAGATTGAATAAATAGATCACAAATAAAATAAAACGCAGCAAGGTATTTTTGTATTTTTAGTTTAATATATCTGAAAATAAATGCAAAGGAAAAGTAGATCTCAAAGGCAAATATATGAGAAAGAGACCCGGGGGACCGTAGGTTTCACTAGTGGCTTCTCTCGAGAAAATAGCAAACGGTGGGTGCATAAATTACTTTTGGGCAATTGACCGAACTTAAAATAATCATGAAGATATCTAGGAAATGATCATTATATAGGCATCACATCCAAGATTAGTAGACCGACTCCTGCTTGCATCTACTACTATTACTCCACACGTCGACTACTATCTAGCATGCATCTAGTGTATTAAGTTCATGGAGAAACGGAGTGATGCAATAAGAATGATGACATGATGTAGACAAGATCTATCTATGTAGAGATATACCCCATTGTTTGTCCTTAGTAGCACCGATACATACGTGTCAGTTCCCTTTCTATCCTTTGGGATCCAAGCATAGTAAGATCAAACCCACTACAAAGCACCTCTTCCCATTGCAAGATATATAGATCAAGTTGGCCAAACAAAACCCAAATATCGGAGAAGAAATACGAGGCTATAAGCAATCATGCATATAAGATATCAAAGAAAGTCAAATAACTTCCATGGATATAAAAACATGTAACTGATCATAAACTCAAAGTTCATCAGATCGCAACAAACACACCGCAAAAAGAGTTACATCATATGGATCTCCAAGAGACCATTGTACTGAGAATTAAGCGAGAGAGAGAGAGAGAGAGAGAGAGAGAGCCATCTAGCTACTAACTACGGACCCGAAGGTCTACAAAGAACTACTCACGCATCGTTGGAGAGGCACCAATGGAGGTGGTGAACCCCATCCTAGATGGTGTCTAGATTATATCTCGTGGTTCTGGACTCTGCGGCGGCTGGATGAATATTCCGTTGACTCCCCTAAGGTTTTGGGAATATAGGGGTATTTATAGAGCAAAGAGGCGTTAAAGGGGCACCGAGGTGGACACAACCCACGGTAGCGCCTTTGGGCCTCCTAGCGCGCATACTGGTGGGTTGTGCCTCCTCAGGGGGCACCCAGCGCAACAGAATTATATGTTCCTTACGGTGCAAAAAAAATCTCTGTGAAGTTTCGTTGCATTTGGGCTCCGCCTGATATTGATTTCCTGCAATGTAAAAACATCCAGAAAATAGCAACTGGCACTTGGCACTATGTCTATAGGTTAGTACCAAAAATGATATAAAATGACTATAAAATGATTATAAAACATCCAAGATTGATAATATAACAGCATGGAAAAATAAAAAATTATAGATACGTTGGAGCGATATCAATTTCTTGTATTGGGGCTTGTCTAACTCATAGGTGACATAAAGGTTTGGCTGTACACTAAAGTAGGCTCTCCAAGAGTACCTGGAGATCCAGTTCGAAGGTATGCCTAGTTTTTACATAGTGCACACATAGTAAATGCTCATTTCATTTTGTGCAAG
Source organism: Aegilops bicornis (assembly GCA_021605145.1). Taxonomy (NCBI): domain Eukaryota; kingdom Viridiplantae; phylum Streptophyta; class Magnoliopsida; order Poales; family Poaceae; genus Aegilops; species Aegilops bicornis. The sequence goes on along the minus strand of JAHIAL010000028.1, from coordinate 3,316,220 downwards.
AGATGTGGCATGTTTCATTATGCGGTGTTGTTTTGTTATATCTCATCCTTTTGTGTTGTTCACAGTGGAAGGAAAGTATGCATTATCTTCCAAGGAGACAAATAACAAGTTTGTGTCTCCTTGCAGGAGAATGCAATGAAGATAAGATTGAGGATTTCCAAGTACAAGATGTTAGGAAGGAGCCTTGCAAGAGAAGGAGGAGCAATGAGCTTGTTCAACTAGGTAAGGTGAAGTCACTTTGTATCCAACTCAACAGTTCAATTGCTTGTTTGTTTTGAGGCATAGTTAATTTGCTCTTTTTCAATTACTTTATTTGTCCTCGAGTTAATGAGATGCTCAAACAATGATGCACGATCTTTGGGTACTTGTATAACTATTAGTAGACATAATTAAAGGCCTTACCATTTAATTACTCGAGCGAAGTGTGCACGAAGCTTTGCGATCTATTAACCAACTATTATTGCGAGGCTCACAATCTAGTTTATAATAGGCTAATGATTGCATAGTTTTGCTTCTTGTAGTAGGTTTGTATGAATCCCTCTGTTGTTCATTATGCTCCCTAAGACTTTAATTGAGCTAAAGAATGGCCAAGCGCTTTCTTACTTTTTCATGCAATGTCTTTGTCTAAATATGTACCATATACGTGTTTTGGATTTGGCCCCATCATCGGTCTCCTCTACGGTGAGCTAAGAGAGATTTACATGTCACGGCCTGCATAGACTACCATTTTATAATTTTTAAAATATCACCTGCTTATGCTTCATGAATTGTAACATTATTGTTAGTCCTGTTTTGCCATGTACAAAATAGTCTGTCTTGCTCGCTTCACTATTGTAACTATATTTTTGCCCTAGTCATGTGTACTTAGAGAAACATTTCAAGATGAAGTGACATCAACACAAAGATCTGCGAGCAGTGCAGCATGGGCTGTTACCAAATGATTATGGATTGGAATTGGAGATGTGCTAATGTTCTCGAGCATCAACTAGAGTGGCAAGACAAGCGTGTACATGATTCTCAACGTACAATCAACAAGTTGAGGCCCCAGGCTTCGGAATTATTAGATGCGAGGAGTCAAAAATTGAAACGAGACACTGAGGTAACCACGAAGGAATTGGAGATTTTGCATACTGAAATTTGTGCTATCTGAATTCGGCCAATCCTATTTTCAGAAGAGATTATAGTTCAAATGGTAAGTTTTGTTGATGCGTGTCCATGATGTATGAGCTTTATTTGTCCAGTGTATGTAATTTGCTGTTTGTGTATGCTTTATTATCACTGGTGCCGAACTATAATGCCCAGTGGGTATATTTGGCTGTAATTTCTTTATTGTATAGTGTAGGATTATTCTACGTTTCTATGCCTTAGTCTTTTTTATTGTATAATGTCTGTTTTTTAGAGGCAATAGTATAAAGTAGGATAATTATTGAATATACTATATCGTTGAAACGGGGGCCAGCATGCTAAACATTTCCTGGACGCCATACAAATGAACAAACAGGTGTAGTCAAAGTGGGCCTTAATTGGGCTAGTCAAAATAATATTTAGTGGATCCCAAATGATGTGGCTCACTATAACAACGGCTCTTAGCAGGCCGTTAACAGGCCAAAAGCTTTATAGGGACGTATAAATGGAAATGGCCCGCGGGCCTCTAGCAGGCCGAAATAAATGTCAATTTTGTCTCAGCCCTTTTTACTTTCTGAGACCCGGTGGGGCGCCAAAAGTGTTATGGGCGAGGAGGCCCAATTTGCAGAACTAGGCTTTTAACGGGCCGAGAAAGTCGCGTCGAGGCAGAAATTTTGCCCTCGAGAGCGTGGGCCCATAATGGACCCAAAAGTCAAAGGCCCCAAATGTTATGCACGGGCCATTAGCGGTAAAAGACAAAATGGGCTGGGAATTGGCCCATTTGCGGATGAAGTGAGGACAGGACTAAAGTCACAACGGGCTAGAATTGGCCCAACTGCAGAATGGGCCGAGAAAAGGCCGAAAGACGTTCCGGGCCGTTAACGGGCTGGAACTAACGATGGGCTGCTAATAGGCCAAAAGAAGCTCGGGCCGTAATTGGTCCCAAAGACGTAGCGGGCCGTTAATGGGCTGAAACTCACGATGGGCTGGAAATTGTCAAATCTAGAATGGACCTTTGATGGGCCGATTCTGTGTAACTTGTATGGGTTGTGCTTGTGAATGGGCCTGACTCAAGTAGGCCGCTAATGGGCTGGCGCGCTTATTTTGACAGGCCCGACCTTTTAACCTGAATGGGCCATTGTTGGGCCGAGACACGTGTTGACGCATCATAGGCGCGTTCCGTCCATTCGCCGGATGACAACTGTCCGAACGACGGGCCGACACGTGGATCTGTCGGCGAATGAGAATTTTACACGTGGAAAATCCCCATTGGTCCGGGACGTTAACAGGTTATTGGATCCAAACCGGAACCCAATAGCTTAACGGCGACCCGCTATGGTGGATGCCACGTGTCGGTTACCCTTGACGAAAGCACTTCTATGATGCGCGATTTATCATCATGGAAGTGGATACTTCTGTGATGATAATTTTAGTAATGTCATGGAAAACTTGACGGCAACGCAAGTGTGTCGATGCGTTAAGGGAGCAGGGGTCCCCAGACTTGCACACTGCGGCTTTCTTGACGTGGCTCAAGAGGGGCCCGATGATCGTGACTTCATCGGCTCAAGCTCAAGACCCTCGCGAGGGGCCAAGCCTCATGAGGCGGATGACGAGAAGCTTCCTAAGGGCAGCCTCATCAGGCGAGGCTCGCAAGGAGGCGGAGAGATCAAGGCAAGGGCACCTCGCGAGGAGCCGTGGCGTAACCATGACGATCGAGACGGCGGGCGCCGGTGGCGCCGACTTCTGCAGAATCCTTGTTTCCCCGCCGGTGCAAGGGGGGCAAGCACCAGCCAAGGCATCGAGGCAAAGGTTACCATTCCGATTACCGCGAGACCAAGACCAGTGATGGCGGGGCCGGAGAGTCACCGTGGAGCCCAAGATGGCGTCATCGCGAGCTTTAGCGGCGAAGACCACCTTTAGTCAGGATAACTTGTACTAGATGTTCCCCTTCAAAATGGCCAATTGTTGGCCCCCTGCCCGCTCATTATTTGGGAAGAGGACCAGGGCCTCTATAAATAGGGCTAGCCACCACAGGAGAGAGGGATCCAGAGAGGGATCCAGAGAGAGATCCAGAGAGAGATCCAGAGAGATCCGGGCCAAGTAGAACACACCGCACAAGCTCAAGAACACCTCTCGCGAGGCCGTTCTTCCCCTGTATTGTTCATCATCAGCCCTTGAGGCAATCCACCACACCACACACTGGAGTAGGGTATTACACCTAGCGATGGCCCAAACGATGTAAATCTACGTGTCCCTTGTGTGTTCTTCTTTACGGCCTAGATTCCTTGCGAGCCATCGAAGCGAGAGTCGGTAGGGGAAAGATCTTCGTCGCACCCGGAGTTGAAACTTAAAGGTCTGCTGGAACGAAATCCGACATTTAGGCGTGCCGGTAGGGTGTGCTTGGAATCCTTCTTCCTCCGCATCGGCGTTCAAATCGCCTCACCGATTACGATGTCAGCGACCCAGCGCCAGCGCTGACCACTTTCGGCGGCGTGGCCACGCCCGTCGTCTTGCGGCCCGAAGCGACCTCAACCTTGTGCCTCGAGCAGCCCGTGCTCCGCGAGCTTGGTGCCGGCGAAGCGCGGCGACCTTGACCAAGCGCGCCTGCCCTCACACCCTGGCAGGTGCGGTCGGCAGCAGAAGAGCCTCAAGCCACGCCACGGCCCGCGCCGCTTTTAAGCAGGGCGGGGCGAACTCGGGCGGCGCTCACGGTGTCCAGGAAGGCTGCTGCGGTGTCGGCTGCTTTGGAGGGCGGCTGCGAGGTGTTGTTGGAGGCGAGTAGTCGAGCTCACGGGCGCGCCGCCTCGGGAGCACCTCCTTTCTGCATCCAGCTGCCACCCCAGATCTAGGGCGGGCCATATGGCGGCACCATACTTGCTCACGCAACTCCGAGCAGACTCCAGGGCCTGCTCAATGCCAACACCTCCGTCAGCACCGGGCGACAAGTCGCGCCGGCCCCATCTCCGGCTGGCGAAGGAATGCACGCCACGACCTTCGGCCTCGGCGGACCACCACGCCACCACCCCCAAGACAACGCTCAGTGAACACGCGCATGGCACTCTGGGGCGCTTCTGGCCAGAGACCCAGGCGGTGGCCCAGGAAGCTTATGTGCCCCACATGGTGGATCAGGAGTGCACACAGGAAGAAGACCATGGCTCATTCCTCGGGCCAGGCTGGGGCGAGGAGGCGCCAGAAGCTTAGCTCTTTCAGGAACCCCAAGAGAGCCTCGACAACCGCACTGGCGGTAGCCACTATCGGGTACCACTAATTCCTCAGGAGCAAGATGATGCTAACCATGGGTCGCAGGAGGTACAGGTCGCCGTAGCAGATGGCTGCCCCAATGCTGCAACCTCCTACCCCTCAGGAGGAGGGCGCCGGGGACTGCAATCCCCGTGGCGTTCGGAGCAAGGCGTTCTCAGGAGGTAGGCCCTCTGCCGGGGAGGTGCCCCAGGGCCTGCCCCTGGTAGAGGACCCGTGGTCGTCGGGGGAACCGCTGGCGACCGCCCTACCGCATTGGCGTCGTCCTTGGTCTTCGGTCGCCGTCAATGGCGGTAGAGTGAGGCGCATGGCGGGGCCCTCGTCTAGCGATATGAAGCAAGGCTGGTGCCTGTGAAGAAGGCCCAGTGCCTGTGAAGCTCGCCGCCCGTGACACTCTCACGTAATAATGAGTGGGGCTGTACACGCCCCGGAGTCTCCGGAGAGCCGCCCTCGGGCCTCGGGGGCTCCTGCCCACGCCCAGTGGCAGCACTTAGCTCCGCGCTGGTGAGATGACGTCGAAGAGTAGACTAGGTGCTGGACACGGCCTTTTTCTTTTTGCTTCTTCCTCTGTTGACAAGGTTCTTCGGTTCGGTTTTAAGTTGGATTTGAACTTGAGACTTGCGTGTGTTTGGGGAAGGGGTGTTTAGTCTCGTTCGAGCAATCTCTCGCTGGTTTCGGCTTTACATCCAAAGTTAGCGTCGGCCGCAGCTCGCCGCTGAACCCGTCGTGAGCCGGGCGAACCAAACACGTCTACAACCCGGACTGCTATCACCGCACCCTCTCCGGAGGTTCTCATCGCAGGATCAATGGGTTAACCAGAGAAGACACACGAGGCAGCGGCCCGCAGGCCCGCTTTCCGGGACTCGTCGAGGTCGAAAGGTAAACAAGTCCCGGTGACCCATCACCGGGCCAGCTAAGCTCACACGCATAGCGTTATGCTTACCGAAGTGCGATTGCAAACCTTTACATGAGGGGCTTCCCCTCCCAAAATGCTCTTACATTCTTACGGGCGAGGCGAACCTTCTTCATGCAGGGGTAAACAGCGGTGACATACTGATCGATGGGACATATCACTCACCGCGTCTTACGGGAAGCGCCTCCGGAGGCGTCGCTGGCGTCACTGACATCATCGCCACCACCGCCAAGGAGGAATGAAGACCAGCATCAGGACGAGGGGGCTGGGAGCTTCCAGGAGCCATGCGCGATCGCTTACATCCTGGGCGGCGCCCAGGCCCCAGCCTCACAGCGCATCTTCAAGCAGTTTGCTCATGAGGTGAATGTAGTCCTTCCCAAGCTTGAGGCCACCGCCCTCTCGGGTGGTCGCGTGCGCTATCACGTTCGACTCGGCGGATCAGCTCAAGTGCGCAAAGAATGGCCGGAGTCCTCCCGATGCTTTGCTCCCGGTCATCGACAATGTGCAAGTCACCAGGACCCTCATCGATGGCGGGCGGGACTCAACGTCCCGTCCGTCCGAGGCGTTCAACAATCTCCAAGTGCCATATGATCGCCGGCCGACCAAGCCTTTCTCGAAGTCATGATGGTTCCACTGCCCGAGAGGGCAGGTTCGCCTCGATCCACCTTTGGGTAGTGCAACAACTACCACACGAGACTCATCGACTTCGACGTCGCCCACTTTCGCTTTCGCCATACAATGCCATCCTCGGGTACCCAGCCTGGCCAAGTTCATGGCGTTGACTCACCATGGCTACAATGTCCTCAAGATGCCAGAAGCGGCGGAGTCATCCACGGTACCCGTGAGGAAAGGGATGCGATGTGTTCTCTTGAGCGTGCCTTCCAAGCCGCAACAATCAAGACCCAGATCACAGGAGCGGAAGACTTCCGAGGCAACCTTCGTAAGAAGAAGAAAACCGCTGGCCCAAGCCATCAGGAGGCAGGCGCCTCTGGAGGTGTTGCGTCAGGATTCGCGCCCATTCAGGGAGCGCCACCCTCTGTTGCATAGGAAGGCACGCCCAGCGCCCTCCTCGGGCAGGGCTCGGGGGATCTTTCTTGGAGAGCCACCGACTTCGGCCATATGGTTCGGGTCCAGCTTGGTGTAGCGCGTCTTCACCATAGCCCAGGCTTCTCTTGCGCCTTGCCGGCAGGCGGACACCTTCCACAGTCGGAAGCGCCGCGGTTCTCCTTCAAGCATATTCACAAGCTCCCCCATGCCATTCGGCGGCAAGCTTGATGGCCACAAAGCCTGGGCAACACCCTGCATCACTTGCCGAGCTCGCTCGTGCAGTTGCGAAAGGTCTTGCAGTAAATCACTTGCAGATGAGGGCATCTCCTCCTCAGGGCAACCCGTTAACATTCTTGCAAGCAAAATTCTTTCAATATACTTCCTCGCCAAACTATACTACAGTTCATCTAGGCACTTACCGTCAGAATGCCGCGACAAGCCTTTTGTTCTCCTTCACGGAGTCCGCCCGGTGGCCGAGCGGAGATCTTTTAACTCCATGTCCAGCTGGACTTTGGCATCTTGAAGATTTTTCTTCTCACCTAACTTCGGCGTGAGAATCGCCGCCATGACCTCGACTGCCTTTTGAGATGCGATCGTCCTCTCTTCGCCCTCGGATTCACCCCGGATTGTCCGCAGAATTTTTACATTAGACTTGTCATATCGACCGTTTACTAGCGGTGCATCTTCGTACAATTCGACAATTGTTACCAGATGAGGGCTTTGGGGTTCCTCTAACTTGGCAATTACGGCCCTCATTTCGCCTTTTGCATTCCTCGACTCTCGAGACAATTGCTCATTCTTATCTACAAGGACTGTATAAATTGATCCTTAAGCGCTTGTTCCAACCGTTTCAAGTCTCGAGGGCTCTTGCTACACATGCTTATCAAATTTTCTCTACCATTATATCTTTGGTATCTTGGTCCGTCGCTCGAGCAAGCCGCCTTGAGCAGCTTCCGGATGTATCGTTTCGGCGAAAGAAGGCATTAAATGGCTCTTGGAAAAGATGTTGTTCAAATGCGGCCCGTCGGCGCTTTGTGATTCATGGCGCTCTCTACTTCGGAATTCGTGGCTGAGAGCATATCCGAACTCTCTCGTTGGAGAACTATGCGGCATCGGCCCGCTCCGCCTCCGCTCGGCTGCTTACGGAATCCGGTGGTGGGCGTGGTTGTGAGATCCCGGATATAGTCCATTGCTCCTCTTCCTGCCAGAACATAAAGGGTGTTGTCATCCACTCATTGGACCCAAAGCGCCTATGATAAGCCGACACGTGGCACGGCCCAACAGAGGCCCATTCCTGTGAAAAGACCGGCCCGTTTGACTTGGTCAAAAGGTGGCGGGCCGACCCACGGCAAGCTTGTTAACGGCCTGTTCGCATATAGCCCATTTACAACCCGCTATCCCAGGGCCCGTTTACGGCCTATCCGAATTAGGCCCAGTAGCGTCATCTAGGCCATCCAATATAATTCCAGCCCGTTTTAACTTCCGGCCATTGTATGGCCCATGACGTGTTTCGGCCCATATGGGCCCTTGGTAACCCTCTCCCCTTAACGGCCCGTGGTAAAACTGGCCCTTAATGAAGAGTGTATCACTTTATACCCATTAACAGCCCATTATTCCGTTGGGCCATTTCCAGCCCATGATATCTTTCGGCCTTCTCAGGGCCCATTTATTCTTGGGCTCATTTCCAGCATTCAATTACTTACGGCCCGTTACTGTCATTTTCTGCTTGTGGGCCAAATTCAGCCCGTGGTTCTAGTCGGCCCGTTAATACGTTGGGTCGTTTTCATGTCGAAAAAAAACAGTTGGACTGTTTTCATAGAGTTATCAAATACGGCCAATAAACAGCCCGTTATTGTCCACGAATGGTACAACCCATGATTGGCGAAATGACGATACGCCCCGTAGAAGGCCCATGGACCCTACGGCCCGTAAAAGGCCCATGGATCGTACGTCCCGTAAAAGGCCCATGGATCCCACGGCCCGTATAGAAGGCCAATGGATCCTACGACCCATAGAAGGCCCATGGATCATACGGCCATTTGTTAGAAGCAACTCCACTACCACCCTCCGGTTGTCCTCCGGTTGTCTAGCAAGCCTATCCCACCATTTGTTAGAAGCAACTCCGGTTGTCTAGCAAGCCTAGCCCACCATTTGTTAGAAGCAACTCCACTACCACCCCCTCCAACACTCTAGCTCTGTCTCTCTCCCAACCTTATTCCTCTCCTACACATATGCATGGATGCCGATCGATCTCCCTTAATACATGAGGTAGATCGATCTCCTTAATACATGAGGTAGGCCTCTCCTCCTCCACACATATACCAGCCATTGTACTCACATATAGTTAATTAGGCCTCCCTCCCCTCCTCCACGCATTTCGACCCCACCGGTCGCTCGGCATGCCACTCACATAAACCCAGTATACAATAACTTTCCCGCTTTGCTTAGCCGATTGATCGCGCCATGGAGTACTAGTACTCTTGGAAGAGATTGTGAGTTGGGGAGGACAGCTAGTCATGTATACGGACTCCCAAGAACTTTTTACATGCATGTTGTGGCGGCTATTGAGACCTTTGAACACGGAGCGATCGCGTGCGGCGAGGAAGCGGGCGGCGGCAACACTCTCTCGGCGGCAAGGCCGCTTCAATCTGGCGCCCGGTGAGAGGTCGCGTCCTCTGGCCGGGCATGATTGCGGCCTTCGAGCCATTTCAAAGCGGAAGCACGCATACGGGTAATGAAGAGGGTTCGGGTTGGTCGGGGAGCGGCCGTGGCAATGATCGGGCACCGCAAACAAGAGATGTTGTACGTTAATATTGTCGCATATATAATTAACAACGTAAATAATGTGCTAGTTGGACAAATATGGTTGGAGATGGAGATAGAAATGGAATTTTACGTAAACACGGATATGCATGTCTATGTCTATGTGTGTGTGTGCGCGACGACTCTCACGACCTGGAAGCGGGCGCGTGTTTTTGATCCAGTTTTCTTTCTTGGTACGTTAAAAAATTGTCCGCCAGTTTTTGTTTCTTTTTTTTAGGGAACGCGCATATTCTATTTAAAACCACTGCTATGGAGAGATTGTTTTACTCCATTATAGCCTCTTGTTTGATAGAGTTTCTCGCGTCTCACTCTCTCACCCTCTCCATATCAAAACAAGATGACAGTGTCCACATTATCTCTCTCCTCACCGGTGGTCACAGATCCGGCCGAATCCCGTCCGCTGTGGGAGGTGAGGAGGTGCAGCATTGACATTGTCACCGTCGGCAATGGAGGAAGTCGATTCGCACCGTCCTCTCAGAGTCGGTGCTGGCGCGGACGAAGGTCCTCCGCGACCTTGTTCGCTGTCATCATGTGGGAAGATCCTGCCCGCTCAACTAAGCGACATCTCGCCGACTTGAGGTATAACTTCTTGTACTGGTCCAGCTCCCCAGGTCGCTACATGCGGGTTTTCTTCTATGCGACTACTCCCCAGCTCCCCATGTATAGTAGCTAGGGTTCGTCGGCTGGTCCAACATCAACTACTATTATTAGGGAAATGCCACTCGAAAAGTTGTCTTGATTTATGCCTCGGTGGAGGTATACATTTTGTTCGACAAAAAGTACATGGTGGTTGTCGAGATTGTCCAGATGCTCCTATTGCCTGCTAATCTAATACTATCACTGGTTAAATGAAGAAATGCTTTTTCCGGGTATCTGGTTTAGTTCCCAACAAGATAATCATGATATACATTTTGTTGGTGTACTTTTCATAATTCTTAGTGACAATTGAGATGTCGTTATTAATCTTGTAAAACAAAGTAACAACACTATATCTCTTTTTTATATTTTTGGAAACAGCGATGCGTATCTCCATACCCGGGCATGTCTTCCTCAATTTTAGTTGAACTGCACAAAATTGGATGGCCATTGTTGTTGTCGGTGGGAAACGACACCTATGGGATCACAAGAATCCCTACTGCGGTTGCGGGGCGCGGGGTTGAGAGAAGAGCGGGTCTAGCAGAGAGCACGCGGTTCGTTTATCCAGGTTCGGGCCGCGAGGATGCGTAAAACCCTACTCCTGCTTTGGTGGATGTATTCTGAGTTCTTGAACTAGCTATGGAGTGCAGCGAGCTCCAAAAAGCCGAATCCTTCACCTCGTTGCCTTGGGCCTCCTTTTATAGGCGGAAGGGGCTGCCATAGTGGCACACAGGAGGTGGAAAGTGCTACAGCGACACGAGCTTATCACTGGTATTACAGGACAAAGCGCATTTAATGCGAGGCTCAGCTGTGCCTTCACTTTATCGGGGACCGAGGCGAGGCCCGTCCCGTCCGTCGCCGCTCCTCCAAGCTTCGACACGCGCCCTGGCCAGCGATGCATGCGGTGCCATGTAGGCAGGCAGGAAACTGAGGTGGCGCGGTGGTGGAGCCTCCACAAAGGGCTGCATGTTGCCACGCATGTGCCTGCCCAGCTGGTTGGGTCGGCAGCTACATGGGAACGGCGACGGAGACTTGGCTGGTGCGGGCCTGACGGTGGCCCTGCTGGTGCGCTTGGTGAGGGCCTTGCGGTGGGTCCCGGCAAAGGGTCTTGCCGTATGCTGGCAGGCGCCCCCAAGCAAGGATCTTGCCGGGCTCTTCTCAGTTTTCTTCGATGAGGATGGCTGCCTTCCTATCCTCATTTGATCTTGACTATCCTTTGTCTTCACAAAGATCTGCATGCCACCACAGAGGTGCCTCCCGAGTCCTGTCCCAATGCATTCGTCGAGTGTTGGTGGGCTCGAGGGTGGCTCGATCGGCTGGCGTGGGCGACCTGCTTGACAATGGTCTTGCGAGGGGCTCTTTGAGCTTGCCAGGCAAGAGTCCTTGCAAGGGAAACCTGCTTCGTCCGTCTGATCTCTCTGGCCTTGGTCCGTCTCGTTGCTTTTCTTCATCTTTGCCTTCGGTCTTACCTTGGCTCACCTCCCTCGCTCTGCTTGGTGTGGTCATGGCGTGGCTCGATTGCCGATCGCTGCAGTAAAGGGGTAAAAAATGTACCCCTAGTTTTGTACACCGACAGGAGCCCCCGGGCCTGGGCCACACATAAGCGCGACACATTGTTGGGTCAGGCCCAAAACGGTGCGTGGGCAGGCGGGGTGGTGTTTACCATGGTAAGATTCTTCACGCGGTGTGCTTCCCACCAACTGCATAGCATGCGGGGCGCGGGTGGAGGCGGCGTTGTGACGTGGCTTCTGTGATGCATGGGGCGGTTTCCACACATCGTCAAATCGTAATAAATGGTAAGGTCGACCTACGGCTTCCCCCATAAAAAGGGATAACCCCATGGCAAGACTGCCTTTACCACCTTTATGAACCCCAATCTCGGAGACCTCCGCCTGTCTCCCTCCTCTTCTCCAAGCTTCATCACCACTCGCCGCCGTTGTGCTCCTGCCACCCTCCGCTCCTCCCTCCTCCTTCAACCACAATGGCGCCAAAATCCACCAGGGCCAAGGTGGTGGCCAAGGATGCTGGGGCTGTGGAGCCGCCAGAGAGCCTTGTCGGAGCAGCAGACGCAGTCCGCCTTCTTCTTCCCCTCGGCCCAGTCGACGTGTTCGAGCTTCGGGACCTCTTCAGGCCCCTGTCGGGAGTGAAGACGGGGGGGGGGGGAGGAGGATTCGGGGCACCCGGCCACGCGCGCCATCCCTGCCGCCTGCGCCGACCCTGCCCCAAATCGGTACCCTTTCTTCATCGATTACTTTTCTTGCGGGCTCTCCCCTCCCTTCTCCGATTTCTTCAGCGACATCATGCACATCTTCGGCCTCCGCCTCTTGGATTTTACTCCGAATGCGGTGGCATGCATGGCCCTTTTCGCGCATTTCTGCGAGGGCTTCGTCGGGGTGCACCCCAACACGATGCTCTTCCGCCACTACTTCTCCCCTCGGATCCAGCGGGGGGCGCCATCTCTGGTTGCATCACCTGGATCCCAAGATCCAAGGGGGCATACCCGGACGGCGCCATGAAGGAGAGGTGGGAGGAGTGGTGGGGCCGGTGGTGATGGATTGAAGAGAAGGACCCGCCGGCATTCTGGAAGGTTCGCCGGGCACCGCCGGTTCGCGGTAGTGATTGGAGCGATGTTGATGCCGCCGACGGAAAGCTCACGGTTGCCACCACCAGGATTCTCCGGCTGACCCAGGCCGGGCTCACCCTCGAAATGATCAGGGCGGACTTCATCCGCCGCTGGATTGCTCCGCTGCATAACAAGGGGAGGCCAGCCTGGCTCTTCATGAACCCCGCTGACATCATGCGACTCCACCCAGGCCTTGACCACAACTTCACGGTGATGGCGCATGCCCATTTCTACCAGCGGCTCTTCCCGACAGCGTGGGCGCGACCGCCAAGAAGGTCAGCGGACCCGGCAAGCTTGCGAGGCCGCCATGAAGGCCAGCAAGAAGGTCCTCAAGGGGCCTTTGTTCAAGCTGCCGACGGGTGGTCCTGCGCAGTAACAACTCGCGTCGGTCCGAGATCATTGCCATGATGCCGGACTACAATGCGTACGGCCCCGTCCCGAGCTGGAAGGAGCCGAGGGACGTCGAAGTGCAGCAGTTCCTTGACACCCTGCACGAGGTGTATGTCGACGCCGATGCTGAGCAACTGCTTGTCTTGGACACCACCCAGGCGGAGCTGGACTACATCGCCACCAGGGCGAGCGAGGCAAAGCTCGCCAGGGAGGCCGGAGATGATGGCAGCGTGGAGGACAAGGCCGCGATGGCCGCGGAGGAGAAGGAGCTTGCCCGGTGGGCGGCGGCCGCCGGGAGAGCCAGTAGTTCCGGCATCGAGGCTCCACTGGTTTAGGATGTGACCGGCGAGTCGTCGTCATCGTCGGAGGGGACCGCAGACCCGGCGCCACCTGTGGGGAGGGGGCGGGTCCTGCAGCGGGCCAGTTCCGGTGAGCCGGTTCGGCCCCCCAGGGCTGTGCTGCCGCAGCTGACCTTGGAGGGGTCCCGGCCCCACACGAGGGCCGCCTCGGCGAAGAAACCGGCGAAGGTCACGGTGAAGAAGAAGACGGCCGCTCCTTCTTCATCCAAGCGTGCCCATATGCCGCCTCCCTCCCCACCTCTGGCGAACATCTGCGAGGGGATCATCCTTGATTATGGATCCCTCAGTCCGAGGAGGAAGAGGAAGACCGCAGAGGAGGAGGAGGACGATGAGTAAGCATCCGGTTCCTCTCTGTTATCTCTGCCTCCTCAACCTGCGTTACTGATCTTGACTTGTTTTCATCTTTGCAGTGACGCGGAGACGTTGGCCAGAGAGCAAAAAGGGCCAAGGTCTCGGCGGGTGGCCAGCCCCCGGCTTGTGCTTCGAGGGCACTCTTGGTGGTATTGAGCAGCCCGGACAGCAGCCCCCGGCAAAGCCCCCAGTGTAAGTTCATCCTTCTTCTCTCTTCGACATGTGTCAGGGGCGCGACACTTTGGTCCGACCTTGCCGGTGTGTGTGCAGGAGGGGAGCGGCAGGAGGAGCCACAGGGGGCTACTCCCAACACGCCGCCCCCATCGACCACGCCGCCTCGAGGGACGTCCCCGGCAAGGGCGCCAAGCACCGGGCCCACACACATGGAGGAGCAGGAAGAGAATGGGGCACCGGTGGCTTTGCCTCGACGCCAAATGTTGGCGTGGAGGGACTTAGTTTTCGGTAGGGTGCAGTGCTGACGGTAAGTCATTCATTGCTCGTCCCTACTTCTTCTTCTTTCCAGTTCTTGGTCTTGGCCTTGCCTCACCCCTGTCTTCGGTGTCCAGACCCCTCCTTAGTGAACCCAGAGGACATGGACGTCGCCATCAAGGACGTCGCCAAGGCCGCCGAGGCGGAGGCCTAGAAGATCGCCGCGGAGGGGGCCGCCAAGGGTGCTGCTGAGGACGCTGCCAAGGGTGCTGCTGAGGACGCCGCCAAGGGGCCCACCGGGGAGGCCGGCAAGGCTGCCGCTGAGGAAACCGGCAAGGGGCCTGCCGGGGAGGCCGGCGGGGCCACTACCGAGGAGGAGGAGGAGGAGGCTGGCCACCAGCCTTCCTCCTCTGCTGCTTCTGGCTCCGGCAAGTACCTGAGGGTGGGCGAAGACTTGTTCGTCCACCTTCCAGGCACGTCGAGCACCAGCACGCCCGTTGAAGGAGAGGTGTTCGACGATGGGGTGCTTGCCGCCGCTGGGATCGAAGTCGTCGACAGGCCGGTCGTTGGCGGCGACGGCTCGCAGGAAGAGCGGTTCCTCCAGGCCATGGGCGCTAGCTTCCGGAAGCTCCAGGCGCTCCACCGCGCCCGCCTGGACAAAGATAAGTCTAGGACGGCGGTGGTGGAGAAGGTGGAGGCCGACCTCCAAGAGCGCGTCGCCGAAGCGCGGGATTGGTTCCGCGGGGCCCACAAGGAGCTCAAGGTGGCCCAGGATGAGCAGGCCAGGCGCGACGTGGAGCTCACCATGAAGCATGCCGACATTGACAAGGCTCAGGAGGTGGCGAAGAACTCGACCGAGGCTGCCGAGGCCGTTCGGACCCAGCGCGAGGCCGCGATGAACTCGCAGGAGGAGGACCTTGCCGCACGCGAGGAGATGCTCGCCGCCACACTTCGTGGCAAAGATGCCGAGGTGGAGAAGCTAAGCCCTGCAGCGGACCAAAGGAGCTAGAGAAGAGGCACAAGGAGGCACTCAATGCCTGTGCCGGAGTTCATGCCAAGCCAAGGTGGAGGAGCTGGAGGCAGAGTGCGACAGGCTGAAGGAGCAGGCCCTGAAGCTGTCCCGGGAAAAGGACACGCTAAACAGTGCTCTGATAAAGGCGCAGGGCGCGGTTGTCAGCAAGGGTGGGGAGCTTTCCGAGGCCAACAACTCCATCAAAGACCTCAAGCTGAAGCTGGAGGGTCTCGAGAAGGTGTTGTCGGAGGCTACAACCTGAGAGGAGACCCTGGCCAAGGAGCTGGAGGGCGAGAAGTTGTTGCGGAAGAACGAGGGCCTCAACTTTGCGGATCACGTGGAGGGCGAGAACCGTTGGCTCAATCGCCTCGCTACCGTCGCCAACCAGGCCGCCGCACAGCTGGCCATCATGGGGATGCCGGACGTGAGGTATGTCCCGGAGCGGAGCGTGAGCACCAGTTGCAGCCTGACCATGTTCTTTGAGAAGGTCATCCGTGCTCTGGAGCGGCTGCAGGACAACCGGGCGGCCTCACTGGCCGAGGAGTCTCGGATGCTTTGTCAGTGCGCCATGACCAAGGTTCTCACCAAGGTGGCGCACTGGTACCCTGACCTCGACTTCGACGCCGCGCTGGAGAGCTTGCCGGAGGGGACCAACCTTGCGCCGCTCAGGGAGCGCATTGAGCCCATCATCACCCGAGTCAGCGAGAATTACGAGGTGGAGGGCGGCCAGCCGGGATTACACCAAGGTGGCGACCTTGGTACCCCGACCTCGACTTGACGCCCGGCTAGAGAGCTTCTTTGGAGGGACCAACCTTGCGCTGCTCGGGGAGCATTGAGCCCATCATCACCCGAGTCGCGAATTACGAGGGTGGAGGGCCGGCTGGCAGGATTAGGCACCCAGTTTTCTTATCGCCGCTGTGGGTTCACAACCAAGACAATTGCTATCTCTAGTTAGAACCGCAGCAACAATTTGATGTAACATAACTCTGCAGCACTTTTTAGTATCATGCATGTTATTTTCCTGTTCGATTTTTCCTTGTATGTCCACCCTACGTAACCGGGTAGGCTTGCCGGTGCCTAAACCCAGGGCGGTGTCGTGGGGACGGATCCCCATTGGCCTGCCGGGTGTGCTTGCTGCCGGGAAAACCACCTAACCGCCTCGAAGCGGCCGCCTTGAATTGTCGAGTTTGACTCGAGTCGAGTCGAGGCGTTGCAGGTCTTGAAAGGCTACCCGCCACTCTCGACGCGGCAGCTTTGACCTGTTGAGCAGACTCAAAATAGAACAAAGGCGTTGCCAATCGCGGGGGGCCCCTTAGCGTGCAGGTTTCCCATACATAGGGCAGATCTCCGAGGACGATAACCTCACATAAAAAGGAAAGAAAGTAGTCAGGGTTCGGTGTGACATAGCTTCTGCTTGTAGTCGCGCCGGCGTCGATCTTTCGACCCCCTCTCCTGCTTCTCTTAAAGCCATCGCCATGAAGAGAGGCTCACTTGACTGCTAAAACCGATTCTCACAAACGCAGCCCCCTACCTGGCGCGCCAAAGATGTCGGTGGGAAACAACACCTATGGGATCACAAGAATCCCTACTGCGGTTGCGGGGCGCGGGGTTGAGAGAAGAGCGGGTCTAACAGAGAGCACGCAGTTCGTTTATCGAGTTAGACGCGAGGATGCGTAAAACCCTACTCCTGCTTTGGTGGATGTATTCTGAGTTCTTGAACTAGCTATGGAGTGTAGCGAGCTCCAAAAAGCTGAATCCTTCTCCTCGTTGCCTTGGGCCTCCTTTTTATAGGCGAAAGGGGCTGCCACAGTGGCATACAGGAGGTGGAAAGTGCTACAGCGACAAAAGCTTATCGCTGGTATTACAGGACAAAGCGCATTTAATGCGAGGCTTAGGTATCCCTTCACTTTATCGGGGACGGGGGCGAGGCCCGTCCCGTCCGTCGCCGCTCCTCCAAGCCGACACGCGCCTGCCAGCGATGCATGCGGTGCCATGTGGCGGTGCAGGCAGCCGAGGTGGCGCGATGGTGGAGCCTCCACGAAGGGCTGCATGTAGGCACGCAGGTGCCTGCCTAGCTGGTTGGGTCGGCAGCTTCATGCGAACGGCGGCGGAGACTTGGCTGGTGCGGGCCTGAAGGTGGCCCTGCTGGTGCGCTTGGCGAGGGCCTTCTTGGAGTAGCCCGGCAAGAAGGGTCTTACCGTGTATGGCGCAAGCGTCCCGGCAAGGATCTTGCCGGGGTCTTGTCAGGGTTTCTTCGGTGAGGATGGTTGCCTTCCTATCCTCATTTGAACTTGACTATCCTTTGTCTTCACAAAGATGCATGCCACCACAGAGGTGCCTCCCGAGCCCCATCCCAATGCATTTGTCGAGTGTTGGTGGGCTCGAGGGTGGCTCGCTTCGGTGGCGCGTGGCGAGCTACCCGGCAAGGGTCTTGCCGGGGCTGTTGAGGCTGCCCCCGGCAAGGGTCCTTGCCGGGGAAACCTGCTTCGTCCGTCTGATCTCTATGGCCTTGGTCCTTTTCGTTGCTTTGCTTCGTCTTGGTCTTCCGTCTTACCTTGGCTCACCTCCCTCGCTCTGCTTGGTGTGGTTACATGGTAGCGCTCGACTTGCCCGTGCCTGAGGTAAAGGGTACAAAATGTGCCCCTAGTTTTGTACACCGATAGTTGTTCCGCCTCACTGTCCTCTGCCACGTGGTTCTTCATTCCTCGAGCTTGACTACTGAGAAGAAACAGACCACAGTAAGGATTTGTCGAACTTCATCGGTGCCTCACCCAAACTTGATGCCAAAGGGATGATGCATCACCACGATGACCTATCAATGCTCATTCTCGCGCCTCATGGTTGCATCTGCCGGTGAAGCTGATCGATTTTCAATGAAAAGCAAGCTGTCTTCCATCAGTGCTCTTTGCTTGTTACCCAAAGATGATATCCTTCATCAGTTCACCTTGATTGCGTTGGAGACGCAGTCGTTTTTCACGTTGGTGCAATTTTATCACACAATTGGCTATGAACCAAATGTTTCCTCGAAGAAGGATCGACGTTGGTACTAAGAGCATAAGTTTTATATTGATTTCTAAGCCATCTCACAACTTTGTCTCCGGCTCCCTGTAATTTTATTTGTCCAGCTATTAACTTTTATTTAAAAAATTGGTGTGGACTAAAAACCCGGATGGACGTAGTAGCCCTCCATTTTTATTTACTCTGCATATTAGATTTGACTGAAGTCAAACTTTGTAAAGTTTGACCAAGTTTAAGCGTAACACAACAAACCATAATTATTAGAGAGGGCAAACTGTACATACTCTCAAACCTTTTCTGATAATTGAAATTAAAATTCTTTATTTGTACACACTCTCACACGTTTCCGATAATTTGGCGCATGTGTGGTTGTTCACTTAAGGGAGGGTAGTGTACCGCACGTGAAGGACAGGAAG
This sequence comes from Aegilops bicornis, assembly GCA_021605145.1. Classification (NCBI taxonomy): domain Eukaryota; kingdom Viridiplantae; phylum Streptophyta; class Magnoliopsida; order Poales; family Poaceae; genus Aegilops; species Aegilops bicornis. Next base: position 3,297,820 of record JAHIAL010000028.1, on the reverse strand, counting down.
TGTGACCAGGACGCGTGGATCGTTAGTTCACCGGAAGTGCTCCCTCCATTATTAAATATTTGTCTTTCAAGTGGTTTGCAATGCACTACCACATACAGATGTATATAGACATTTTTTACAGTGTAGATTCACTCATTTTGCTCCGTATGTAGTCGTTTGTCGAAATCTCTAGAAGGACAAATATTTAGGAACAGAGGGAGTAGTAGTTTTCTTCACTGGTACGTTAAATAAAGAGTTTCATTTCGTACTTACACAATTTAAAATGATTGTTATGGAGAGAATAAGAAATCCACTCCACTATATATTAGTCGTATACACGAGTACTATATGGAAGCAGCTTCATTGACTTTAGTGTACCTGCCTTTGGGTTTATGACAGGTGGGCCCAAAATGGCTGGCCCACCTGTCACTCTGACCAAAAGCGAGTGCGATTAAGGCACAGAGCTCGATCCGTACTACAGATATATATATATATATATATATATATATATATATATATATATATATATATATATATATATATATATATATATATATAAGCTAAACCTCAAGACTTGTTCGCTAGGGTTTGCACTCTCTACACTCTCGCCACACTAAAGCTAGAGCCTCAGTGTTCCTTTGCTAGGGTTTGCTATATTCACTGTCTCTCACCCTCTTCACCAGATCTAAACAAGACTGCATTGTGGCCTCTGGTTCTCTCTCACCCCCCTCACAGACATATTTGGTGAAGGAGGCCCTGGATCCCGTCACACCTGGAAGGGGAGAAGGTGCAGCGTTTCACTCCTATCGCCTTGGCCGAGGGAGGCAATCCACCGCCGATCGTGCTTTTCTCTTTCACCCGGCGCTGTGGGAGGGCCACCCCTTCTTCCTCATTGCCGTCGTGGTGTGGGCAGATCCGACCTCCCGCCACACGCCTTGCCACATCCCGACGACCCTAAGGTATAAGTTTCTTTGAAACCGTCATTGGTCTAGCTACATCTTGATCTTTTTTCGATTCTGTAGTTGAATATAGGTCTTGGTTCAAAGAGGAAAGAAGGGTGCGGTGGGGTGGAGGATGAGTCTAGGACATGGTTCAATGAGGAAAGGAGGGAGGGAAAGTAGTATAGACTAGCTATCTAGCCGCTTTGTTGGTCGAAAAGGGAAAACGGGTGTAACCCAGTACACACATCTATAAGGAACCCAACTCTTTGTTAAAAAGGGAAAGAAACTGGGGGTCGGGTAGTTTGTGCAGGACTAGATTTGCTGCCCTCACATCAGAAAAAGTTTCAAAGAGAACAAATATGGGACCAACGCAGATATGCTGCTTTGGCTACATACTCGTGCATCACCCATTTATACGTGTGGATGCACATGGTCTTTGGCATGTCCCATGTCCCATCCACATGATACGTGCAAAGGTGTTTTGAGATGTTGAGCTACTTGTATTGGTACTGTTTTAAATAAATGTTGAATTGAAGCTATTGTATTTCAAGCAATTCCACTCTCAGAATTAACTACTGAATTATTTTAAGAGAATTTCTCTGTTGATATGAATCAATGCAACCGTTTTAGAAATGCTACTGTCCTGTACTTTGTTTTCTATCAAGATAAGGTAGATGCTTCTTTTTGTGGCCGCATGTTTCATCCTCCTTTATTGGCAGTAATTGTTTCCTTTTTTGCCTCTGTTAAATCAGGGATATCTATTCAACTTGTTGCTATAGCAAACTTAGATGTCTCACCGTGACTTAACTTGATTTAGAGTAACCGCACAAAACGAGATTGGATTTCCTATTCGTGTTGGAAGATTCATACGTGATCTTGTGTGCGTCATGACAGGTTGGTACTTGCCTTCATCCACATGATCATGCAGTGTGTTTTGAGATGTTGTGCTACTTGTATTGGTACTGTTTTAAATAAATATTGAATTGAAGCTATCGTATTGCTGTCTTTTCCCATTAAGTAGTGAACAAAAATGTGACCAACCCAGACATTATGCCTGTTGCTTTGTTACAACAAACTACGCATCACCCCTTTATAAGTAGATGGAAGCACATGTTGTTGTTGCGCCCACTCTCCTCGAACTGTTTATGCTTTTTGTTAATCAAATGCCACTGGTAAAATTAAGCAATGCCACTCTCGTAATTAATCACTGAATCTTATTTCAAAACTTCAACACTTGTTAGGGATTGGTGGGATTACCATTTTTGTGGCCGCATGTTTCATCCTCCTTTATTGGCCAGTAATTGATTCCTTTTTTGCCTTTTTAAAACAGGGATATCTATTCAACTTGTTTCTATCGCGACATTTTTCTTCGTTAATTTTGGTGGAACTGCACAAAATGAGACCGGATTTCCATATATGTGTTGAGATCTATTTTAGATCCACCTCAGGCGTTGTTTCAAATCTTGGTCTTGAAAGGTCAGTACCTACTTTCCTCAGAATTAACTACTAAATCTTTGTTCAAAACTGCAACACTTGTTAGGGATCGGATGAGTACCATTTCGTTAGGGATCGGCCGAGTACATGTTTAAGAAATGTATTTTTCAGATAATGTCTCTGTTATTATATATCAGTTCACGATGTTTTACAAATGGAACTATCCTGCTTTGTAGTTATTTCTACATGTTTAACCAAGGTATTGTTAAGATAATGTCTCTGTTAAAATGAATCGATCGCATTGTTTTAGGAATGATACTTTTCGCTTTGTCGTTCTTTATACATGTTGAAACAAGGCATTGTTAAGATAATGTCTCGATTAATATGAATGAATCACACTGATTGAGAATTGCTACTCTCCTGCTTTGTTTCCCATTAAGATAAGGTAGATAAGTAGATGTTTTTCTTCTGGGAGTACAAGTTATCAACTGTTATTTCTCACTAATTGTTTCCCTTATAACTTTTGTTGCTTACAGGGATATCAAAATTAAAGCTCGGTTTTATTCCGACTTTGATTTTAGTTGAACTGCACAAAAGGAGCCAATGTATCTAAGGCAAACTGCTGCATTAGTTGGTCCAGTTGGTCTTACCACTTTGCAGAAAGAAGCAGTCACTATTTGCGCTACATGACACAAGGAATGATCAAGAAGTATTTGTAGACGCTTGTGACATGACTAGTCTGCAGAGATGGCTGCTTTACTTGTGGTTCAGAGGAACATTGGGCAAACAAGTGCCCAAACAAGTACCAAGAAGCCAGGACAGGACTCCAAGTCTGTCAATGTCACTCTAAGCAACAATGATGGGGCATCTGGGTATGGTAATCTGTTTACCGTACTTTCAGCTTTGTTAGTCCAATCGATTGGTGGGTTGACATCGGGCCAATACTCATGTGTGTGCCGATGTGTCTTTGTTTTCCGGCAGCATATAAATCTGAAATCCACAGGGATGCTCAGCTTGATTTTAGTGGAACTGCACAAAATGTTCAGATGGTTCGTGTCCTCCATAATAATACTTCATCATGCATAATACATCGAATGGTTCTCTAATCATTCGTCGTCACCTTGAGCCACCGGACTATCAGATGACAAACTGATGACAAACCTTGCCCGTTCCACAATCATAGGCATTACATATTTTGAATGGGAAAAGCTTGTCAAAGTTGACATTAGTTTAATATATTGGAATTGGAAAACCTTGTCAATTTTTGCCGATTGATGTTAGCCAGAAGACATGCATTTGATATTTTTGAGTGGGACGCTGTTTGCTGTGAGCAACTTCGATCATTTCTTCCTATTCCTGTCTTCAGTTCAGAAGTAAATATTTACTCTGCTGAGATGCATAGTCACATCAATGTTGACTTATGTAAGATATTTTAAGAGTTTGTTCTGAATATTGTCTATGTAATGACAGGCCTATACATTTGATTGCAAAGTTGAGCTTGGAATGTTGTGGCATGCGGCATCACGAGCTGTTCACCGTGCCTCCTGAGAATAATGCTTTGTATTGTTTTGCATGTCGATCTAATGCCAGTGATTTGCTTGTTAGGAAGATCATCTTCTTCTGTTGTTTCCGTGCTTAAGAAGTTCATCGTCTTATCACTATAAAAAAAGACACATCCGTGAAATTTTGGGCCAAACGAAAAAAAAATTGTCATAAATATGACACTTCTATGACGATAATTGTGACAAAACCCGGTATCATCATAGATGTGGTGGGCTCCTACTTCTATGACAAAAAATCATGACAGAAAATGGGCTTTTTGTCACACCCTGATTTTCATGCCACTACACTTAAGCTAAAAATCATGATAAAATGTGGTTTGACAAAAACTTTTGAGTGTTTTGGACCTTGCCTTGATTGGTTTTTGTTTGTTGTTTGCAAGTGCTCTAAAAATAAAATAAATCCTCCAACTCTTATACTCCTTCTCCTTGATCCAAAAACCTTTCCCAATGATCATGCCATGTGTATAGGACATAAAAATAATTTCTTATAAAAATAATTTGGCCAAATAGAATTTTCAAAAATTGGTTTTTAAAAAACCCATGAATTGAGGTTTGCACTGCAAGTACATAATTAAGGGCAGTAAAAATATTTCCAAAAATATATTTGACTCCTATTAGATATAGGATACCCATAAACCACAACAATATAATTTTAAAAGCTATTTTCCTATTTTATTTAAAAGATTTTTCTTAAGGCCAGAAATGGTCTTCAATAGGGAAAAATTATTTTATTGTTTGAAAAATATTTGGTAAAACCTAGGGAAACTCAGTGGACATATATTGTCCATATATAAGAGTTTCAACACATGGTCATGTTCAAAATATTGGTTAAACCCCTCAAAAACCCTTTCTGGATATTTCAAGCTTTTGAAATATTTACAACGGAAATATTATCCAAAAATTCCAAGAAAATTCTAGAATGTCACATATGACATGTTTGATGATCTTGACAAGTATCATGTCATGGAGAATAGTATAACCCCATGAAATCCTCTCAAAACCATTTACATCCATTTTGAAGTTTGAGCAACTTTACATTGCCAAACATGTCCAAATGTTCTCAAACCTTGTGAACATGCTCAAATGGTCTAATCATTCATCTATACCAAATGGCACAAGTTGGAGAAAATGTTATATTGATCAAAGTGCCCCAAAACCTCTCTCGACTCGTAATCAAATTTGAACAACTTTGTACTACCAACTTTCTCTCCTTGACCCCAACTTTTGGAGCATGTTCACATGGCCAAATGAGGCCACTACACAAAGTGGTGCATCAAGAAGAAGTGATTTGCTCAACTAGGTCTACACAAGTCCAATTCTGTTGATTTCTAGGGTTTACAAAAGTTACATTGTGAACCTTGCCCAAATGAGCTCAAAGTTGGTGGAAGGCCCTAATTGTATGTGCCATTTCACCCTGTGGAGTCTCATGCGAAATGGAATTCGTTTACTTGCCCAAACTAACAACAAACACCTTCTGCCACCTTACCAAAATTCCATTTTTGACCACTTCCACTAATCTCCATGACCCTATCTTTTTACCACAGCCCCTCCTAGTTCCCTTCTACCTCCAGTAAAAAACTCCAACCCTGGTTCAATAATTGAGGACGGTAAAACCCTGGTTATACCCTCCCTTTTCACCATGGCAGCACCTCTTTTCCCTCCCCCCTTCTTTCTTATGGACTTGCCTTAACTACTAAGCTTTATGGCGCATATCAGAAACCCCCAGGAGCTAGTGGACAGGCTTGGCCACGCGTAGGAAGCCATTTGCATGCCATGGCATGCAATGGCCTTGCTTGAGGCCTTCTGGGCACTGAACCTGCTGTGTAGCCTTCTGCCGATGCTCCCTGGCCGACCTTGGCGCCGGGAACGTGTCCCCCAAGGCCGCCTCGGCGTGCGTGACATGCTACGCGGTCGGCCCCCTCCTCCTTCTCTCTCCTTTGAGCCCGTTGAGGGAGTCCCGGACTAGGGGGTGTCCGGATAGCTGGACTATCGTCACGGCCGGACTCCAAGACTATGAAGATACAAGATTGAAGACTTCGTCCGTGTCCAGGATGGGACTTTCCTTGGCGTGGAAGGCAGGCTTGGCGATACGGATATGTAGATCTCCTACCATTGTAACCGACTGTGTAACCCTAACCTATCCTGTCTATATAAACCCGGAGGGTTTTTAGTCTGTAGGACGAACAACAATCATACCATAGGCTAGCTTCTAGGGTTTAGCTTCCTTGATCTCGTGGTAGATCTACTCTTGTACTACCCATATCATCAATATTAATCAAGCAGGAGTAGGGTATTACCTCCATCGAGACGGCCCGAACCTGGGTAAAACACTATGTCCCTTGTCTCCGTTACCATCCGCCTAGACGCACAGCTTTGGGACCCCTACCCGAGATCCACCGGTTTTGGATAATCGACATTGGTGCTTTCATTGAGAGTTCCTACGTGCCGTCACCGATAGGCCCGATGGCTCCTTCGATCATCAACAACGACGTGGTCCAGGTGAGACTTTTCTCCCGACAGATCTTCGTGTTGGCGGCTTTACTGCCGGGCCAATTAAGCAGCCATCTGGAGCAGATCGAAAGCTACGCGGCCATCGTGTCGATTGGGAAGTTTGAACTATACGACCGATATCCGCGGAGACTTGATCTTCGACGGATTCGAAGCCGCAGCTGACAGCGTGCCGCGACTGTCTCGATGGGCATGATCTAGCTTTGCAGCAAAGGTAATCGGAGGTCAGACGACTATCCGCTCCGACCCTTAATCCGGAGCCGGAATCCCCGATCGAGAACGAGTGGTTGGACACCGCCTCGGGGGCTACAATCTCTACGGCGATCGAGCCGAACTCCATCCCTGTCCTTTGCGAAGACTCGACCTGTGGTGCGGACTCCTCTCCGGACTCAACCCTCCGCGCCCGCTAATCGAATCCGATTGGCGCCCGGTCATGAAGTTCACCGCCCGCGGACATCTTTTCAAAGACTTTCGCCCTTTGGCGACATCCCAATTCACTAAAGTCTCTCTCTTTATTCGGAGAGCCTGGCCGGACTACGGACAGGAAGGTTGGGATGCGGACTGACGAAGAAATTCAACACCCACCCACCACCCACTTTGTAGCCACTGCCGATGATTTAACCGACATGCCGACCATTTACGACTCCGAAGACATCGGCGGTATGGGCGATGATGCCGGAGATGACCAAGACCAGCGCCTATAGGGCACGGGGAAGGCCACCTCGCGTCATATGACATATACATGGTGGACATCCCAAAAAGATGGAGCGGGCGATGGAATAATGGAGGATGACCCTCCAAGAAACAACCGGAAAGCGCCCGGCGTCGGTGGCCGCTCTAAACCCCGCCACAATAAAAAGCGGCGATTACGGCACGGAGATAATAACACCCCGGACAAAGGTGCGAAGAGAACCCCTCCGCCAGGACTCGGTAGCAGAGGAGGACGGAGATAAGTCCGCACGACAAGGTCTGCGCGAAAGAGAGGTTGAGGGCGATAATTATGCGCCTCCCTCGAAGATGAGGCAAGCCTCGACGACGGCGAATTTGTCTGCCCGAGGATCCGCCCGAACAGGAGCATTTCAAGCGCAGCTTATAGCCACGGCAAGCAGCCTCAAGAAAAGCAAGAACAACTTAGAGCTGATCAAGGCACGCTAGGCGGCTGGATGGATCAAGTCCTTGCAGCCAAGAGTATGAACTCAACGCCTCCAAAAGCTACCCCAAACGCAGGCCGTTGCCTCGACTAGAGGAGGAAGCACCCAAGTCGCCCGGCCCTTGCGACATGGCGGAGACATCGGCCACCCGTGGTCATGACAGAAGCCTCTCGGCCCTCCGCTCAAGCCACACCCCGACGCCGCTCCAAAAGTACCAAGGCACAGGAAAACGCGGCGGACTTGCAAGATATATTGGAGGATAAGGCAAACATACAAGATCGATCCACGGATCGCGTGGCGCCAAAGAACGCGGGAGGATTACCGTCGCACGGATACAGCAAACCGCCGGGCCGAACACACGATGAACAAAGCTCATATGATCTACGCCGTGATATAGCCCAATCTGAGGCGCCAAGACACCCACTATGCTTCACAGATGAAGTAATGGATCATCAAATCCCCGAGGGCTTCAAGCCCGTAAACATCGAATCATACGATGGTACCACAGATCCTGCGGTCTGGATCAAGGATTATCTCCTCCATATCCACATGGCCCGCGGTGATGATCTACATGCCATCAAATACCTCCCCCTGAAGCTTAAAGGACCAGCTCGGCATTGGCTCAACAGCTTGCCAGCAGAATCAATTGGTTGTTGGGAGGACACGAAGCCGCATTCCTTAATAACTTCCAGGGGCACATATGTGCGACCACCAGACGCCGATGACCTTAGCCACATAATTCAGCAGCGGTAAGAATCGGCGGAAAATTCTAGACTCGGTTCATAACAAAGAAAAAATCAAATCGTTGACTGTCTGGATGCAGAGGCCCTTGCAGCCTTCAAACATAACATCCGCGACGAGTGGCTTGCCCGGCACCTAGGACAGGAAAGCCGAAATCTATGGCAGCCCTCACAACCCTCATGACTCGCTTTTGTGCGGGAGAGGCCAGCTGGCTAGCTCGAAGCAACAACTTGGCCAAACATCCCGACGATAGTCGGATACCAAGGAGAGCAATGGGTGTCGCGTCGCAGCAATAAGAACAAAGCGCCGTGATTAACGGCGATAATACTAAAGATAGGCCAATGCCGGATTCGGAGAGGCTCTAAACCCGGTCAGCGGAAGAAGCCATTCAAAAGAAATACCCAGGGCCCGTCCAACTTGGACCGAATACTCGATCGCTTGTGCCAGATACATGGCACCCCCGAAAAACCAGCCAATCACACCAACAGGGACTGTTGGGTGTTCAAGCAAGCAGGCAAGTTAAGTGCCGAACTCAATGACAAGGGGTTGCATAGCGATGACGAGGAAGAGCCCCGGCCGCCGAACAATAAAGGACAGAAGGGTTTTCCTACACAAGTGCGGACGGTGAACATGATATACGCAACCCACATACCCAAAAGGGAACGGAAGCGTGCACTAAGGGACGTATATGCGATGGAGCCAGTCGCTCAAGTTCAACCCATGGTCTTCTGCCCGATCACCATCGATCGAAGGACCACCCCACTAACATTCACACGGCGGCTTCGCCGCATTGGTTCTTGACCCAATTAGATTTCACCTCACTAGAGTCCTGATGGACGGCGGCAGCAGCCTGATCCTGCTTTACTAGGATACAGTGCGCAAAATGGGCATTGACCCCTCAAGGATTAAACCTACAAAGACGACCTTTAAAGGCGTCATACCAGGTGTACAGGCCAGTTCTACGGGCTCAGTTACACACGAAGTGATCTTCGGATCCCCGGATAATTTCTGAAGCGAACAGTTAATCTTCGACATCGTCCCATTCCGCAGCGGCTATCATGCATTGCTTGGACGAACCGCATTTGCTAAGTTCAATGAGGTGCCGCACTACGCATACCTCAAGCTCAAGATGACAGGCCCTCGAGGAGTAATCACGGTCAATGGAAACACCGAACGCTCTCTCCGAACGGAGGAGTATACGGGCGTTCGCTCGCGGAGGTGCAAAGCAGCCTCTCACGGCAATTCTCGAGTCCGGCCACTAAGCCGTCCGGACACCGCCAAGCGCCGCCGGAGTAACCTGCAACAAGACCACAGCACGATTCAAGCACGAGTAGTAATCCGCCCTAACCCCAGCCCTCGCGAAATTGCGAAGGTAGTATTACGCGCATTACATAATTACGCTCTGGAGATACCATGGGCATACGGGGAGGGCAAGACAACGGCACGCCAAGAATGCGGCTCGACCGCACAAGGGGCCCCGCTTGTGTCATTTCTTTTTTTTTTCCTTTTTCCTTTTTTCCTTTTTTACTTTCAGACTCCGCCGAGAAGTCTGTCCGCACTAGAATCGCCGAACTCACGATGCAACAGTACTGTGGAAGCAGAAAGCCACGTCAAGTGTTCGTGTGGTCTCTATTACGCAGCATTATACCTGTTTTACATACCATCCTCAAGTAGCTTACCCCTCGAGGGGGACATGTTAGATAGTCCCAAACCTTGCTTATCGCACTATTTGTATCGCTCGCTTCCATTGCGATTACCTTTTTGAATAAACAATACATAGCTTTTTCTTATTATTGCTTTTACTTCCTTTATATATATACATATGTTCATTTCACGACATGTTGCAACCGTACACTTTGGTACGGCCAATACACCAGGGGCTTAAGTATCCCAAAATTATGGTGTGATAAAGTCCTAACACTTTCACAAGTGCGGCACCTCAACTTATAGCATTATATGAATTGGCTCGAATCATGTCTTGGGTCAATAGTTGGGTTTGCCCGCCCCGTGTTTTGGTACCTTATGTTCCACTATATCGGCTAAGGTAGCACCGGGAAAACCACTGCGATTGTGCCCCAGTTATTCTGGGTCGAGCACCTCAGTGGAGAAAGCTAAAACTGACCTTCATGATAAGGCGAGAGCCGGTCGCTGTTCGAGAGGTTTTTTCGGGTCCCTAAAGACTTATGCCGCTTAGAGCGAGGAACCGGAATTGTCCGGCCAAGGCGTGGATAGCCTCGAACTTCGGTCTTCGAATATTAGGGGCTTCGCGAAATTTAAAATTATAGAATTCTATGGCTATGTGAGAGTGTTCAAGCATTATATGTCCGGTTGCCTTGTTACCGTTGTGTTGAACGCCTCCTAGATGGACCCAAGAATGGGAACAAGAGTGCTCAAGTTTATCCCGAACACCCCAAAGACTGTGGCATGGGGCTGAAGCCAACGACTTGCCATCTCTCAAATTTGATAAACGGCCGCACGAAGGTAATATTTTAAATTAAGAAGCGTTGCTTAGCGCATATGAACAAGTTTTCAGCGTCTGAGGATAACAAATGTGAGCCTATTCAAACATTACATCCTTGGAGCACTCATCCGCTATTCGGGCGAAAGCACCCTTGAGAGGCCCTCATAGTACATTTCGGGCGATGTGATGCTCATGGCCCTTCGGTGGCCCGTCACACGAAGCTTCTCCGCATCCAGCTTGCCCCAAAGTGCACTTTAGCATGGGCAAGGGTCTGACGGAACCCTTCAATACAGAAGAAGCGCTTGATGACTTCAAGCCGCGGACAGAGCATCCACCACCGCTGCACCAAGCCAAGTAGCTCCGGCATGGCCTCCAATGGCCACACCGCACTATAAGGCCCTTCATGGCCTGTTCGGGAGACCTTGTGGAGCTCAACCAGCCGCTTCAGCTGGTCGCTTAGGGGCACCGGATGTCCGGCCTCAAAGATATTGAGACCAGAACACCTTCTCCGTGGAGCTCCCCTCCTGGGCGCGGTAGAATCTGGCTGACATCGAGGCGCACTGAGGGGCAAATCTGCGAATGCTCCTAGAGAGCTCTGAATCCGGGTAAGTAATAGGTAATTGACTTTTACATTCTTGCTTTACATAAAGAATGCCTTACCCGCCGCTATCTTCTTTAAAGACTCAATTTCTTGGAGGACTTTTTGGGCCTCGGCCTTAGAAGCTTTGGCACTCTCAAGAGCCGAGGCGAAGCTCGGACTCGAGTCCTCGAGTCACGCTCCAAACCTCGTGTTTTTCCACGAGAGCTTGGAGCTCTTGTCGTACCTTGGCCAGCAGCGCTGTCCCTTCTCTCGCTGCAGTGCGTTAAAGTAGCCGCTTTGTTTTCGACCCACGGACACCGCTTCCTTCGTGGTCTCCACCTCGCTCGTGGCCCTGCAGTACCCATGTTATTCCTGTTATTTGTTGCAACCAAAACCTTTTCTATAAGGTATTTCTTTAATAAGGTATTACTTACCTTCCTTGTCCTCGAGCTGCTTCTTGGCTTGTCCGAGCTCGTTCTCGGACCGCCGAGGTTCTGCTTCAATGTATTGAACTCCTTGATCAGTCTTGGGAGAGGTCGGCAAGCAGCCTGCATTCCCATATTGACATACTTATGTTAGACTCTCACATTATATCTTTTTAGATCCTTAGTCCGCTTTTCTTTCGAACACGAACTAAGCATCGTGGCCTCTTGTCTATGCGTGTAATATTTTTATATTTTTTAAACTTACCTCAAAGCCTGTTAGAAGGCTGAGTATAAAGCCAGTCGATCCGCTCTTGGCGGATCGAATCGTTCGAGATCACCGCACTCATAACAGTGCGGTGCTCCTCGATGGAGGCGCCGTTGGCGCCTCAAGAGCTATCCGGTGCCTCCGGTTGGGCCGGAGGACACCGGGCGCCTTACCTTCTTGCGAAGGATCCGCTGTCGGACTTGAACCGCTGATGGTTCTGGCATGGAGTCCGGACGATGGTCGGGCTTAGAGCCTCGGGTCTTTGCCTCAGCAGCCTGAGTCAGGAGGTCCCTTGTGGCACCTCGGCACTACCTCCTCTTGACCAAGCCCCTTTTGGGGCCCCACCGCGGCGTCGTCCGCGGCGTGAAAGCGCAGGAGGCGTTAAGCGAAGTACTCTCCATTTCCGACGAGCCTGTGGACCCGCTCGATGAATCGGCGAACTTCGCCCTTGGGCGGCTGCATGATTGTTCGGCATTAGAGGACACTATGTAATTATGAAAAAAGCCGTGGGTATCCTGGACACTTACGATCTCGCCAGGGGCTTGGCCCTTGTTGGCCAATCCTCCTCGTAAAGTCGTCGGCGTTGGTGGAGAAGTCCGGAGGAAGGGTTCTTCCCTTCTTGGACCCTCCGGCCTCCCCTGTTGGGGCGGCCTTCCTTTTCATCTCCTCCCCCGCTGGGGGAGGAGCTTCGTCTTCTTCCTCGTCATCCTCAGGAGAAGATTCTGCTTCAGAATCTGACAGATTACTGGCGTCGGAGCTCCTTCGAGTTCCCGTGGCCTCCTTCTTAACCTTCTTCTCCGGCACCACGTGGGGCGCCGGAGCCAGCAACTTCCGATTAGTCGGCGTCCTCCGGTCTTCGGCAAGAAGGAGCCGGACGATTAATCTGTCCGACGCCTTCTACCAGTCCTGTCAAAGATTAGGGAGTTTTAGATACCGTGACAGAGTCAATCTATGAAAAAAGAGAGTCCGTAAAGGGTAAAATAACTTACCTCGCCCGGCTGGGCGCGCATGGCTGTACCTGCGATCTTTGGTAGCGGATGTCGGGGAACAGCGCCTTTGAACAACACCTTCGAGGCATCTTCGCACGGATTGTCGAAGAGCCGGCTCAAGGTTCGATGCTATGCCGGATCGAACTCCCACAAATTGAAGGCCCATTGTTGGCATGGAAGAATCCGGCGGATGAGCATCACCTGGATTACGTCGACAAGCCTGAGATTCTTGTCCACCAGGTTTCGGACACATGTCTGGGGTCCGAATAGCTCTTCCAAATTCACCCACGTCAGGCCCGTCTCTTTCCATGACGAGAGCCGTGTGGGGAAGCCAGATCTAAATTCGGGGGTCGCGTGGCTCGGTGATGTAGAACCACCCCGATTGCCACTCCTTTATTGTCTCCACAAAGGCGCCCTCGAGCCATAGGACCTTGGCCATCTTGCCAACCATGGTGCCTCCGCACTGGGCTGACGGCCGCCCACTACCTCTCTACTGAAGCGTTGAAGATCTTCAGCCATAAGCGAAGTGGGGCCGGATGCAGAGGAAGGCCTCACACTGACGATAAACGCAGATGTTGAGGACGAAATTAAAGCCAGGTCGTGGAAGTCCGTGCCGTAGTAGAACATGAGCCCCGGACAAATGGGTGAAGTGGAAAACCTAGTCCATGGAGGAAGTGGGGTAGAAACACTACCCTCTCATGGGGCCCGGGGTTGGAATGAGCTGCCCGCATCGGGCAGCTCAGACAGCGATGTTGCCGGACAAGTTCCGGCCTCCCACAGTTTTGTGATGTGCCCCTCCTTGACGGAGGAGGCCATCCACCTGCCTCCCGCTCCTGACATGGTTGGAGAAAGGTCGAGGTGGGATGTGCGGACTTGGGCGCTGGAGCTCGAAAAGCGGAAATGGATAAGCAAAGGAGGAAGAAGGCGAGGTGAAAAGGTGGATCCTTATCCCTTATATGGATGGACGAAGCTATGCGTCCCCCACCAGCCTGGTAAAACTCGCTTATTTCCCAAGCGCCGTAATCAGTGGCGCGGATGGGTTACCCACGTTCGTATTGATGAGAATCCCGAAAAAAGGGGCACGATCTATGCTTTGATAAGACGTGCCAAGTAAACCGCCTTGCTAAACACGCTGAGGTGGAACAGTAAAAACGATTCATATAAAGGCCTGGCCGTGGTGTGATGTCACGCCGCGGAATATGTCAGCAGATCTGTGCAAAAATTATTCTCTCTACGGTGTTATGTGGAACTTGTTTTTGCGAGCTTCTGACACTATCCTTGTGTTCAAAACCTTCTATGAAGTATTCGGAGGAGGAACCCGCCTTGCAATGCCGAAGACAATATGCGCGCCGGACTCGTCGTCATTGAAGCCTGGTTCAGGGGCTACTGAGATAGTCCCAGACTACGGGGTGTCCGGATAGCCGGACTATCATCACGGCCGGAGTCCAAGACTATGAAGATACAAGATTGAAGACTTCGTCCCATGTCCGGATGGGACTTTCCTTCGCGTGGAAGGCAAGCTTGGCGATACGGATATGTAGATCTCCTACCATTGTAACCGACTCTGTGTAACCCTAACCTATCCGGTATCAATATAAGTCGGAGGGTTTTTTAGTCCGTAGGGCCGAATAACAATCATACCATAGGCTAGCTTCTAGGGTTTAGCCACCTTGATCTCGTGGTAGATCTACTCTTGTACTACCCATATCATCAATATTAATCAAGCTGTGAGTAGGGTATTACCTCCGTCGAGAGGGCGAACACAGGTAAAAAGCTCTTGTGTCCCTTGTATCCTGTTACCATCCGCCTAGACGCACAGTTCGGGACCCCCTACCCGAGATCCGCCGGTTTTGACACCGACACCCGTCGTCGCGTGCCCGAGCACCGCCTGACTCGGCCACTCCCTGGCCACGCGGCTGGCCCGCCTCTGACCTCACACCTCTCCCCCTCTCACCTCCCTCGCTCATGGACGGACTCCACGAGCGCCACTGACCCAGCCTGGCCCCTCCCAACGGTCCCCAGGACCGATTCCGCGGGCACCTGCGAGTGCGGCTCATGGTGCACCATGGCCTCGCCTTATAGGGCCTCCCCTTGCTCTCCCTCATCTCCATTCACTCTCTCCCCCTCCCCTAGTCCTTCTGGATCAGCCCTCTCTCTCTCCCGCGTCCCCTATCCTCCTCCACAGCCAAAGAATCGCCGCCGGCCGCTAAAAGTCGTGATATCCCAAGCTCCTCACATGGGCATGAAGCACATGGACGGGATCGGCGCAATGCGCTGAGTCCTCCGGTGTGCTGAGCACCACCGCAGGCGCGAGGTAGCGGACGACCACCCTGCCAGCTATCAGAGGGCCCGCCCGTCAGCGGCAGAGGTGACCAAGCGGGCCCACCTGTCGGGTTAAGTGGAAACGGCTTCTAGCCGATCCGCTTGCCCCGCTAGGTGGCGCCTCTCTGTAGTCAGCCAAGGCGTCACCTCCTCCCTCACGCAATGAGCCACCGGGCCGAGCCCAAGAGGCGCTGTTTAGGCGGCCGCCCAGTCGCTTCTATAAGGTTGACATCTTTTCTTCCTTATTCTCTTTTTATAAATATTGTAAAATCTCTAGAGAATTCAGATGGACTCCAAATTTGATTATTCAAATTTCTAGTAGCTCATAAAATCATGATCTATCTCATGGTGCAACTTGCACATTTTTCCAGGAACTTTTTCTTCACAAACATTTATCAAATCTTGTTTTTCCATTTCTGTGATGAACTTTAGAAAATCACAGAGAGCCCATTTTTGATCCAAATTCCATGATTCAAATTCCTAGATGCTTATAAGTTCAAAACTTAGTTTTTGAACATTTTTCCTAGTACTTTCTATGCCACATAGAATATTGGTCCACTTGCATATATTGCCAACTTTGCAAATTCATAGGAAAATCATTTGAACTCCAAATCCAGTGAAACCAACTCCTAGGTGCTTCTAAAATTATTCCTTGTGAAATGGGTGCCTTTGCTCATTTTTCAAAGTAATTCTTCTGTACACTTCTTCCAAATCCACAAATCCCTTGATTCCATCATATTGACATGTTAAGAGATATCCATAGATCAAATCCCAATGAAACTACTTTGGTCATCCCTCATATGACCAAAGGTATCCTAGAAAAGTCCAACTTACATTTTTAGAGCACTTTTATTTTTGCCTCGTTGTTTTGCTTATTGTGATTGTTTCCGACGTTAGTTGATGAAGTAGACGGAGTACTTGGAGGAGGACCATAAGACTTGAAGACTCTGATGAACCAGGCAAGCAGCCCTTTGACCATGTCTATGAAACCCTTTTTATGCATGTCATATAGCACTTTCATTGCTTGCATCGGAGACATGATACTGTGATGACCAGATGGGGTGGTTTGCCACCATTACTTCCTCGTTGATACTTGCATTGTGCATGACCCTACCTTCTTATGAGGGTTATGCCGGTGGAAGTAGATAGGATGTTAAGTAGTGCTACACAAAAAGGGACGGGGATATGTGTCAGGACCCCGATTCCAAGTCACATCGATCTAGCCGGTAACACCTCATATCACTTTGCGGCCTCACGCACGGTATTCCCACGGGTGTCGCCTTACCATGGCCCGGGACCGTTTGCGCCTTTTGGCTCACGTATATGATAGTGTCGCTAGCATCCATATGACGAGAGAACCGGGCGACATGGCTAGTCGTGATCCCAAAGCGGCACTAACCCATGGGGACAGAGCATACATGAATCAACTTCGAGCATGTCGGTCGTAGCGTGTCAATCCGGCTGTAGCACTGGCTATGAGGACTCAGGAACCCGGGCTGTAGTAGGTTAAGCGAGGACTCGGATGTCACCGTGACATTTCCCGGAGGGACGAACCTGAGAATGAAGTGAAACACATGCCACTTGATCATGTGTTCCGGAGCAGTAGTGCTGGGCTAGCAGGACTCCGGTGAACCGGGCTGTAGCGGACTACTATCGCTCAGGAAGCACTAGACTACATTTCCCATATGAGAGGCTGCCAAGGATAAACAACTAGATTGTCGGATCCCACACATACCAAGCATTTCAAACATACACACAATATGCTCGATATGTGTAAATACAACATGGCATCACAACATAACTATATGACTCAAGTATTTATTCATTAAGCTCCGAGGAGCCAAGTATTAGAAACATGGGTCTCATGACCCCAACATACAGAGCATACAACAACAAGCACATGCGGAAGCCTAACCTGTCTGAGTACAGACAACTACAAATGAAGAAGGCTGAGAAGCCTGACTATCTACTAGATCCCGTCGAGGGCACAAGATCGTAGCTGAGGTATCAAGCTAAACGTCGAAGTCCATGCGGAACTACTAGCGAGACGGAAGTCTCTCTGCAAAAATATAAATTAAGCAAACGTGAGTACAAATGTACCCAGCAAGACATACATCAGAACTATCTACATATGCATCAGTATCAACAAAGGGGAAAGGTGGGGTTTAAGCATGTAAGCCAGCTTTGACTCTGTGGCTATCTGAACTACATTGCAAGTAACTCTTTTGAGGTGGGCGCACACGAGTCCACATATTCACCATACCACTACACCACTATGGATCCGCTCCCGTCTTCCTACGATAAGGCCATCCATAGCACTCACGCTTATCTTGCGCATTTTAGAGTATCCACTTTCACTTGTCTATGAACTATGCAAGGGGTCCAAGTTTCCATATCCGAGGAATCCTGGCCATTCTAATAGATAATGATAACCCCGTAGGGGTGTACTTCTTCACACATGCTCGCCAGCCACTTACCACCATATGCGCATCGCGTATCTAAGGCAACCTTCAAGCGGAAGCCTGGCGAGGAGTCGGCCACAGCCTAACCACACAAGTCTCTCGTCCAGGTTTATCGCCTATTCGGGTTCCATCCGCAAGGAGATCCGGCCGGGGTGTCGCTCACGGCCCCAAGTGATGTGAGCAGGGTTCCCAAGCCCACCAACCGGGTGCCACTTGGTACACCGTGCCTCTCTGCCTAGTCTGTCCCAAGCCCACCTGTACCGGGTGCATCTTGGTAGACTACTTACACTACCTTCAAACTCCAGAAACTAGTTGAAACTCCTGGACAGAGATCAAGTTGATTAATAAGTCGAGAGAGCTTGGAGCGCACAGAGCCCAATGTGTGGTAGTAACTTGTTCATGGATCACAAACCACGTAACTTCAGTTCTGAGGGCGGGCTGCAATGAGACAACCCACCATGTACTCCTACATGGCCTCTCACCGCTACCTTTACCAAATCGTGTTCACACACTTAGCTCTCAACAGTGGGACATGTTCACACCTCCGATTCATCCCCGATGAATCGGACACAACGACGCAACTCTAAGCGATGGCAGGCATGACAAACAAGCATGAATGAGTGGGCACATCAGGGCTCAAACAACTCCTACTCATGCTAGTGGGTTTCATCTATTTACTGTGGCAATGACAGGTCATGCAGAGGAAAGGGTTCAGCTACCGCAGCAAGTAACAAATATGTCGTTGTTGTCCTAATGCAGTAAAAAAGAAGCAGGCGAGAGAGTGGGATTGTATCGAGAATGAACAAGGGGGTTTTGCTTGCTCGCACTTACGAAGATAGAATAGTTCTTCATCGGTGTCATCGAACACGTCGTCGAATGTAAGTCTCACCGGGAGGGGATAACACCAGCAAACAAGAAAGAACACAATCAATGCAATGCAACAATATGATGCATGAATGTGACATGGCAATATGCTATGGTTTGAGCTAATGCAACTAGCAACAGATTAAATGAAGTTGGTTTGAATACAAGATTCAAATTCAAACTCCATATGTGATTAATCAAATGCCATTTAGTTGATTTGACCTAAACAGTGAACAAAAGTTGTTCTAACATGCATGAAAATGATACAGATGGATAGATTGGATTTTTCTGATCATTTTTCATATATAATTTATTTCATTTGGACATTTTCTAGAATTTCCTGAATTAAATTAAATCCAGAAAATGCATTACTGCGTCAGCACTACGTCAGCATGACATAAGCGAGTCAACGGGGCAGCCCAGGTCAAACTGACCAGTGGGACCCGTGTCGGTCTGTAACGGGCAGGAATAGACGCGGCTTTGTCTTGCGCCAGGTCAACGTTGACGTGGCATGGTCAACCGATGTGGGGCCGGCCGTGTTAATCTAAACTAAGCGAAGAAAATAATTAAAAAATTCGGGTTAAGGCATGGGGCCCACTAGTCAGTGGATCTAGGGTTGATTAGTTGGATCATTAGCACTAATTAAGCGTGCCACATCGGCAGTCGCCGGAGTATCGCCGGCACCGACCAAAGCTACGGCGGAAGCTTCGCCGGGCTGCTTGGTAGTGAATGGGCCAGCGAAGGCCACCAGAAGATAGCCCGCACACGCCCGTATCTAGCCGGCTGCTCTGGAGCCCACGGGGTGGCCAGAAACGACGGCCACGACCATGGAGGCAGCGGCCAGAGTTTGGTGGTGCACAGGCACGGGCTACGGAGCACGGGGAGCCCGACTGGGCTTGTCTACGGCTTCCTGGCGTAACCAGGAGAACGACCGCGCGCTCAGGTGCGACTACCGCGAGCTAAAGCGACGGCGGCAAAGAGGACGCCAGTGGTGAGCTCACGGCATGGTGGGGATCGGAGCTAGCGAGCATAAACGAGAGAGGGAGGGGACGGGTTCGACGCGGAAGCTCACAGAGAGGCTAGCGGAGGGGTCGGCGAAGCGTTGAGGGCGGCGGTGGGCAGCGAATCGGCCAGGCGGCAATCGTCGGGGGCAGAGGATGATGACGAAAGGCGATGGCAGCGTTCAGGCTTCCAGGCGCCTTCCGTCTTGGTGAGGAGTAAGAGGGGACGAGGCGGGGCTTCTTAAGCGCGTCGGCGAGGGGAGCACGGTGGCCGTGGCGAACAAGCGTCAGCGGCAACGACGAGCTCACGCTTCGAAGCGCGTCTTGGAGAGAGAGCGAGGAGGGGGAGGAGCGAGGGAGAGCACGCGAGGGTTCCAGGCGTCGTGGCGTCGCGAGAGTCATCCAGCGTCGGCGGGGTGCACCTGTGGCAGGCAGGAGGTGGCAAGGCTGGCACACGCCTGCGCCAGCCTCCTCGGGCGATGGAGAAGATGACTGCAGCTGGGCTGCATAGTAGCGAGGTTGCGTGGGTGGGTTAGCCTCTCTGGTGGGCTTCGCAAGTGAGGCCGGAGTAAGGGTCTGAGTACTCCCTCACCTTTCTGTTTCTATTTTAATTATTGTTTTCTATTTGTTTCAATCTGTTTTGATTTAGTTCAAGCACTAAATCATTTTTGTTTCTTCTGATAATTTTTGCAGGGACTGAAAGGAATATTCTAGAGCCCCTCACAAATACCAGAATTATTGAAGCATTAAATATATTTATAACATATATTTGCTCCGACTCAAATACAATATGTATTAGTTCAAAGATCCAAAATGTCATGGAAAATTGTGCATCATCTCTGGTTACTGTTTCCAGCATTTTCCAAAAATGATGAACATTTTTGAAAGCCACTTTGGGTTCACTAAAAATATCTTGGTTGAACCTATTGATTTCCTTTGATGCTAGGGTTTGAAACAATCCCCATTTCAGATTCAAAAGAATTTAAACATGATGCAACACATGACTAGCTAGCTCAGTGCATACTAGAACTAGGGATGTGACAACTCACCCCTACTAAACAAGAATCTCGTCCCGAGATTCAAGACGTGAGGTAAGGAGACAGAGGGGATACAGAGCTAACTTGTTCTTCATGATCCAACTTGCACTTTGTAAGAACGTTGATTCGACCATCATCTTGATCTTGACATGTAGCTTTGAGAACTTCATCCAATATGACAACGAGAGGAAAGGGAGAATTTTAGAAGAATCGATCTTCTTGAGGTTCGAGCAACTTAGGATCATCACAAGGATCACAAGATCAACTCACGGAATGCGACATAGAAACATCTCTGGAGCTGAGATGCAAAACATGCGTTAGGAGAAACAGAATAAACAATTTGACGAGGTGACAAGGTAGCGAGGAAAAATTGCCATGACCTATAAGGGGGCACCTCGGAGAAGGTGACTCGTAGAATTATTCCTTAAGTAGCAAAAGAATTACTTTTGATCTGAGAGATCATTGAAAATCTTCATACCAGCCCAGGGTAATTTGCAATCGACTACTTGAAGGAGCTCGGAAGAATGGCATATCCCGACTAAAATGGATGATGTGGACTACCTTGTTGAAGACAATGCGATGGATGATTTGCTTATCATTAGAAATGGATGGGATCCTTGGTAGGACCACCTCTGAAGATGATCCTGAACAACAATTGCTGAGAAGGGCAATCCAAGGGGAACTGGTACATTGGCGGTGCAAGATGAGAACAAAACGCAACTGCTGGAGATGTTCTAACCATCATATCTGCCTGAGATTCAGATCTGGTTAGTAACAGGATTCTTCAGACTCAACATGTCTGGAAAAGAAAGTTTGCAACACAAATCGACAAGACGATGTTGCGAGATTCTCGGGAAACGAACTGCAATAGCAAGCTCCAAAACATGAGCTGGTTCTGCTACACACATGTGAACACGCGGTCCCAGACAAGCATGACCACACAGTAGTCTTACAACAAAACACTACCGAGTTCAGGTGGGGAACCATCGTCGAGGATATCGAAGTCTTGTGCATTACCATGGATTAGCACTTAACTCCTTCTCCTAGAACAAATCAGTCAGTGGCTTGGTGTGCTAGGGAATACATATGGAGTGGAGGTAATTAATCTACCAAACCATAGAATACATTCGCACATGCATAACTGACACAGGATGGTACGGAGGAAATAAAACCATCTTTCTCGAACTCGCGGCGGCAACTAGCATGAAATGCGCATGAATTCGAGGAGGTCACTTCTTCCATCCAAGCATAAGCTTCATGAACGGAACACGAAGGCATTGCTTACAAAGTTTTCAACACTAGGTTGATGTTCAACATGAATCATGGGGAGACAAAATGCTGGCGATGGGCTCAACACAGCAACTCATCGTAATTTCCATATCACCTGGACTTCCACCATCATGTGAACACGGTGATAGCATCGGTCAGACCAAAAGATGTAATGGTGTATGCTCGAGGGATCAACCACGAGTAAGAAAACATTACGAACATCGTTGGTTCTGATGTGACTTGACGATAGCCCATACTCAAGTCAAAGTTTTGACAAGGCACTAGATCCAACAACTGATCACGAGGACCAATCAATGGAGATATCATCTTTCTTCAACACACACACGCACAGAAGATATCCCTTAGAGATGAACTAAGTTAAGCAAAGCTTTATCTTCCAACTCTCCAATTTGTTGTCTAGCTCAGCCAACTAGCTCAGGGATATCCAACACAGATTCTTGGAGAATGGGTGGTTTAGAGGAAAACCAACATGATCACGAACTCAACATATCGGTCAGGTGACAACCTGGTAACACTTCCGAGAAGATTTTCGGAACATCACGAACCACCGATATGTCTCTAAGCTCGAGAACAATCTTGCTGTTCAAGGCAAGATGACATGATCAGAAGAGTGAGGGATTGACACAGTCCTAACTAATTGATCGAAGAGTGCACCAGAAATAAGGAGTAGGTAGCACGGTCAATCTTAGGATGATGATTTAATAACCAACACGCTAAGAATGATAATAGTGTCCATTAACTACCAAGCAACACAGTTGCTAGGAGTATTGATTCCACACAACACGATTCACTTGTCGGCATTCCGGTTGCGATAACACAACACCGAGGAATGAACAATGATGACAAGAAGTATTACTGCGTCAAGAATTCATAAGAGGTGGTGCAATTCTCATGACACTCTTGACATAAAGATGGTAATACTCAAGGTACGATGAGCAAAAGCTGGTTTGGCATTTTGATCCGCGGAATACAACCGCTTTGACCCAATCCTAGAAATGGATGAGAATCTTTTGGAGCTCGTTTCTCCTAGTCATTCCGGATAGAATGGCTTGGCCGGGCCACAAGAGTAGTGGCATCGATGAACACGAATGCATAACTACTCCACGACTATCAATCGATAGAGCGAGGGCGAGAAAACAACTAAGAGGGACAACTCAAAGGAACACATGTTTTTCTGAGTTGTGAATGCATGGATTAGTATGCCGAACAAATTCAGCATATTTCTTCCGGATAACCCATGCAGAGAGGTTGAACTGGCAGAGTCGCAAAATAGAACGGAAAACCCATCAAGAGCACTCTTGTCGTGACCTTGGTTCAAGGAACTTCTGCCAAGAATGGTTCATGGTATTTAGAAGAATGATGTACCACGGACCTCGAGAACTAATGCAAAGGTTACTAATATCCTAAAGGAACTAGCAACACTATCAACATCAGGCAAGTAGGGTGAATCTCGGGTTGAAGAACCCAGGAATAGAATGCCTACTAACTAATAACATCACGGGATGCTTTCAAGAATAATGGCCAGAATCATCACACTGGGGATACAAAACATGGCTAGATTACTGTGTGACTCCCTAAACACCTAGGGTCATAATAATAGCTCCAACATATATGTCAAGGCAATAAATTATCTCAACGCACCGGTTAGTGTGCTTAGTCGACCATAAAGGACATCGGGAATGGAAAGAAAGGATTTGCAAATGCATCGGACTATTTAGAGACACAGGATGACTCGGACAAAGATACTTGGCTGTAAATGCTCAAAGATTTGAGACATGCTACCAAAAATGGTGGCATAACCACTCAGAAGCACAATATCAAGGGTTCGAAATCAATAGTTAACATATGGAAGTAGTAGGAACTGAAATGAAGCTTGAAACCAATAATCATATAAGTCTATGGATTAGTAACACGTCATCCTAATGGAGATATGAGAAGCCTAGTTTTTAATCCCCGTAGAAGAGAAGAGGATGACTCAGATCAGAAGGCCATGAGGTATAAGGAGTAAAAAGAGCCTTACGTTCCTTCCACAATCAATTCCTTACATAACTAAAGCATTTATAGACACAACTTGACCAGTTTGGCATTGTAATCCTCACAGGCGATGGGGCTCGATACCAAAGCTGTTAGGACCCGATTCCAAGTCACATCGATCTAGCCGGTAACACCTCATATCACTTGGCGGCCTCACATACGGTATTCCCACGAATGTCGCCTTACCATGGTCTTGAACCGTTTATGCCTTTTGGCTCACGTATATGATAGTGTCACTAGCATCCATATGATGAAGAACCCGGGCCGACATGGCTAGTCGTGAACCCAAAGCGGCACTAACCCATGGGGATAGGCATATATGAATCAACCGAGCATGTCGATTGACAGCGTGTGAATCCGGGCTGTAACCTTTGGGCTAACAGGACTCGAGGAACTCAACATGCTTGCAGGCTAAGCAGGACTCGGATGTCACCGCGTGACATTTCCCGAAAGGCGATGTACACGAGAACAAAGTGAAACACATCTTGGCAAATCAAGTGTTCCGGAGCGGTAGTCTTTGGGCTAGCAGGACTCCGGTGAACTGGTACATGGCGGACTACTATCGCTCAGGAAGCACTAGCCTACATTTCCCCATATGAGAGGCTGCCAAGGACAAACAACTAGATTGTCGGATCCCACACATACCAAGCATTTCAAACATACACACAATATGCTCGATATGTGTAAATACAACATGGCATCACAACATAACTCTACGACTCAAGTATTTATTCATTAAGCTCCGAGGAGCCAAGTATTACAAACATGGGACTCATGACCCCAACATACAGAGCATACAACAACAAGCACATGCGGAAGCTTAACTGTACGAGTCTGAGACAACTACAAATGAAGAAGGTCGAGAAGCCCCGACTATCTACTAGATCCCGTCGAGGGCACAAGATCGTAGCTGAGGTATCAAGCTAAACGTCGAAGTCCATGCGGAACTACTAGCGAGACGGAAGTCTCTCTGCAAAAACATAAATTAAGCAAACGTGAGTACAAATGTACCCAGCAAGACTTACATCAGAACTATCTACATATGCATCAGTATCAACAAAGGGGGAAAGGTGGGGTTTAACTGCAGCAAGCCAGCTTTCACTCTATGGCTATCCGGAACTACGACTGCAAGTAACTCTTTTGAGGTGGCGCACACGAGTCCACATATTCACCATACCAATACACCACTATGGATCCGCTCCCGTATTCCTACGAGAAGGCCATCCATAGCACTCACGCTTATCTTGCGCGTTTTAGAGTATCCACTTTCACTTGTCTATGAACTATGCAAGGGGTCCAAGTTTCCATATCCGAGGAATCCGGCTATTGAATAGATAATGATAACCCCTGCAGGGTGTACTTCTTCACACACGCTCCGCCACTTACCACCATGTACACATCGTGTATCTCGGCAACCTTCAAGCGGAAGCTTTGGCGAGGAGTCGGCCACGACCTGACTAACCACACAAGTCTCTCGTCTAGGTTTATTGCCTATTCGGTTCCATCCGGAAGGAGATCCGCCGGGTGTCGCTCACGGCCCCAAACGATGTGAGCCTTGAGGTTCCCAAGCCCACCAACCGGGTGCCACTTGGTACACCGTGCCACTGTGCCTAGTCTGTCCCAAGCCCACCTGTACCGAGTGCCACTTGGTATACTACTAACACTACCTACAAACACCAAAAACTAGTGGCAACTCACAGGGATGTAGATCAAGTTGATTAATAAGTCGAGAGCTTGGAGCGCCAGAGCCCAATGTGTGGTAATGCTTGTTCATGGATCACAAACACAGAACTCAGTTCCTGAGGACGACTGCAATGAGACAACCCACCATGTACTCCTACATGGCGACTCACCGCTAACTTTACCAAATCGTGTTCACACACTTAGCTCTCAACCGTAGGACATGTTTACACACCTCCGATTCATCCCGATGAATCGGACTGACTCAACTCTAAGCAAGAGTGGCAGGCATGACAAACAAGCATGAATGAGTAGGCACATCAGGGCTCAAACAACTCCTACTCATGCTAGTGGGTTTCATCTATTCTTGTGGCAATGACAGGTCATGCAGAGGAAAGGGGTTCAGCTACTGCAGCAAGTAACAAATATGTCGTTGTTGTCCTAATGCAGTAAAAGAGAGCAGGAGCGAGAGAGTGGGATTGTATCGGAATGAACAAGGGGGTTTTGCTTGCCTGGCACTTCTGAAGATAGAATAGTTCTTCATCGGTGTCATCGAACACGTCGTCGGAACGTCGTCTACCGGGAGGGGATAACACCGGCAAACAAGAAAGAACACAATCAATGCAATGCAACAATATGATGCATGAATGTGACATGGCAATATGCTATGGTTTGAGCTAATGCAACTAGCAACAGATTAAATGAAGTTGGTTTGAATACAAGATTCAAATTCAAACTCCATATGTGATTAATCAAATGCCATTTAGTTGATTTGACCTAAACAGTGAACAAAAGTTGTTCTAACATGCATGAAAATGGTACAGATGGATAGATTGGATTTTTCTGATCAATTTTCATATATAATTTATTTCATTTGGAGTTACGGTCGAATTTATATGAATTTTAGAAGTTTAGGACATTTTCTGGAATTTCCTGAATTAAATTAAATCCACAAAATGCATTATCACACAAGACTACGTCAAGATGACATAAGCGAGTCAACAGGGCAGCCAGGTCAAACTGACCAGTGGGACCCGCGTGTCGATGTAACGGGCAGGAATAGAGGCTGACAATTGGGGCCGGTCAGCGTTGGCGTGGCATGGTCAATCGATGTGTGGGGCCGACGTGTTAATCTAAACTAAAATGTAAAATAATTAAGGGTTAGTTAAGGCATGGGGCCCACTAGTCAGTGGCTCTAGGGTTGATTAGTTGGATCATTAGCACCAATTAAGCGAGCCACATCGGTAGTCCGCGGAGTATCGCCGGCGGCGACCAAAGCTACGGCGGAAGCTCGCCGGGGCTGCTACAGGCGGCGGGTGGACGCGCGAAGGCCACCAGAAGATAGCCCGCACATGCCCGCATCTAGCCGGCTGCTCGGGAGGCCGCGGGGTGGCCAGAAACGACGGCCACGACCATGGAGGCAGCGGCCGGAGTTCGGTGGTCTGCATGACCTGGGCTACGGAGCACGGGAGCCCCAGGGTTGTCTACGGCTGGCGTAACGAATGGAGCACGACTGCAGCGAATGCGACTACCGCGAGCTAAAGCGGCAATGCAAAGAGGACACCGGCGCGTGAGCTCACAGACAGGTGGGAGATCGGAGCTAGCGAGCATAAACGAGAGAAGGAGGGGACGGGTTCGACGCGGAAGCTCACAGAGAGGCTATCAGAGGGGTCGGCGGGCGCGGGGAAGGCCGGTGGGCAGCGAATCGACGGGCGGCACTCGTCGGGGCAGAGGATGTTGATGAAGGCGATGGCGGCTTTCCAGGCCTTCCGGCGCCTTCCGTCTTGGTGAGGAGTTAGAGGGGACGGCGGGCTTCTTGGCGTCAGGCGAGGAGCAAGGTGGCTGTGGCGAACAGCGTCGGCGGCAACGAGCTCCGCTTCAAGGCAAGGGAGAGAGAGCAGAGGAGGGGGAGGAGCGAGGAGAGCGCGAGGGGTTCCAGTGGCGCTGGCGCCGCGAGAGTCGCCCAGTGTCGGGGGGTGCACGCAGGCAGGCAGGAGGTGGCTGCCGGGACACGGCACACGCCTGCCCTCCTCGGGCGCGGTGTGGAGAAGATGACTGGCAGCTGGGCTGCACAGTAGCGGGCCGCGTGGGTGGGTTGGCCTCTCTGGTGGGCTTCGCAAGTGAGGCCAGGTAAGTTACAGGTACTCCCTCCTGCTCTGTTTCTATGTTAATTATTGTTTTCTATTTGTTTCAATCTGTTTTGATTTAGTTCAAGCACTAAATCATTTTTGTTTCTTCGATAATTTTGCAGGACTGAAAGGAATATTCTAGAGCCCCTCACAAAATAACAGAATTATTGAAGCATTAAATATATTTATGACATATATTTGCTCCAACTCAAATACAATATGTATTAGTTCAAAGATCCAAAATGTCATGGAAAAATGTGCATCATCTCCAGTTATCTTGTTTCAAGATTTTCCAAAAATGATGAACATTTTTGAAAGCCACTTTGGATTCACTAAAAATATCTTGGTTGAACCTATTGATTTCCTTTGGTGCTAGGGTTTGAAACAATCCCCATTTCAGATTCAAAAGAATTTAAACATGATGCAACACATGACTAGCTAGCTCAGTGCATACTAGAACTAGGGATGTGACAATATGCATGGTGATGGAGACAAAGTATTTTCAAAAGACTTCTCGAAAACCCCATCGGGTGCCACTTATGCCCGGGGGAGATGATGAGTTGGGTAGCCACTTGATGACGAAGTGGTGTACCAAGGCAAGTGTGTGTGTGTTGTTTTTTTCAAAACGTATTGGTTTAAGTTGCGACCGTTATTCCAACCTTACATGCGCAACCACTCTACCCTTATATGGGAAAGGGCATTATTGATTACCTAGACCGATACTAGCTTGGAGCCCGACATTACTAGTGACGGGGAGAGTTGGTGCTCTCTCTCGGACGGGTCTTGCTGTAGGGCGGCCAAGAACATTTTTATGGGGCACCGGACACACCGTTGGTACCCCGTGCCAGTGGAATGTGACGAATATGGGAGCGAGGCTCCACAATTTTAAGATGTGAAATATTGGGCACGGGGGTTACTACCAATTGAGTGGACTCTATGTTCATGTTGTCTAGGGAAAGATAGTGATCGCGTGCTTACCCCGGGTACTTGAGGTACCGCGGGTCGTGGATGACACGAAAGTTCCCCAGATCGTGTGGGTAAAGTGTGCAACCTCTGCAGAGTGTAAAACTATTCGAATAGTCGTGTCCACGGTCAAGGATAGTTGGGTAACCGCTCTAGGGCTACGTCCACATGTTTACAAACCAGTGTGTGTTTGGATAAGTGGGAAGAACTACTTGGGTCAAGTCAAAGGACTTGACATGATTGAGTTGGGTTGATGCCCACTCTATTTATGTTGATATTTGTAACCTGTCCTCATGGTTACTTGAATTCTCATGATGCATGTCTTACAAGTTGTTGAACATGTCATTGCACTCAAAACTATCTTTCTGCAAAAATTTACCTATATGATGCATTGTTGTATCTTGAACCAAAACATAGGTTGCTTGCGAGTACATTCAAAGTACTCATTGGCTTGCCACTGGTTATTTTATTGGCCAGGCTTGAAAGAACAGGATATGATGAAGAATACTTCGGCGAAGAACATGCGAACTAGGACGCTTTCCCAGTCGGAATGCCTGTAGGGTTAAGGCAGATGGCATGGGTCCAAGTTATCGACGAAGATTTCCGCTGCGAATTTATACTCAAGACTTGACCATAATGGTCATAAATTAGGTAAGACGGTATGTATGGATGTAAGACTCTTGTTATTCAGCTTCTGTGTGTTCAGTGAGCATTGATCTCTGGGATCACTGTACACGTGCAATCGGTGATCACGACTTATGAGTCGGGGTCCCCATAGAGCTGGTATCAGAGCCATCCTGACTGTAGGAAGCCTTAGTTAGCATGGTCGTTAGTGAGGGTAAAACTATTTCCAAAACTATTACTAGTTTTCAAAACTATCTATACTTCTCTTCCCTTCTCAGTTTTTCGAAAACTAAGATATACTTTCCTCTTCCCTTCAAAATTTTAAATGGTCGCTAGTACCCTTATGCCCACGACCAACGGATTCCTTGTAATCCTCGTGAGTAACCTAGAAGGACGACGCCTTGCCAGACATTCGCCCACGTCTTCTGAACACAAGTTTGGCGACACCACGATAGGACGATACCAATAGAAGATACCGTCTCGAGGAATGAGGACATCGAGACCCATAGGATGGTGACACCCTTGAATTTGTCCCAGGATGATGCAACCTTGTCCTATGACGATCAGGGGGTAAGATATGCAAGACCATGATATACATCGCTAATAGAGTAATCTTGTCACTACCGTTGTTATATCGGCAACCACCGGTGGATGAGAACCTCGCCATTTGGTCCACCTCACTATAGTGAGCAGGAAAACGGTTCTCTTCATCCCCCGCTCTTGGTGTTGATGTTGTCATCAACGTAACCGACATGTTGGACCTCTACTATGCCTTGTTAATGTCATTACATAAAGGATTACCTACTTGGTACCATCAACGCCTTAGAAGACAAAAAGGGATCGTCATGATTAAGAAGACAACAGAAGACCGAGTCAATGCCTGCTACGAGGAGCCACCTTCACCCCATCACTTCAACATGCGAGAAGTTGTTGAAGAATCTTCAGGCTCAACCTGGATCGTTTCATCGAACAACTACAAGAGACGTAGCAACACCTGAGGAAAACCCAGAGACTGCATGAGGCACGGAGCAAAGCACGACTACTGAATCCGAGAACCCCTAGGGTAGGATGAGTCGTGTACCCCCTATGCGCAGTCGAGTCCGTATGATGGTTTTAATAGAACCATGATTGCGTGTTGCTTGTTTTTATTTGTTTGTGTTTTGATATCAGTCGCCCTTTTTGCCCTAGGCGACAAGTACGTAACTATATCACCTTACTTATCTTAATGCTTGTGTTTGGCCCTTCCGGCACTTGTTGTATGCACTTGCACTATAGAACCCCCTTTAGGCATTCCCGTCCTCTATGCTACTTCTCCCTCTCATCTCTCTCATCAACTGAAGGCTAGCAAGACAAGGTACACCAAGGGTTCTATTTTGGAACCAACTAGCACTGAGGACTTTTGCTACAACCTCCATGACCGAGTGCTACCCTGTAGAGTTAAGTTTAACCCTCCAGATTAGAAACCCATCCCCAGACCCTTCGAGATCACTCCAAGATTTAACAACCCCTCTGAGATCACTACAAGACGAAGAGAAGACAAGCATTACTGAGTTGCGACCTGAGTTACCTGATGTGCACAATGCTTTCCATGCATCACAACCACGGAAGTGTTTCCAACTTCCTAACTTGCCCGATCTCTACGAGGGCGTTGACCACCGAGCCATCGACCCCTAGCCCAACCTAACCTACCGCGAGCTACCCATTAGCAACCTGGGTCAAGAAGAGCGTCACACACGAAGCCACACCATCCAGTACTTCAAGTTCAATGGAGCACTACACGGAAGCAGAAGCAACATAAGGACTTGAAGACTACCCCAGATCCAAGTTTCTGTATCCCTTTCCACGCCTAGTTTGGGAATCTCGGGGATGAGATTCTTGTAAGGGGGGTAGGTCTGTCACACCCTGATTTTCATGCCACTACACTTAAGCTAACAAACATGATAAAATGTGGTTTGACAAAAACTTTTGGGTGTTTTGGACCTTGCCTTGATTGGTTTTTGTCTGTTGTTTGCAAGTGCTCTAAAAATAAAATAAATCCTCCAACTCTTATACTCCTTCTCCTTGATCCAAAAACCTTTCCCAATGATCATGCCATGTGTATAGGACATAAAATAATTTCTAATAAAAATAATTTGGCCAAATAGATTTTTCAAAAACCCTTGAATTGAGGTTTGCACTTCAAGTACTTAATTAAGGGCAGTAAATATATTTCCAAAAATATATTTGACTCCTATTAGATATAGGATACCATAAACCACAAAAATATAATTTTAAAAGTTATTTTCCTATTTTATTTAAAAGATTTTTCTTAAGGCCAGAAATGGTCTTCAATAGGGAAAAATTATTTTATTGTTTCAAAAATATTTGGTAAAACCTAGGGAAACTCAGTGGACATATATTGTCCATATATAAGAGTTTCAAGACATGGTCATGTTAAAAATATTGGTTAAAACCCTCAAAAACCCTTTCTGGATATTTCAAGCTTTTGAAATATTTACAAAGGAAATATTATCCTAAAATTCCAAGAAAATTCTAGCATGTCACATATGACATGTGTGATGATCTTGACATGTATCATGTCATGGAGAATAGTATAACCCCATGAAATCCTCTCAAAACCATTTCTGTCCATTTTGAAGTTTGAGCAACTTTACATTGCCAAACATGTCCAAATGTTCTCAAACCTTGTGAACATGCTCAAATGGTCTAATCATTCATCTATACCAAATGGCACAAGTTGGAGAAAATGTTATATTGATCAAAGTGCCCCAAAACCCTCTCTGACTGTAATCAAATTTGAACAACTTTGTACTACCAACTTTCTCTCCTTGACCCCAACTTTTGTGAGCATGTTCACATGGCCAAATGAGGCCACTACACCAAGTGGTGCATCAAGGAGAAGTGATTTGCTCAACTAGATCTACACAAGTCCAATTCTGTTGATTTCTAGGGTTTACAAAAGTTACATTATGAACCTTGTCCAAATGAGCTCAAAGTTGGTGGAAGGCCCTAATTGTATGTGCCATTTCACCCTGTGGAGTCTCATGCCAAATGGAATTCGTTTACCTGCCCACACCAACAACAAACACCTTCTGCCACCTTACCAAAATTCCATTTTGACCACTTCCACTAATCTCCATAACCCTATCTTTTTACCACAGCCCCTCCTAGTTCCCTTCTACCTCCAGTAAAAAGCTCCAACCCTGGTTCAATAATTGAGGATGGTAAAACCCTGGTTTTACCCTCCCTTTTCACCATGGCAGCACCTCTTTTCCCTCCCCCCCCCTTCTTTCTTATGGACTTGCCTTAACTACTAAGCTTTATGGAGCATATCAGAAACCCCCACGAGCGAGTGGATAGGCTTGGCATCGCCAAGACGAAGCCATTTGCATGCCATGGCATGCAATGGTCGTTGCTTCGAGCGGCTACAAAGTGCACTGTGTGCACCAGATGTCAGCCGCCCTCCGCCTGATGCTCCCATCAACCTTGGGCACCGGAACGTGTCCCCGAGGCCGCCTCGGCGTGCGTGACACGCTACGCGGTCGGCCCCCTCCTTGTTCTCTCTCCTTTGAGCCCGTCGTCGCATGCCCGAGCACCGCCCGACTCGGCCACTCCCTGGCCACGCGGCTGGCCTGCCTCTGACCTCACCCCACTCCCCCTCTCACCTTCCTCGCTCCTGGACGGACTCCACGAGCGCGACTGACCCAGTCTGGCCTCTCCCAACGGTCCCCAGGACCAATTCCGTGGGCACCTGCGAGTGCGGCTCACAGTGCACCATGGCCTCGTCTTATTGGGCCTCCCCTGGTCTCTCCCTCATCTCCATTCACTCTCTCCCCCTCCCCTAGTCCTTCTGGATCAGCCCTCTCTCTCTCTCGCATCCCCTATCCTCCTCCACAGCCAAAGAATCGCCGCCGGCCGCCGCCAAAATTCGTGATATCCCGAGCTCCTCCGCGGGCGCGAAGCACATGGACGGGATCGGCGCACTGCGCTGAGTCCTCCGGTGTGCTGGGCACCATCGCAGGTGACCGGAGCCGCCGGGACGGGCGCCGGTGCCGCTCGGCCGTGCCTCCCCTGTCGCTCCTCTCCCTCAGGCTTGAGGTAGCGGACGACCACCCCGCCAGCTGGCAGGGAGCCCGCCCGTCAGCAGCAGTGGTGACCAAGCCGGCCCACTTGTCGGGTTAAGTGGAAACGGCTTCTAGCCGATTCCGCTTGCTTGTTGGTGGCGCTCTCTCTGTGAGTGCGCCTTGCCAGGCGTCACCTCCTCCCTTAGAATGGTGAGCCACTGGCCGAGCCCAAGAGGCGCTATTTATTGAGCTTCGCCAAAGGCGCTTTATAAGGTTGACATCTTTTTTTCCTTTTTCTCTTTTTATAAATATTGTAAAATCGCTAGAGAATTCAGATGGCCTCCAAATTTGATGATTCATATTTCTAGTAGCTCATAAAATCATGATATATCTCATGGTGCAACTTGCACATTTTTCCAAGAACTTTTTCTTCACAAACATTTATCAAATCATGTTTTTCCATTTCTGTGATGAACTTTAGAAAATCACAGAGAGCCCAGTTTTGCTCCGAATTCCATGATTCAAATTCTTAGATGCTTATAAGTGCAAAACTTAGTTTTTGAACATTTTTCCTAGTACTTTCTACGCCACATAGAATATTGGTCCACTTCTCCATATATTGCCAACTTTGCTAATTCATAGGAAAATCATTTGAACTCCAAATCAAGTGAAACCAACTCCTAGGTGCTTCTAAAATTATTCCTTGTGAAATGGGTGCCTTTGCTCATTTTTCAAAGTAATTCTTCTGTACACTTCTTCCAAATCCACAAATCCCTTGATTCCATCATATTGAAATGTTCAGAGATATCCATAGATCAAATCCCAATGAAACTACTTTGGTCATCCCTCATATGACCAAAGGTATCCTAGAAAAGTCCAACTTACATTTTTAGAGCACTTTTATTTTTGCCTCGTTGTGTTGCTTATTGTGATTGTTTCCGATGTTAGTTGACGAAGTAGACGGAGTACTTGGAGGAGGACCATAAGACTTGAAGACTCTGATGAACCAGGCAAGCAGCCCTTTGAACATGTCTATGAAACCCTTTTTATGCATGTCATATGGCACTTTCATTGCTTGCATCGGAGACATGATACTGTGATGACCACATGGGGTGGTTTGCCACCATTACTTCCTCGTTGATACTTGCATTGTGCATGACCCTACCTTCTTATGAGGGTTATGCCGGTGGGAGTAGATAGGATGCTAAGTAGTGCTACTTAAAAGGGACGGGATATGCATGGTGATGGAGACAAGGTATTTTCAAAAGACTTTTCGAAAACCCTATCGGGTGCCACTTATGCCCGGGGGAGATGATGAGTTGGGTAGCCACTTGATGAAGAAGTGGTGTACCGAGGCAAGTGTGTGTGTTGTTTTTTTAAAAACAGATTGGTTTAAGTTGCGACCGTTATTCCAACCATACATGCGCAACCACTCTACCCTTATATGGGAAAGGGCATTATTGATTACCTAGGCCGATACTAGCTTGGAGTCCGCATTACTAGTGATGGGGGAGAGTTGGTGCTCTCTCTCGGGACGGGGTCGTGCCAGGTAGGGCAGCCAAGAACATTTTTATGGGGCACCGGACACACCGTTGGTACCCGTGCCGTGGAATGAGCGAATATGGGAGCGAGGCTCCACAATTTTAAGATGTGAAATATGGGGCACGGGGTTACTACCAATCGAAAGTGGACTCTATGTTAGTGTCGTCTAGGGAAAGATAGTGATCGGTGCTTACCCCGGTACTTGAGGTATCATGGTCGTGGATGACACGAAAGTTCCCGGATCTTGTGGGTAAAGTGTGCAACCTCTGCAGAGTGTAAAACTATTCGAATAGCCGTGTCCACGGTCAAGGACAGTTGAGTAACCGCTCTTGGGCTACGTCCACATGTTTACAAACCAGTGTGTGTTTGGATAAGTGGGAAGAACTACTTGGATCAAGTCAAAGGACTTGACATGATTGAGTTGGGTTGATGCCCACTCTATTTATGTTGATATCTGTAACCTGTCCTGATGGTTACTTGAATTCTCATGATGCATGTCTTACAAGTTGTTGAACATGTCATTGCACTGAAAACTAGCTTTCTGCAAAAATTTACCTATATCATGCATTGTTGTATCTTGAACCAAAACATAGGTTGCTTGCGAGTACATTCAAAGTACTCATTGGCTTGCCACTGGTTATTTTATTGGCCAGGCTTGAAAGAGCAGGATATGATGAAGAATAGTTCGGCATTTAACATGCGAACTAGGATGGTTTCGGTCGAGAATGCTCAGAGGGTTAAGGCAGATGGCATGGGTCCAAGTTATCGACGAAGATTTCCGCTGCGAAGTTATACTCAAGACATGACCATAATGGTCATAAATTAGGTAAGACTGTATGTATGGATGTAAGACTCTTGTTATTCAGCTTCTGTGTGTTCAATGAGCGTTGATCTCTGGGATCACTGTACACGTGCAATCGGTGATCACGACTTATGAGTTGGGGTCCCCACACTTTTTGTCCTAGGTGGGCCGGAGACGCAGCTGCATGACATTCTTTGGGCCGTCCATGACGAAAAAAACCATGGTAGAAGCGAGGGGGAGGAAAATTTCGGGGAGTTTCCGGTTATGGTGGGAGGTCGGGGCGGCGATGCGCGCTGCTTTCCTACACTGCGAGGCGCTATTTCTAACTAAACCCGGAAGCTGCTTAGACTGCAGTTACGTTATCGAACTCCGGCGATCGATGGATGGCTATTAATGAACCCGATGGAGCGATTCGCCGCTATCGCTGCTAAATGAAGCCGATCGATTGGATGAACATTGAGCGTTATGCGGGGACGGGGGTTGGATGAGCGAGGAGCGGTGGCGTTGCCTGCGGATGAACATGACCCGTGGTGTGGAGGGCTGGATGAGCGAGAAGCGGTGGAGGGTGGCCGTGGAGGGGTGGTTGAATAGGACCCCATGGTGTGGAGGGCTAAAAGAGCGATGAGATCGTGGAGGGCTGGATGAACAGTGAGACGGTGGAGGGGTGGTTGAACGATGGCCGGTGGAGTAAGCGGCGGTGGAGGCCGGATGAACAGAGGCCCGTGGAGGCTGGAGGAGGTCGACGGTAGCCCGTGGAGGCCGGAGGAGGTCGACGGTGGAGATGAACAGTATCCCGTGGAGTCCGTTTTTGATGCACGCCACACCCCTCCCGGCGAACAGGACCCCTATTTCGACCATAGTGCTCCAACACAAGTCTGTTCCGTCCGTTTTGCGTGCACGCTGCACTCCATCTCGATCAACAGGACCCCATTTCGACCGTGGGAGGTCCGTTTAAATCCCGTTCTGCGATGCGCCACACCCCTCCCGATCAACAGGACCCCCGTTTCGACCGTAGGAGGTCCATTTCCTCCGTTTTGCGGTACGCCACACCCTTCCCGATCAACAGGACCCCTGTTTCGACCGTAGGAGGTCCTTTCGTCCGTTTTGCGGTACGCCACACCCCTCCCAATCAACAGGACCCCCGTTTCGACCGTAGCAGGTCCGTTTCCTCCGCTTGATGGCACGCCACACCCCTCCCGATCAACAGGACCCTGTTAGAACGTAGGAGGTCCATTTCCTCTGTTAGCGATACGCTGGGCCTCGTTTCCATCGCATGTTCCGTCCAAGCCCTCCCGATGAACACGACCACGCATTCCGTTCCGACCCAGCTGGTTGGCTCCGCATGAACACGACGATGACGCTGTTTCTCCGTTCCGACCCAGCCATGTACGTATGCACGAGTAGACGTTCGAGACCCTGCCCATATGTACGTACGTGGCCGTATTTTCTTTCTTGCACCCTCCCGCTGTACGTACGTGTACATGCTACATGTGCCCCTCTACTACGACACGTGCGCGCATCTACATCAACCCGGTATGTATACCGTTCGCGACCGAATGACAATGTTACGTGACGCTCGACCAGGTGGGTCTCGACCGCCGTGCACTTCCTTGCTGCGAAGATGTAGTAGTGGGTCCCAGCAATGTCGGGGCGAATCATTTTGTTGTTTTTTGCGGGACGCACTTCCTTGCGTGCGAAGATGTAGCTGGTGGGTCCCAGCAGTCGAAGCGAATAATTTTGTTTGCGGACGCACTTCCTTGCGGCGAAGATGTAGCTGGTGGGTCCCAGCAATGTGGGGGCGAATCGTTTTTCGGACGCACTTCGCTATGCGCGAAGATGTAGCTGGTGGGTCCCGGCAGGGGAAACGTTTTTCGCGAAATACGATGGCCCGTCCGGTGGGTCCCCATTGCCGGTGGAGGAATAATTATTTTATTTCACGTAATAAGGAGGCACTTCCTTGCTGCGCCGTGGACCCGGTATCGGCCTCTCCACATACGATCCCACGTCCGATGGAAGCCATTCCTTGACCACGTTGACCACGCCGCACCGAGAGCACCAGTGGCGGTGGACGGCGGCAGGCCTAGGAAGGGGCGACGCGAGCCGTGGAAGACGCGGCGATGGATGCCCACGCCAGAGGAGTATGAGGGTTCACTCGCCGGTTGCGGTGTGAGGCTGCCGTCGCCCTTGAGAATAACAGGGGTGTGGGTGCGTCTGAGGATGGCTCGGCGGTGGGAGTAGTAGGGGGCGGTGAGGCTTCCGTGGCATCACAGCCGACCACGGGCGGCAGGAGTAGGCGGCACGACCGGCGCTGCTTTGGGCGGCTGGAGCAAGAAGACCAGAGGTTGAAGAAGCACTACGGCCGTTGGATGGACATCGTCACGTCACTTTGGAGCTAGAATTGTTCATATATTGACTAAAGTTGACAAAGGCCTCCGTCCCAGTCAACTTAGTAGGCCCACAAGTCAGCCTCCCACCAAGCTTGGTCCCAGCTAGCAGGGGGGTATTCATTTTTTTGTGCGTAATAAGGAGGCACTTCCGGCGGGTCCGAGCTGACAGCGGGGGGAACGTTTTTTCGTGAAATACGGTGGCCCATCCTGTGGGTCCCAGCAATGTGGGAAACGTTTTTTCACGAAATCTTGGTGGCCCGTCCGATGGGTCCCTGCTGTCAGGTGGAGGAATAATTATTTTCCGCGTAATAAGGAGGCACTTCCTTGCGGCTGCCGTGGACCCAGCTGTCAGCCTCTCCACGTACAGTACTCTTCCGATGGAAGTCGGTCATTGACAACATTGACTACGCCGCGCCGAGAGCACCACGACACTGGACAACGGCGAGGCCTAGGAAGGGGACGATGCGCAGCCGAGGAAGACGCGGCAGTGGAAGCCCGCGCGGAGAGGAGTACGAGGGTTCACCGATTCGGCTGCGGTGTGAGGCTGACGTCGCCGCAGAATAACAGGGGGTGTGGGCGAGTAGAGGGATGCCCTGGCCAGCGGTCGGAGTAGTAGGGGGCCGATGCTCAAGGCAAAGCATAGCCTGCCACGGGAGGCGGGAGGCGGTCCCACCGGCGCTGCTTTGGCGGCTGGATCAAGAAGATCAGAGATTGAAGAAACACGACGGCCGTTGGATTGACATCCAACGGTTACGTCTGCTAGAAGTGTTTGTTGACGTAGTATATAATAACTAAAAAAATCTTGCATGGCGTCAACTAAATGTGCCCACAAGTCGGACCACTCCTCGCTTTTTTTTAATAATTTATATATAGCTCATGGCAACTTCTTATGCAATTTATTGCGCTCGTTTTTTTTGGTTGGCCAGGCCAATTTTCGCATATTTCGTGGGTTCCAAACTATTTTTAATACCGAAATGTCGAGCCAGATTTAAAGTACTTTGAAGATATATTTAAATTAGGTTAATGCCCAGTGAAATAGGAATCTAAAAATGTGAAAAAAATCAGAAATTATAAAGTAATTGCCAATTTGTCATATGTTTTTATATTTACAACCCATTTCATATTACTTTCAAGATTTGCAGGCGTCTTGAAAGAGTTGTAGCCCATCAGGGCATAGAAAAATAAGTAGGCCTGGATTGGGTATTCTTCGGAAAAAATAAACTGGGCTCATTTTCACAAAGAAAAAATAGCTGGGCTGGTCACATGGTGAACATAAAATATAAGCTCGGGCTAGACGGGCCACAACCTAGTTCAAACCTCGTCCGTCTCAACAATACCAAACAAAAAATACTGCTTGAGTAGCTACGTCCCTGTGTGTCACCGATCTTGTGCTGTTCGCTTGTCTATTGACTATATACGCTCACAATGTCGTGGGTCCCAGATGTCGTGAAAACACTAGGAGAAAGCATTTTATTTTTCCATACGCCGACGCAGGGCCCCTACCGCTATCCTCTCCACGCATTTCCGCCGATTCCTCGTTGTTTGTTGACCATGTTGACAACGCGAGAGGGCGGCGCCAGGCGAAGCGCACTCAAAGCGTGGAGGACATCGGCGTTAATGATTTAGGAGACGGTGGGCGGGCGATGCATGCGCCGAGGCGCAGCCACCGCCGAGAGGCGAAGCAAGTGCGGCCAAGGCTGGTTTGGTTTTGGCGGCCGGAGGAAGACAGGATCAAGAAACACGACAGATCGTAAAAGCAGCAGGAGTACTTTAATAACAACCTTAATCAAACCAAATAGGGCACTTAATAACCAAAGTCGAAAGCAGTATGAGTACTTATACAGTGTTCAACTGCATAAAGCACGCCTCGAACAAAGTGCTACTTTGCCTCTGATTAACCAAGGGTGAGGCCGCCAAGCCCCAGGACAAGGCCCAGGCGCCACCCCGCTCATCCACAACCTTCTGAAAGCGGCTTCATCTCGCAACGTTGTCAATAAACAGGATATTCGCTTTAGAGCCATGGAAAAGCATGAACATAATCTTCTATCCTATTCTCCAAGATGGACGGGCCTTCATTATTTGAGACCACCCACGAATAAGTATCTTTTCACCTCCAAGGGGAATTGAGTAGGTCGACATAAACATCATGTTGTGACCAAGGCAAGTCTGACCCGACCATGGTCAGGCATCTATATAGGAACAATAGAACTCGGCAGTTCTTGTTTCAAGAAGATCACAGCTGTAAAACTGTGTATAAGCAATAGGTTATGAACAACATATATAACATAAAACAGCTCGTACCATAAGTTTCTCGACAGAGTTGGACCTGTTCAACGAGTGCAGCAGTGGCACACATATCCCACGTGGCCTTCCACCATTGAAACGCCCCACAAGGACCTCAAGACGATCAATAAAGTGTAGGAACTTGTGGATGTCGATCCAAATAACTTCAAGCCATTAGTAATAGCCGAAAGTTATTACAGAGTAACAAGCGAAGCATCGCTTAACTCTGAAAAAACCTACACGTGCCACCAATTATAAGAAAATATTAGTTAGAAGTAGCATCTTCGTGAGACATTCGTTGCTACTTCTAAAGTTAAATTGTGATTAATTAGACAGAATAGGTGGATTAAGAAGTAATCCATGCAACAAGCAAGAACCAGATACAAAACTAACATGGATGAACAATTGGAACGACGTCGGGGTGGAAGATCGCAGTGAAGATGAGACCAGGTTCTACTATTTCCATCAACATTCGTACGCCAACTTTCAGTCCGTAACACTTGAGAAAGTTTATCCAAGTTCGGCCATGAAAAAAGCAGCGATCTTCTTGGTTCATGAACTCAACTCGGAAGTAATTCCATGGATTGTCTTCACTGTGACCATTAAACTAGTGTATTCAGTTATGGCAACGCAGAGCATCTTGATTACATGTGTTCTGGCAGAGCAAATAATACACTGCAGGAAAAATAATATGAGAACACAGCATGTTCAAAAAAACCCCACCCTCCCGGATAGAGAAGAGGATTCTAGGAACATACTGTGCGCGTTTCAAAATGGTGTGGTAGGATGAGAAGGAACAAGTGTGGCGTCTCGCCGAGGGCGCAGAAATATGTAGGGTACTCGCACTTTGGGCAATCGCAATCAAGCACACTAGATTCAAGACGAAGAAAATGCATCAACTATGGCGGCTGCCATCCTAGGATTACACGAGAACAAGGGCCTTTGATTTATCGGGGATGGATGAAGAATTCGGACCTGGTTCTCCATGAAAAAACACTATGCAA
The DNA here is from genome assembly GCA_021605145.1 of Aegilops bicornis. Lineage (NCBI taxonomy): Eukaryota > Viridiplantae > Streptophyta > Magnoliopsida > Poales > Poaceae > Aegilops > Aegilops bicornis. The sequence goes on along the minus strand of JAHIAL010000028.1, from coordinate 3,256,296 downwards.
TCGCCGAGTGGGGTTTTCTAACGAACAAGCAACGAGGGAGAAGGGATTCAGGCCCAAAGCAAAATATTGCCGCTTCGTCTGGTCCGTACCATCGCTAAAGTGGAAAGGGGGTTGTGATTTGACGGCTCATTGGGCATTATCGCGGCGCCACGACCGGGGTGTGTCTACCGTGAAGTTGTGCACTCTAATTTGTGCATATGGCACGTGGACCCCGTTGCGGTTACCCCAAATATCGTGAAAGGAAGTAGAAAGACAGGATTAACTAGTTACACATAAATATATTTTTGATGCAGAGATACTCCCTCTGTAAAGAAATATACAAATCTTTATATCACAGGCTCACCTTGCCAAGAAATATACTCCGTCACGCAACACACACGGGCATTATGGGGTTCAGCTTTTTTTATGCGGTTCAGCTGAGAATATAATACTCAGATAGGCTCACAGTTCTGGACTTTGGGCCGTAGGCCGACCCTGCATGTTTGGGGGCCCATGTGTTCTACCTCAGCGCTTTTCATATTGCAAGCGATCGGGATCTTGCACTGGTTTTAGAATCTTTGTCGCATAAGGCTTAATACACAAAATTGAATAAAGCACGGCATTTGTTGGAATGAAATCGAGCAGCAGGTTCCTAACCAGCAATCGAGTTGCAATTCTATCAACGATATACCATGTGATAAATAATCTTGTGCATTACTACTTATACACATAGGACACTTGTTTCACCATGCCAGATTATTACATCAAAATCTCTCGAAGGATAGATCAGTTCGGCAGTTGCGTGCTGCTACTGAAGAATTTCCAAGTTGATTTGGACCAGCTCTCCTTGCCGAGAAACTTCGATTTTGACAACATCCCCTACCGCAAGATATGATTTAGATTTGAACCTTGACCATCCTTTAGCATCAATCATCATGCAACCATCCTTTGTACTTACGGTATATTGAGCAGGTTCATTCACACCAAGGCTGCGCGCATGGTAAGAGAAACTTGGCATGGTCGCCGGATTGTTGAACGACTCCTCGTTGCTCTAGGAATTCTCTATTTGCAAACAAGAAGACATACCCAAACAGTTAGATCAACACAGTGAATCATGTGAAACAACATGGAAAGAAAGAAGAACGAAGCACTTGGGCAGCCAATGCTTACCAAGAAGGTGGACATGTCGGTTTTTGTAAGGACTTTGGTATATGAAGTGCGAACTGCAGCCCGATCTATTGACGGTGCAACCGCAGGCGGACCAAATGCAAGTGCAAGTGTTGGTGCAGTGCGAAGTTCTTCGCTGCCGGAGATGGTGCTCCTTGTAGAGCTGGTGCGGTGTCGATGCCCGATCCTTCTGGTAGATCGGGACCGATCACTGATGCGGTCGGTGCCCAATCCTCATCCGGATCGGGACGAAGCTGCCGCCATTGTCAAGATTACTAGAGCAATCACGGTGCTCGATCCGCGGCGTAGACAAATGCGATCGTGTCCGGGTCCGCTATGATCAGCTTTCTAACTTGACTAGGATCCGTGACCGTGACCCAGTTTTTTTCTTCATTTCTTTTAAACGCAAGAAGGACTAATTGTGGCGTTTTTGTTAAACCAAACTGCAGTTCATCATAGGGATTTAGCTTGTACTCAGACAACAGACTGATCCAATTTTTCCAGTAATATAAGTGATGGACAGTGCCTTCAAGCATTCTTGACACGACATAAGAAGTGAAACCTGCAAAAATAGCCATCGTAGAGCAAACCAAACGGTTTATTCTGTGATGAATGTCACATGGCAAAACCTGCATTGTAAAATTGCAGGAAAAGAAAGAAACATGACATTAAATCAATAATATTTAGACAGTAAATCAATAAGATTTACTTGATGTGCCACGAGTGAATCCTTACCGGGAAATCACTATGTTGAAGTACTAAACAGAAGATTGATCGTCCAACTACGAGTGGGATGCAGGGGCCCTAGCTACTCCCACAAGCAGGACAGTCCAAAGGTCGTGAAAAATCGTATGGACCGAACATCCATGGGACTGGAAATCCTGGTGGGTGCGATAAACCCTGCAATGCATACAGATATTGGAGTGCAACCATATTTGATAAACCGTCCTCACAAAAAATATGATCTGGATACTTCAAAATGTATGATCAATCGAGTGGACAGACATTAACATAGACCGCTCAGATCGACCACACACCAAAAGCGGCAGTACTAATAAACAATAGAGGGTTCACAAACACAAATCAAGTACTGAACAATAGTACTTACTACAGACAAGGAAAGTTGCACTAACTAAACTCTGCAGACTATTTCTTGCCACCGACCTATGGGATGAACCCCGCGTAACTGACTAGGCCATGGACTTCGTGTGAGATGTCTACATGCACCATCACCATCTTGTCAACCTTGGAGAACCTAACAGAGTGGTCTTTCCACTCATAAACATGATGATGAAGATAGGCCGCATCAGATTTGTTGGGAAGCTTTACAAGAACCACACCCTTCATAATCGAAGGCACAACCAGAAATTGTTGTGGTCAAGTACAGCCTCAAGAACACGCCTGACAACAATGCTACAGTGAAAACACTAGTTCAGACACGTGGCAACAAGGACACATCACCGGATAGTTCAACAAGAGAACTCATCATCGTGTCTTCCAGTTCACACGGCATGACTTTTTGAGAACTTCATCTCCAACGCGGACCTGGTTCTAATTTAAACAGAAACCATATTTTATTACTACCTCCATTCAGAAATACAAGATGATTTTTGATATTATACTCCATATATGACTACATATATGCACAGAAATGAGTGAACAAAGACACTAGAACATGTCTTCAAAGGCATGAAAGCAGAGGGATTACATGCAATATACATAACACAAGATACTGAGGCAAATATACCCTCTTAAAAGGTAGCATTGATGTTCATAAAGTACTCCCTCCGTCCCAAAATTCTTGTCTTAGATTTTTCTAGATACGGATGTATCAAGTCACATTTTAGTATTATATACATCCGTATCTAGACAAATGTAAGACAAGAAATTTGGAACAGAGGGAGTAGTTAAAGTAATCTATAAGAAATCAGTGTCCACCTCTCACATTTTTTGGTCAAAAGAGGAATTTAGAACCGTCATTTGGCACACTAAAATCACATGCAAGATCACCCAGAAAGTTGTACTACAGGTACTAGTACTGCGTGTTAGATGAAAAAACGCGATCAAGATCGAGAAAAATATCGTCAACAAGAGACATTACCTGAACTTGCTTAATGAGGGATCCCGGAGAGGGGGGCTTGGATAGGGCGATGGCTTTGAGCTTGTTTGCGGTAGTCTCGGTGGGGTGCTTGCGCTTCTTCGTACCATGAGCCTCGACGGTTTTGGCCAGAGCCATAGACATCACATCGGCCGGTGCTCCGCCGTCCGTCCAAGAGAGGAAGCTGAGGGAGAAGAGTGAAAGGATGAACGAGATGAGGAGAAGCAAAGCGAGTGGGGGTTTTCTTCAAGAGAGGAAGCTGAGAGAGAAGAGTGAAATGATGGTTGCTTCGTCCAGTCCAACTTCTTCTTTGGAAAGGACGGGGTTTTGTTATTTGACGGCTCATTGGGCATTATCATGCGGCGGTTTGATCGGGGTAGTCTACCGTCACTCTACTACGGAGTAATTTAGTGCATGGCTGGTGGACCAAGGTGCCGGTCATTGGCCCCACACGCCGGGCGAAAGTGAGTAGTTTAGTGCATGGCTGGAGGAGGATCCGCATGGTAGAGCGTGTCCACTATTTTTCAATCCAAGAAAAAATGATTACAAAGCAAGCTGCTTCCACTCTTACGACGGAGGAGTGCGAACACGGCAGCCACTTGAACATACACAGTGCTCCTACTACTAGGCATGTGCGGTGGTTCATACGCCAAGATTACACAATCTTGTTGCTAGTGTAGTAAGATATGACGATAACAAATGATGTTTTATGATGTCAACTACTCCTATATGTAACATAGTACCACTTTTTCGACTGTCCGGGTCGAGAATGAGCAGTGAGATCAACGTTAACAGAACAAGGTCCACGCCGCGGAGAGTACGGTGCTACAAGATGCTCCGAAACATGAACTATATGGAGCACGTCCTATAGTGTTAGACAGGGTGTATGAAGGGTGCACGGGATGGGAGCAAAAGTTCCTTTCTCGAACCACTTTTGGGTGTTTGGCAGAGTGCTTGAACCATGAAGGGTGCATGAGTCCACACAAGTAGGTTGACAAAAATACACGAAGAGGAAACAACTATATTGAGATGAGAATGCAACCAAACACACCCACATGCTTTGTGCTACAGGTGGATCGATCTGCACCGTCGAAGTTTGATCCAATGGTCATGTTCTTGAGAGACATGGACATGCAAATGCAGAGGGCGCCTAAACACCATCGAAATCCTCTGCTTCTCGAGGCGCTGATGTTGGTGATGCAGGTGCAACCGCCACATGAGCCCGCTCCGTCGGCCGACGGGAGCCAGCTCGTCAAAAGCGGCGTCCAATGGCATGAATGCATTCGGTGACGGAGCCACGAAAGGATTGGTTCCTAAGAACGGCGACGGCAGCTCGCAGAACCCCTCCTTGTCCACCTCAGCCCCCACCATCGCGCGGAGACGACTCAGCTCCTCGGAGATATAGGTGAAGAAGGAGACCAGGTCAGGAAGCCGCAGCTCGTTGAAGTCGATCGGGTGGTCGAACGGGTTTAGTCCGACGGCCGGCATCGTCGCGCTGGCACGATAGTAGGCATCGCGCAGCCGCAACACGTGTGTGGCAACTTGTTTCACCAAGTGGCTGAGGCGATCCTGGACCTCGTCACGATTGGCCCGCTCGCGCTCCAGCCGGCTCCCCGACGGCCTATCGTATCTCCGCTTTACGCAAGCAACGCCGCCGACGCCTCGAGCATCTTTGTGGTGGACGCCTGCCGCTTTTGATGCTCTGTGAACTCCCACACATAACGGAGGAGCATGGCACTCTTCTCCTCCTTGAGCTCACGGAGCTCCATGTCCTTGGCCCTGAGCTCCGCATCCTTGGCATGGAGCTCCTGTGTCAGGCGCCTCACCTCGGACTCCGTGGATTCATCAAGCGCCACCATGGCACCAGGTAGAAGCAATGGGGAGAGGAAGCAAAGGGGACGAAAGCGGATGAAAGGCAATGCAATCACGGAAGGCGGAGAGAGCCTACCGAGGAGCGAGGAATCTTTGGTTTTCACCACGGTAAAACACCCGGTCGACCACTTCTCACATCGTGAGCAAGGTTGGTTTTACAGCGGAGTCATCATGACTCATTGTTGCCGCGCCTACTCCCGCCAATCAAAAATTAAAAAATCCTGCCGCCGCTCCGTCGCCAATCAAAAAATTAAAAATCCTGTCGCACCCAAACACCAGAGAAATGCCGCGGTGGGTATTTAAATTTACCTGCCGGCAAGTAGATAAGAAAAAGTGTGAAAGAACAAATGTGGCGGCGGCCTAGCTAATCGGTCGAACTAGCCCAACTAGTTAGCCACCGTGCTTCACTGATGTACTCGGGCAGAAAGTTGGTCTTCGTGATTTGACGACTCATTTACTTGCTTCGCGCCACGACCGACGAGGACCCGTAAACGCCAGCGGTAGGGCGCCCCACGTCGGAAGAATATATGCGTGCACCACCCGGGAGGACGCCAAACCGCATGTAGGGTGTCCCACGTCTCGCCACGGAGGAGAAAAATGTGCGTGTAAAAATATATCAGACGTATTTAGTACCTATGGTTCGACCTCGGGACCCGGACCCGTCGATCGAAACACCCCACTAGCCACACAGCTTCATCATGCAAACGTGTACGGTTAGCTCCGTCTCGACCAGCCACAACGCCTCTTGTTCTAGGCGATTCTTCTATTTTATAAGCTTTTTTAGTTGTAATAACACCACGGCAAGCTAGCGCCGCTTTGTGTGTGCCCGCAAAGGTTAGACGATAGAGAGAAGAGAGATTGAGATCACTGCATCGGGACCCACCAAGAAGTGAGACAACGGTCATGCACGTGTTGACGAGGCACTCCCTCTACTCTACTCAACGCAAGTACTGTATAAAATCAAGTTATGGGACAAAGCCAGCAACAGTTCATTTTTTCAGGCTATCGACTTACGCTTTGTAGTCCAGGTTGCCAAGTCGAATCTCGTCTTTCGGATTTGTTAGTTTTAGGTCCAAATTTGATTAATGACAAGTGGGACCCCCGTGTGTTGTTTCGATATTTCAGTGTAGGATGGTTTTTTTGAACAAACACTTTGCGCGGTTAGACAAGTAACGACGAAGTTACACGTATTTTGCAAGTTTACGAACAAGAATGATAGCGGCATAGAATATCACATCCACCCCGCAGCTTAGATACTATGGTGATACGAGTTTTTATACCGTTGGAAGTGAGATCCAATGGCTTGGGAGTAGTCTTTGTGATTATGCGCAATTTCCAAACACTACAACGGGTTTTTTTGCAAATAAAACATTCAGGCCTCGTCTGTGCCGCTACATCTTCGATCCAACGGCTCCCCGGTGCTCCCCGTAGCTTAATTACCCGCTACGGTGATATGAGCATCTAGGTCGTATGATCAGTGATCAGATGGCACATGCATAGTACTTGTACTTTCTGCGCATTTCCCAAACTCTATCACCGTGATATTGCAAAAACATTCAAACCTCCTCTTTGTGGGGCTTTAGATCTCGATGAACTCAGATCACCATAGAACCTACGTGCGGGAACACCTCATACTCTCCCGCGAGAAAACATAAGGTGCTATCGCAGCTTGGATGCTACGGTGATACGAGCTTGGAGGCCGCTTTGATCCGAGATCCAATGGCATATGAGCGATCTCGTGCTTGTAAGCAAGTATTGGCTGAACTCTTTTGGGGCTTTTCTGAATAAAACCTTTCGAACCACCGAGGAGGTGTTGGGTCACAAATCCAACGCCTCCGAAGAGCTTGTATCACCAAAGCATCTAAGGTGTGGTAGCACATGATATTCTTACATACAGGAGAATATGATGTCCTCCTTCATCTTAGATGCTACGGTGATACGAGCTTCGAGGTCGTTGGATATGGGATCAAAGGGCATCTAAGTAGTTTTTGTACAAATTGTGTGCAATTCTCAAACTCATCAAGGTTTCCCGCAAAAAATTATGACACATCATGTGAGCTGCTATATCTCAGATCTACAAGCTCCAAGCAACTCAGATCGGCATATGGGATCTAAGGTATGGGGGCACATGATATTCTCCCGAGGAGGAGGGGTGGGGCGTGCACAACCAATCGGTGGTTGGGAGGGTGGGGACAAATATAATCTAAACAACCCTAAACAGAGCTCCACAATTTTATCTAAGGTCGAGGGGTTAACCCCCGACAATCATAGCTCCGCCTAAACACAAAATTTGCATGTACTGTAATACTAGACTTAATATTCATGTTTTAGTTTCATGTTCATTTTAAATATTGAACTGAGGATCATGGATGTCTTACATTTTACTCCCTTCGTTCCTAAATATTAGTCTTTTTAGAGGCTTCAAATGGACTGCCACATACGGATGTATATAGACATATTTTAGAGTCTAGATTCACTCATTTTGCTCTGTATCTAGTCACTTGTTGAACTCACTAAAAGACTAATATTTAGGAATAGAAGGAGTATTTTTGAATTCGTGTCATACATGCATGGGTTGGAAAAATAGATGCACTATACTTATTGGATTGTTGTTGTGTTCCCGCGTGTGTGTCTCTCTCTATGTGTGTGTGTGTGTGTGTGGTCATATGCTTGATACATACAAAGTTTTCTCACCTCCATATTGTTCATCTTTTAAATTTGAATTTGCATTGGAAAACTTACTAGGGATACCATGAAATGTGAAATCCACGTTGAGATCACTATATCACAAACTCACTCTAATTCAATGTCACATCCTAGCTAGTCCCTGCATTAGAGTGTTGCATCATGTTTACCTTTCATCAGAAACTTGAATTGGGGAAGACAGAACCCCCAGAACCCTTCTGAATCCAACTAGGGTTTACCCAAAATATTTTCGATGAACCTGAAATGCCTTCTAAAAAGTTCACTCTCTTTGTCTTGGGTAAGAACCTCTGGCAAAATAGGTGCACAATTTTCTAGGTCAACAGAAGGCCATTGAATTAAATCATATGTACCTTGCATTTGGGCATTTAAATGCTAGTAAATATTTTGGATGCTCAAATAATTCTGAAAATAAATGTGGGATGTTGGAAATATTCCAAAAAGAGCCTATGATTATTTGCAGATTTTTGGAAGTGCCTAGGTATTTTTATAAAAGCCCAACACTTACAGAAAAATAGAAAACAGAAATTAAAAAAAAGAGAAGAACTTACACAGCCTGCCAAATTGAAGCCCAACTGGCCGCCCAAAGACTGCTGGCCCATGCCAACCATTGCTTCTTCCTCGCCACGCAGAACCTGAGTCGACGCCGCAAGCGCGAAGCTTGCACTGGCGCCGACCAGCTGCGTCAGCGCACGGATCTTTGGTTAGTCTCCACGCCGCCACCCCGACCAGTGGACACCTCATTCGCCGCCTCTCTCCCTCGCTCTCCGCACCATGGCCGACGACCGCCTGCGCAAGACCGCTCGACGTAGCTGCGTCCTCCGTCGCCTCGTGCCGCACCACCTTGTCCATTCGCTCCGCCGTATTGCCGACTCGATCAAGCAGCCGAGCCCGGCGCCGCCATGAGCCTCGCTTCGTCTTCCTCGAGCTCGTCTTCACCGAGCACCGCCGCAGATCCCCATCGCCGTCGCCACCGCATCACCTCATCCCCGACCGTCCCGTCCGTTTCTTCGTGACCGCCGTGAGCTCAGCTACCTCTCCCTCCTCTCCGTTTGCCTTTTCGTGCACCATAGCGACTGCATGAAGCTCACCCGCACGCGCCGCCGCGGAGCTCGTCGCCGACGTGTCTCCGGCCACTCACTGGCCACGCCACCTTGTCCACTAACCTCACCGCACTCCCAGGAGCCCAACGCACCTCACCCTGTCCCTCGCCATGCCCCAAAGCCTCGGGTTCACTTTCACCCGACTCCGGCGACCTCCTAGCTCGTCGCCGGCGACGCTTCCGGCCACCCTGAGCTCAACCACCGCCACCAAAAGCCGCGGCTTGTTCCCGGCTACACGTAGATGGCCTTCGCCGCCCATTTGGTCGCCGGAATGCACAAACGCACTTCCACCGCCGCATCTGGCTCACCGGCGGCTAAACGCCGGTGGGTTTGACCTGTACTTTGACTCGGGTGGGGCCCTGGTTGACTCCCCTGAGTCTATGACAAGTGGGGCCCCCCCTCTGCTAATTAACCCGGTTTAGTTTAATTAAAATTAGTTAGTTAATTAACTACTGACATGCGGGACCCACTGGTCAGTTTGACCTGGACGCCCCCGTTGACCACTGACGTCACCCTGACGCACTGCTGACGCAATAACTAATTTATGGATTTATTTGTATTCAGGAAATTCCAGAAATTGTTGCAAACTTCAAAAATTCATAGAAATTAATCTGTAACTCCAAATGCAAAGATTTATATATGAATTTTGATCAGAAAAATTCAATCTTTCCATTGGTAATGGTTTCATGCATGACAGAACAAGCTAACCTTGCTATTTAAGTAGATTAGGATATTGCACTAATATGGCTATGTTAAATGCGCTAACATTTGAATCTTTGATTCAAATAAGTTCATTCCTTTCTGTTCTAGCTTGCATTAGGCCAACACACATTCATATTGCCATGTCATAGCATGCATCATATTGTTGCATATCGTCATGTGTTGTTTATGTTCGGTGTGCTTTTTAGGTAGGTTATGTCTCCAGGATAACCCGAATATCCATCTCAAGGGCGATATCCTACTACTACTACATTAGGCAAGCAACCCATTGATCATTCCGATACAAACCCATGATCTCGCTTACGCTCTTGTTTCTTTGCATTAAGACAACGCGATTCAAACTGTTGTGTGTTGCGGTAGTTGAACCCACTTCCTTTCCATGACTTTGTGATTGCCCACGATAACTAGATGAAACCCACTAGTATGTGTAGGAATTGAATGAGCCATGTTTGTGTTTCCTACCATGCTATGCTTAGAGTTGTGTCAGGTCTGGCTCATCGGGAAGATGAACTAGAGTGAAAGGATGTGTCGGTAACGAGAGTGAAGTGTTGAACACGCATTGGGCCCGAAACCAATGGACCCTCTCGACTTATTAACCACTCTTGTCCTCTGTCCGGGAGTTGCAAAGTAGTTTCTGGTGTTTGTAGCATGCTGGGGGCCTACGCATCGCTGACCTTAGGGGTGGGCTGTGTTACGGTAGGCATCGTGTCTGATGTACCGATTCGCCTGCGTTTGGTGTCTCGGGAACCCCGCACATATCGTTCGGGGCCGTTAGTGGAAACCTCGGCCGGACTCCTGCGGATGGAACCCGAATAGGCGATAAACTGGACTAGGGACTTGTGTGTTTAGTCGGTCGTGGCCCGACACCCTCATTGGGCTTCCGCTGAAGGTTGCCGAGTACACGTCGTGTAAGCGGTGATAAGTGGTGAGCGTTTGTGAAGAAGTACACCCCTGCAGGGTATGAAACTATTCGAATAGCCGCGTCCGTGGTAAAGGACTACTTGGTCACCTATACAGTTCATAGACAAGTACATGGATACTACTAAAATCCTCAAGATAAGTGTGAGTACCGCGGATGGCCCTCTCGTGGGTTGACGAGAGAGGATCCACGGTGGAGTATTGTGATGGTGTATAGTGGACTCGTGTGCGACAAATGCTTTTCAAATGGTGTCACGTAGGATAGCTTAGCCAAGAGTCAAAGCTAGCTTGCTGCAATAACTCCACTACCTTCTTGAGAATGTGCATGTATAGTAGGATTCTGTTGTAAGACTTGTTGAGTACCTTCGTACTCATGTTTGCTTAATTAATGTTTTCAGACGACAACACCGCCCCCTCCGATGGGTTCTATGTAGACCTTGACGTCGACGAGTGACTAGCCACCCAGGTGGTGATCCAAGGCTTGTGAAGGGCCACTGTAGATAGAAGGGCTTCGTCAAGCCTTCTTTCTTTTTAGAGTCTGTACTCAGACTAGTTTGCTTCCGCATGTGCTTGTATGTTTGTATGACTTGAGTGTCGGGTCATGTGACCCCTATCTGTATGAACATGTTATATATGGCTCCTCGGAGCCTCTTAAATAAAGTACTTTGAGTTGTAGAGTTTTGTTGTGATGCCATGTTGTATGTACTCATATCGGGCATATTGTGTGTATGATTGAAATGCTTGGTATGAGTGGGATCCGACAATCTAGTTGTTTATCCTTGGCAGCCTCTCATATGGGAAATGTAGTCTAGTGTTCTGGCGATAGTAGTCCGCTACAGCCCGGTTCACCGGAGTCCTGCTGCCCAAAGACTACTGCGCTCTGGACACTTGACAGCCGGCGTGTGTTTCACTTAGTTCTGTAATACGTCTCTTCGGGAAATGTCACGCGGTGACATCAGGAGTCTGCTTAGCACCTTTCATGTACCGGGTTACGGAGTCTGTTAGCCAGTGCTATAGCCCGGATTCATACGTTGATGACCGACATGCTCAATGTGATTCATGTATGCCTGTCCCCATGGGTTAAGCGCCGCTTTGGGTTCACGACTAGCCATGTCGGCCGGGTTCTCTGTCATGTGGATGCTACCGACACTATCATATACGTGAGCCAAAAAGCGCCAAACGGTCCCGGGCCATGGTAAGGCGACACGTGGGAATATCGTGCGTGAGGCCGCAAAGTGATATGAGGTGTTACCGGCTAGGTCAATGACTTGGAATCGGGTCCCGACAGCTGTTAGCACCAGAGCTGCATCGCCTGTAGGTTCGCTAAGCCAAAGCTGGTCGATGTTGAGTCTAGAAATGCTTTAGTTATATGTAGGGGAATTGATTGTGGGAGGGACGTAAGGCTCTTTTACTCCTCTACCTTATGCCCTCACGATCTGAGTCATCCTCTTCTCATTCTCGTGGGTATAGGACTAGGCTCACTTCTCTCTATCGTGTTCACGTGTTACTAATCCGTAGTAGCTTATAGGATTGTTGGTTACCAACCTCGATTCAGCTTTCTACTACTTTTAGTATGTTATCAGTTGAACGAGAACCTTGATATGATGTTGTTGAGTGGCTTCATAATCTGTTTTGAATGACTCAAATCTATTCTTGAGCATTTACGTTGTTATCTTTGTCCGATTTCCCTAGAAATTCTAATGCCTTTGCATTGTGGCTGTGCTTTCAGATGGCCACTTTCGTTCTCAAAACCAAGTGGTTCGCCTGACCAGGTGCATCGATGTGCCCGGTCATACGGCTATGCTAGTTCGGGTAATGATTGAGACGGGTTACCGTTGATATCCCGAATACACTGTCGAAGAGCAGTTTCGAGACTTTAATCAAAGCCAGTATCTCTGCACTGTCAGAATATTTCTGTCTTATCCTGGATCTACCGAGCCCCTTCACTGTTCTTATGGACTCGGGGTTACTATTAAGATGGTCAGACAGGATGCCGCCTTCTCTATGATGACCATCATGCGAGTCGGGCCAGCCTACTTGAACACCGATTTCCGCTATATGCCAGCTTCACTTTCGGGGGCGCAAGGGTACCTCCAGGCTATCTATGCTGACTCCACACATGAGGACTCACTAACTCGCACCACTGCCGAGATGCTCGAGGGTAAGGACCGAGAGAATCGGGCCTTGAGACCGGAGCTGTTCAACACTCGTGCCGACCATTGGGCCACGTTGACTCGGTTTGCACCGGCTGTGCAAGCTGGATGTATGGATACTAGGGACTCGTACCTGTGAGATCTGCTCTGCGGATATGGTGGATTGGCGTGATGGGGAGGCATCACCCCACCCCGTGGTCCCCTGCAGCCACCGCTTGTTGGTCCAAGACCTCATCCTAGCCCCTATGGTCCACAAGCTCCTCAGGACCGTCTGTTTCCGGATAATCATGTTGAGCTTCCCGGCTATGGAGGTGACTTCCATGAGGACTACTACAGAGGCGTTTGAGTTAGTAGTAGTATCTCTAGTGTTGTAATAGTTGTATTTCCACCGTCCTGCGTGACCTGTGGAATATGATTTAGTGTGTATCAATTCCGGAAGTGTAGAAAAATAATGTATAGGAGTTTGGAATGCTTCCGATGAGATGTAACGCCTTTCACCGTAGTTGTACTTTAGCCGGGCTTGTACTAAACTATGAATGGCGTGTATGACCGTTGGTATATATATGGCAGTTTCTATATTACCATGTCATACGGATGAACATCTCTACATTCCGTGTTATCAATTACATTCCGCACTTCCTTGCCAAATTTTTGCCATCCTTGCCTAAAGCGTTGTCTTGTTTCCTAGGATGGTCAACACCCGCAACAACCCTGCTGCTCCGGAGCAGGGTGAGGCCAACGCTTAGGAATGTAAATCTGCCTCAACCGCCTTCTCTGGCCGAAGTTATGCTGGAGGCAGAACGAAACAAGCGTGAGACCAATCGCTTGCTGGAGCGGATTGAGCAGAATACTGCCCGCCAGCCAAGGAATGACCTGGTGTCAATCAATGACTTTGTCAAGTTGTATCCACTGAAGTTTAAACATTCCGTCGAGCCTCTCGGGATGCGGATGATCGGCCAGCACATCACCCACAAGCTATGTTCTGCGAACGTAGCTGAAGCTGATAAGGTTACCTATGCTGCCTATCACCTCGAAGGCCCTGCTAGCCTTTGGTGGGAGAATTTTGAGGCTATGCGCCCGGTTGACCAAATCACTACCTGGGCTGAGTTCGAAGTCTGACTTTCCGTGAGCATCACATCCCGGAAGGTCTCATGGATCATAAGAGGGAAGAGTTACGTAATTTCACCGGGGTAGGTCGACTGTGGATGCATACGATCGTGAGTTTCAAATCTAGCACGATATGCTCCTCAAGAGGTATCCACCGACGCCAAGAAGCGTGCAAGGTTCCATAAGGACTTAGCCCCGACTTCGAAGCCGTGACCTTCGCTCGCACGAGTGCATCTCCTTTCATAAGTTAGTCAATAAGGCTATCGGTCTTTGGCTGGACGGTCGACTTTGAAGCTTCAGCGCAAGCACTCCGTGACTTTGGTTCTTCATCCGGCTCTGGAACTCAGAAGCACCGGTGTGGATTCCGAGCACCGCTCTGCCACCCAGATTCACTCCGAGGCCTTCCTTTGAGGCGCCTCGCCCCAACCAGCAGTTTGCACCGCCCAAGGCCTATGGTGGCCCCGCTGCTAGTGCTGCTCCACGTCCCAATGTGATAACCTGTTTCAAGTGTGGAGAGACGGGTCACTACATCCGTGAGTGTCCCAAGAACAACCCGGTCGGATCGGAAAGTCTGTTGGCCGTGGTAAGCCTGCAGGAAAGGTGCTCTACGCCAAACCAGCCGCCACTGCTCGTGGCCATGTCAATTACGTCTCAGCGGAGGAGACCCATGAGGATCCCAACGTCGTTCTCGGTACGCTCCTTGTTAATTGCCATCCGGCAACTGTTCTCTTTGATACTGGAGCATCTCATTCTTTTATATCCGAGAGCTATGCCCGATTGCACAACACCACATTTTGTGACATGCACACCTCCATGGAAATTCAGACTCCTGGTTCTAGATTAGTCTTCCTTGCATCGCTAATAGCTCTCAAGTCCTCGGACATAAACATCATCTTGGGTATGGACTGGATGTCAGCCCATTATGCTAAGATTGATTGCTCTTCTAGAACTGTTCAACTCACCCATCCATTGGGCAAGACAGTCAATGTTTTGACCCGAGTGTCTAAGCGTCAGCTTTAGTCCTTAAATGCCAACCCCCTTCCAGATATTCCGGTAGTCCGTGACGTCCCGGATGTCTTCCCAGAGGAACTGCCAGGTGTTCCACCTGACAGGGATGTCGAGTTCGTAATAGACCTTGTTCCAGGAACCGTCCCAATCTCTAGAAGACCTTATAAGATGGCACCCCTAGAACTAGCCGAGCTTAAGAAACAACTTGATGAGTCCTTGCAAAAGGGTTTCATCCGTCCTAGTTCTTCTCCATGGGCTTGCCCCGTCCTCTTCGTGAAGAAGAAGGATGGAACGGATCGGATGGTTGTAGATTACCGACCTGTCAATTTGGTCACTATCAAGAACAAGTATCCGCTCCTCAGGATCAATGACCTGTATGATCAGCTCGCTGGATCCTTAGTCTTTTCCAAGATGGATTTGAGGTTGGGCTACCATCAAATCAAAATCAAGAACGGGGACATTCCTAAGATGGCTTTTGTTACTCGTTATGGCCAATACGAGTACACCGTCATGTCCTTCGGGTTAACCAATGCTCCAGCCACCTTCTCTCGGTTAATGAACTCGATCTTCATGGAGTATTTGGATAAATTCGTCATGGTTTACCTCGATGATATACTCATCTACTCCAGGAATGAGGAAGAACATGCCGAACATCTAAGGCTAGTATTGATGAAACTTGGAGAGCATCGCCTCTATGCCAAATTCTCTAAGTGTGAGTTTTGGCTACCAGAAGTAACCTATCTAGGCCATGTAATCTCTGGTAAGGGTATTGCTATCAATCCCGAGCGAGTTCAAGCCTTCCTTGACTGGACTCCACCTGAATCGGTCAAGCAAGTTTGGAGTTTCCTCGGTTTAGCGAGCTATTGCCGTCGCTTCGTCGATAATTTCTCCAAGGTTGCTAAGCCTCTAACTGAACTCCTCAAGAAAGATAAAAAGTTCGAGTGGACCCTACAAAGGCGAAGTTCAGCTTCAGAACTCGAAAAGACGCTCGACATCTGCTCCATTACTTGTTCCACAGCATTTCTCTAAGGACTTTATTATCTATTGCGACGCCTCGCGACAAGGACTAGGTTGCATACTCATCCAAGATCGTCATGTGATTGCCTACGCTTCTCGGCGATTCGTCCCACATGAGGATAACTATTCCACACATGATCTAGTGCTTGCAGCAGTGGTCCATGCACTCAAAACCTGGCGACATTACCTTCTCGGTAATCGTTGCGAAATTTACACTGATCACCAAAGTCTGAAATACATCTTCACCTAACCGGATTTGAATCTCAGGCAAAGACATTGGGTCGAGTTGATTACGGATTACGACTTAGGAATATCTTATACCCCAGGCAAAGCCAATGTCATGGCTGATGCACTAAGTCGTAAATCTTATTGTAACAACCCGATGTTACAACAAGGTCAACCGTTTCTCCACGAGAAATTTCGTAAGCTTAACCTTCACCTTGTTCCTCGAGGATTCCTTTCCACCCTGGTGGCGAAACGTACCCTTACGGATCAGATCATCAAGGCACAGAAGGTAGATCCGAGAATCTCCCGCATTAAGAGAAACATCAAGAAAGGAGTCGCAGATTGTTTCTCCATTGATGAACAAGGTGTCGTGTTCTTCGGAGACCGTCTAGTGGTTCCCAAGGTACACAACCTGAGGCGATTGATCCTTAAGGAAGCTCATGAATCCCCTCTCACCATTCATCCAGGTAGTACTAAAATGTACCAAGACCTATGCCAGACGTTTTGGTGGACTAGGATGAAGAGAGAAATCGCTCAATACATTGCTAATTGCGACGTATGTCGTCGAGTTAAAGCAGAGCATCAACGGCCTGCTGGCACCCTTCAACCTTTGGAAATTCATGAATGGAAATGGGATAAAATCGGTATGGATTTCATTACCGGGTTTCCGGGACCAAGAGAGGAATAACGCTATCTTCGTTGTTGTCGATCGTCTTTCCAACGTAGCCACTTCCTACCCGCTCGTGAGAGTATAATCGCTAGCCGCCTAGCTGATCTGTACATCTCTCGAATAGTGTCTCTTCATGGTGTTCCATTGGAGATTAACTCGAGACCGTGGAAGTCTTTTCACCTCTCGATTTTGGGAAAGTTTCCAAACTGCTATGGGAACTCGTCTCTCTTTAGCACCGCCTTCCATCCTCAATCAAGTGGTCAAGTAGAACGTGTCAATCAAATTCGGAGGATATGCTTCGAAGCTTACATCATCTCTTCGGCATGAATTGGGAGAAATGCCTTCCATTCGCCGAATTCGCTTATAACAATAGTTACCAAGCTAGTTTGGGCAAAGCTCCTTTCAAAGTTCTCTATGGACGGAAATGTCGAACGCCTCTTAACTGGTCAGAAACCGGGGAAAGACAACTATTTGGCCCGGATATGATCCAGAAGCGTAAGAGCGAGTTCGTGTTATCCGTGAGAAATTGAAAACAACCCAATCTCGGGCAAAGAGCCAATATGACCGTAAGCATAAGCCTATGTCTTATGAAATTGGCGAGAAGGCTTACCTTCGGGTTACTCCTTTGAAGGGAACCAATCGATTCGGTATCAAAGGCAAATTGGCTCCTCGTTACATTGGACCTTTTCGCATTCTTGCCAAGCGAGGAGAAGTTGCCTACCAATTGGAACTACCTGCATCTTTCCGTAGTTCATGATGTCTTCCACGTTTCTCAACTTAGGCGTTGCTTCTCGGATCCTATCCGTGGAGTGGACCACGAAACGCTTGATCTCCAAGATAACCTCACCTATCGAGAATATCCCGATCGTATCCTTGATCAAGCCGAGCGTACCCCTCGACGCCAGAACATCAAGTTTCTCAAGGTTCAATGGTCAAACTATTCCGAGCAAGAAGCGACTTAGGAAAGGGAGGATCGTCTTCGACTTGAGTACCGCACCTTCTTCCCGACGGATCCAAAATCTCGGGACGAGATTCTTTTGAGTGGGGGTGAGTTGTCACATCCTAGCTAGTCCCTGCATTAGAGTGTTGCATCATGTTTACCTTTCATCAGAAACTTGAATTGGGGAAGACAGAACCCCCAGAACCCCTCTGAATCCAACTAGGGTTTACCCAAAATATTTTCAATGAACCTGAAATGCCTTCTAAAAAGTTCACCCTCTTTGTCTTGGGTTAGAACCTCTGGCAAAATAGGTGCACAATTTTCTAGGTCAATAGAAGGCCATTGAATTAAATCATATGTACCTTGCATTTGGGCATTTAAATGCTAGTAAATATTTTGGATGGTCAAATAATTCTGAAAATAAATGTGGTGTTGGAAATATTCCAAACAGAGCCTATGATTATTTGCAGGATTTTTGGAAGTGCCTAGGTATTTTTAGAAAAGCCCAACACTTACAGAAAAATAGAAAACGGAAACTAAAAAAAAGAGAAGGACTTACCTGGCCACAGCCCACTGGCCGCCCAAAGATGCGGTTGGCCCATGCCACCTACCGCTTCTTCCTCGCCAAGGCCTGTAGTCGACGCTGGCGAAGGAAGCTCGCCATCACACCAAGAGCTTGCCACGCTGCAAGACCGGACGCCGGTCAGGCTCCACGTCGCCACCCGACCCTATGGACACCTCATTCGCCCCCGCCTCTCTCTCGCTCTCCCGCACCATGGCCGACGCGACCGCTGCCAAGACCACCGACGTAGCCGCTGCCCTGCGCCGCCCTCGTGCCGCACCACCTTGTCCATTCGCCCATTGCCGCCGACTCCGCCAAGCAGCCCGAGCCCCGGCGCCATGAGCTCCTCGCCGTTTTCCTCGAGCTCGTCTTCACCGAGCACCGCCGCAGATCCCCATCGCCGTCGCCACCGCATCACCTCGTCCCCGACCGCGCTGTCCGTTTCTTCGTGACCGTCGTGAACTCAGCTACCTCTCCCTCCTCTCCGTTTGCCTTTTTCAGGCACCATAGCGACCGCATGAAGCTCACCCGCACGCGCCGCCGCGGAGCTCGTCGCCGACGTGTCTCCGGCCACTCACTGGCCACGCCACCTTGTCCACTAACCTCACCGCACTCCTAGGAGCCCAACGCACCTCACCCCGTGCCTCGCCGTGCCCCGAAGCCTCGGGTTCACATTCACCCGACTCCGGCGACCGCCTAGCTCGTCGCCGGCGACGCTTCCGGCCACCTCGAGCTCAACCACCGCCACCAAACGCCGCTGCTTGTTCCCGGCTACACGTAGATGGCCTCCGCCGCCCATTTGGTCACCGGAATGCACAAACTCACTTCCGGTGCTGCTCACGGCGGCTAAACACCGGTGGGTTTGACCTTGACTTTGACTCGGGTGGGGCCCTAGTTGACTCCCCTGAGTCTATGATAAGTGGGCCCCCCCTCTGCTAATTAACCCGGTTTAGTTTTAATAAAAATTAGTTAGTAAATTAACTACTGACATGCGGGACCCACTGGTCAGTTTGACCCGGACGCCCAGATTGACCCGGTGGCGTCCACCTCGACGCCTTCTTGACGCATAATAACTAATTTCTGGATTTATTTTATTCAGGAAATTCCAGAAATTGTTGCAAACTTCAATAATTCATAGAAATTAATCTTTAACTCCAAATTGCACTAATATGGCTATGTTAAATGAGCTAACATTTGAATCTTTGATTCAAATAAGTTCATTCCTCTCTGTTCTAGCTTGCATTAGGCCAACACACATTCATATTGTCATGTCATAGCATGCATCATATTGTTGCATATCGTCATGTGTTGTTTATGTTCGGTGTGCTTTTCGTGGTAGGTTATGTCTCCGAGGATAACCCCGAATATCCATCTGAAGGGCAGTATCCTACTACTACTACATTAGGCAAGCAACCCATTGATCATTCCGATACAAACCCATGATCTCGCTTCTGCTCTTGTTTACTGCATTAAGACAACGCGATTCAAATTGTTGTGTGTTGCGGTAGTTGAACCCACTTCCTTTCCATGACCTGTGCTTGCCATAGTAACTAGATGAAACCCACTAGTATGTGTAGGAATTGAATGAGCCATGTTTGTGTTTCCTACCATGCTATGCTTAGAGTTGTGTCAGGTCTGGCTCATCGGGAAGATGAACTAGAGTGAAAGGATGTGTCGGTAACGAGAGTGAAGTGTTGAACACGATTTCGTAAAGGTATCGATGAGAGGCCATGTAGGAGTACATGGTGGGTTGTTTCATTGAAGCCGTCCTTAAGAACTGAGATCTCTGTGTGTGATTTAAGATTCAGCTACTACCACGCATTGGGCCCGAACCCAATGGACCCTCTCGACTTATTAACCACTCTTGTCCTCTGTCCGGGAGTTGCAAAGTAGTTTCTGGTGTTTGTAGCATCAGTCAGACGTCTGGCCCGACCTTAGGGGCGGGCTGTGTTACGGTAGGCACGTGGCCAGTGTACCGATTCGCCTGTTTGGTGTCTCGGGAACCCTGCACACATCGTTCGGGGCCGTTAGTGGAAACCTCGGCGGACTCCCTGCGGATGGAACCCGAATAGGCGATAAACCTGGACTAGGGACTTGTGTGTTTAGTCGGTCGTGGCCGACACCCTCATTTGGGCTTCCGCTGAAGGTTGCCGAGTACACGTCGTGTAAGCGGCGATAAGTGGTGAGCGTGTGTGAAGAAGTACACCCCTGCAGGGTATGAAACTATTCGAATAGCCGCGTCCATGTAAAGGACTACTTGGTCACCTATACGGTTCATAGACAAGTAAATGGATAGTACTAAAAGCCTCAAGATAAGTGTGAGTATCAGCGGATGGCCCTCTCGTGGGTTGGCGAGAGAGGATCCACGGTGGAGTATTGTGATGGTGTATAGTGGACTCGTGTGCGACAAATGCTTTTCAAATTGTGTCACGTAGGATAGCTTAGTCAAGATTCAAAGCTGGCTTGCTGCAATAACTCCACTACCTTCTTGAGAATGTGCATATATAGTAGGATTCTGTTGTAAGACTTCTTTGAGTACCTTGGTACTCATGTTTGTTTAATTAATGTTTTAGACGACAACACGGCCCCTCCGATGGGTTCTATGTAGACCTTGGCGTCGACGAGTGACTAGCCACCGGTGGTGATCCAAGGCTTGTGAAGGGCCACTATAGATAGAAGGGCTCCGTCAAGCCTTCTTTCTTTTTAGAGTCTGTACTCAGACTAGTTTGCTTCCGCATGTGCTTGTATGTTTGTATGACTTGAGTGTCGGGTCATGTGACCCCTATCTGTATGAACATGTTATGTATGGCTCCTCGGAGCCTCTTAAATAAAGTACTTTGAGTTGTATAGTTTTGTTGTGATGCCATGTTGTATGTACTCATATCGGGCATATTGTGTGTATGATTGAAATGCTTGGTATGAGTGGGATTCGACAATCTAGTTGTTTATCCTTGGCAGCCTCCCATATGGGGAAATGTAGTCTAGTGTTCCTGAGCGATAGTAGTCCGCTACTGACCGGTTCACCGGAGTCCTGCTAGCCCAAAGACTACTGCTCTAGACACTTGATCGGCAGCATGTGTTTCACTTCGTTCAGGTATACATCCTTGGCCGGAGTCCTGCCTAGCCTACTATAGCCGGGGTTACTAGAGTCCTGTTAGCCCAGTGCTACAGCCCGGATTCATACGTTGATGACCGACATGCTCGATGTGATTCATGTATGCCTGTCCCCATGGGTTAGCGCCGCTTTGGGTTCACGACTAGCCATGTCGGCCCGGGTTCTCTGTCATGTGGATGCTAGCGACACTATCATATACGTGAGCCAAAAGGCGCAAACGGTCCCGGGCCATGGTAAGGTGACACCCATGGGAATACCGTGCGTGAGGCCGCAAAGTGATATGAGGTGTTATCGGCTAGGTCAATGTGACTTGGAATCGGGTTCCTGACATTCAACAACTCGTCATAAATCAATTACCACGCTGAGATTAGTATTTGCAAGGAAAATAGGGGTATTGTAATACACATAGATTCGTTCGGCAATTTAAAAGGTTCCTTTCGTATTCTCGAATGGTAGGACCCAACGGCGTACCAACCAGACCTTGGCTCGTGTTGATCCTAAAATAAAACGGGCTCGTGTCCTTCGGTTGCGTCGTGAAATGCGCATTAGGCAACCCCAACCAGTCGAGCCTCAGCTTTTCAAGTCGAAATATCTGGTGGCTAGAATTCCAGCCCTAGGAAATTCCCCTCATGTCCCCGGTCCATAATAACTACCGATGAACAACGGAGGGATGCTTTAGTAACTAGACAACGTTACCTACCGTGCCGAGCACAGTTCAATTCCCTCGGTCGCCGCTCGTCAAGGTCACCCGTCAACTGCTTTGCCTAGTACTACTACTACTACACCAGGATGAGTACAGAATTGAGCCCATTTGTTCGTGCCTAGTACTTGAGTTAATATATCAGGCAATGCACTGGTACGCATGGATTATCCTTTTACTCCCTCCTTTCCGGTTTATAGGGTTATCTCAAAATTTTAGTTTTCCCATTTTATAAGTCTCAATTTGGCTGTTCCCCATCACATGTTCAGATTTCAAGGTGCAATAAATCATTACATGCAAGAATTAAGAGAAAATTGACCAATGCATGTACTTTATGCATGCATGCATTGCAATTAATGCATTCAGAACACAATTTTTGAGGAAAACAAGCGCATTAATTGAGTGGTTTTGCAAACTACAACAATTGTTCCACCACTCACCATCTACCTTGGTTGGTGAGATTTTTGAATTGAGCCCTATAAACTGGAAAGGAGGTTTAACTAAGCAAAATGTTTGACCAAATCCATTCTTAAGAAATACAATAGGACAGATGTACGGCTTGAAAATTTATTGCATGATGCAGGTTATGATATTGTTTCGAATCCTGGATCTTAAATTTCAGAAAATCCAAAAGTGAGCATAAATTCTTGAAACTGAGCATGGTCACGTGATATGGCACAAATATTACTTCATAAGTTTTTTCCTCAATTCGAGACAGGCAGCTTATGAAAAGTTGCACAAATGAAGAGCCAAGGTATTTTGGAACAAAGACCTGTCGCATTAAGGCGAACGCTTTCACTATTGAAACCGTGGGCGTTTACGTGCCGCCACGAGTCCCCGCTTCTCATCGGCAGGTTGCCGCAGCAAGGGTGTGTGTGAGTCGGCGGGAGGCGTCTGGCGAGACGCTGTGTAGACTCACCGGAGGCTGAGCCCTTTGACCAGGCTCCACCGCCTTGTTGTCCCAATCGCTCCCACTTTTAATGTCGCCGCGCCACAGGTTTAAAATCAACCCCACACTACCCGGTATCGCTACAATCCTCTCTCTTCCTCTCCGATTCTCCCGCTGCGTCTACCTCCAACTAGCCTGACCTAAACGTACGCCATGCCGCATCACAATGGTCTTCCCTTAGTGTTCCAGTTTCATGAGGAAGGCACCCAGCCGGAGTCTCAAGAACATAAGGCGCTTTGGGACAAGCTTGAACTGGCCTTACGGGAAGACGCCGTACCGCCCCCACTCCTGCCTCGGCTCCCTGCCGCCCGATCTGCGCCAAATACCGCCCATCCCCATGGCATTGATGGGCTGGGAGCCGCACATTGTCGCCGAAGCTTTATGCCACGGGGTTCCACGAGGTCCCGGCCAATTTCACGCGGCGCCCGTGCACCTGCCCGGCACATGCGCCTCTGCAGCAATCGACGCTGCGCACGCCGTCTTGCGGTGCCCGTGCACTGCCGGCGCATGCGCTGCGCATCTGCATCGACAGCGTCTTGTTGCCGCGGTGCCCATGCACACGAATGTCTCCATTGCGCTGTTGACAGCGCCTGTCCCCACGCAGGTGCCACTGCCCGCCTCAGCGGCATGGATGGCCGCCGTCAACCGCTTCCTTGCACCAACCCTAGTCGCCTCCTCCCGTTAGTTGACTCGCTCCGAAGTCCAGAACATTTTGGCCTTCGTTGAAGCTAGGCCAACATCCAGGAGTACGCCAACAACGGCGCAAGACGCCGCCGTCGCCGTCGGTCAGTGGCCCGACGACACACAGAGCACGGGCAAGAGGAGCAGCCTCCCCATCATGACGCCTCAGCGCCCGCCCAGCGTAATCTAAATTTGCCATGAAAAAGCGTTCAATTGCCATGCTTAAAATCCGAACATTTATCATTTCCGTTTATTTTATATCGATCGTCATTATAATTTAAAGTCGAGTCAGACTGAATGAAATGTATGGTTTGATCGATTGAATGTTCTGCTAGAGCCGTATCAAATTAAATATAAAAACGTCATCAACCCACATGTATTCCTTGTCATCCAACGACCTAGACCGCTTCAATGTCGAAGCGCTCAACACGTTTAGCGTGCGATTAATTTCATGCCAAAAATAGTGCTAATCACATGACAACACGCAAATAATATCCTAGTAGTTAATATCCGCATGCACTTAATATACTTCCAAATTAACGTGCATTGCACATAAACGATGACTAGTGCTGCTAGTACGTGAAATCTGGTGGTGCCGTGACTTGTGAACGCGTCGAGATATGGTCAACGGCAACATCACCCATGAAGTTTTTCCTGTTTGCCGTAAGGCCTAAACGTAGAAGGGGAGAGAGAGAGAGCACACATGGAACCCACCGATGGCGAAGGCGAATAGTACTAAAAATAATATTACATGTTATCCATTAATTAGGATGTGGTAATAAAAAAACATTATGTGAACAAAGGGGGTACAACAAACATTGCTATTCTACGTATGTTGCCTATTCACGTGCGGCTTGAAGGCCCGGTCGTATGTTCGATCCTTGTCCTTTATTTTTTAATTTGTATATGGGTCCAAATTTGTTTCATGACATGTGGGCCCCTCGGTATGTAGTTTGTAGCACTTTAATTTGTGGGTCGAAATTTGTTCCATTCCAAGTGGACTATCGATGTGTAGTTTTGTAGCTTATTTATAATAATTAAAGAGAACAACATAGTTTTTTCAATAATACCATGGTGCGGCGTTCAAGGCGAGAAAGGACGTCTTGAGAGGCGATGACCGAGCAGGAGGGAAATCAACTAGGGGAGTTGCGTGGGTTTGCAACGGTGTTTCGAGTAGTTGTGGGCGAATGCTACGAAAATATAATCTAAACCGACCGAATAAATGCCTACACAAATTAATACAAGGTTGGAGTGCCCTCGCAATGTAAATAGCTTCGGCTTTGCGAGGGATGGAGAGGTAGTAGGTTCAACACGTGGAAGATACGGTGTGAGAAAGCGAGGTCAATCAAGAGACATATAGATAGAGAGACAAAGTGAGTGTGGTCCGACATTCATTGAACAAATATATATGCTCCGGAGAGATACTATCCGATTGAGCTTTTGGTAAGGTTAGGGCTGTAAGATAGAGCTTGAGAGATGATCCAGTCACAGACGTGTAGATATATTTTGTGCATGGGAGGAAGCAAGGTCAACCGATCACATAGGGGCCGTGCAATCGAAAGAGTGAGACGTGTTGGAGAGAGTGACCTAGATAGACGATGTGCGTGAGAGAGTATACAATGTGAATAGGTCGAATTGGGCTCAAAATGGTGATATATCGTTTTTTTCCGAGAAAGAGCGAGGTCAATCGAGACACACGGAGATATATATATATATACATATATATATATATACATATATATATATATACATAGATATATATACATATATATATATACATATATATATATATATAGAGAGAGAGAGAGAGATTGAGTGAGCGTGGCCCACCATGAGGTCGAAAGAGTGGCGGCAGCTTGGATGGACTGACCTAGATAGACAATCTGCGTGAGAGAGTATAGAGTGTGTCGATCGAGGCCCGAACAGGGAGATAAATCATTTGTGAGTGAAAGAAAACGAGGTTAAATGAGACTCAGATAAAGAGAGCGAGATTGAGCGAGTGTGGCCCGCATGGAAGGAAGAAAGAGTGAGAGCAGTCAAGGAGTGACCTAGATATACAACGTCGCGTATGCGTGCATACGAGAGGTTGAGGGGGCTAGATAGGCAATGCATGTATTTAGCGGCGAGAGGGTGAGAGGAGAGGGGGAGAGAGAGAGAGGTTGGCATGGGGTGCAATGGCGGATGTGTGAGGTAAATACATTTGGTAACAGGAGTGGAAAAAGGGGTTGTGTTGTTGAGAGACTTAGAGATCGAAACATGGAGAGAAAAGAATGAATGTGTGTTGAAACCGATAGCTTGCTAAGGTGGTTAGGAGAGGAAGATTGGCCCGTCAGGAAGTATGTAGCGTTTGTGTGTGTGGGGGGGGGGGGCTAAAAACAACATTTGAATGTACATAGTACGAGAATTAATATCGATGTTTGAATTCGGTGTACATTGTAAGATTTGAACCGAGGACCAGGCATACGGGTAATTATTTCGAATTCGTGCCATACTAAGTTTCGAAAAGTTGACATTCACTCAATTTGTTGTGCTATTTTGTAGGTCATATGTTTGAATCCATCCAAAAGTTTTCTCAATGTCATGGTTTTCATCATATACATATGAATTTGTATTAAAAAAGTAGCGTGGATACAGTGAAATGCGAAATCCACGTTAGAATTGGAGATCGCTACGTGACACACACTCTAATTCAAATAACTTACTACGTGACACACACTCTAACTCACATAACTAATCATGTGACACACTCTAATCCACGTTAAGCGTGGGTACCGTTTCGATTTTTTTAAATAACTCCTCGATAATTAATTTATAGTACTCCCTCTGTTCACTTTTATAAGACCTTGAAGACATTTAGGACAATGTGCAAAACAGTTCATTTTAAGTTATGCAACGACTTACAAAAAGTGAGCGGATGGAGTATCTCGTTCGAATGACTAATTATTGCAAGGAAAACACGGGCATGGTAATACATAGAGATTCGTTTGCAAATGAAAGAAGATTCGTTTGCATTCTCAAATGTAAGCGCGCACCGAGCGAGACCCGAGAATGATGTCGGGTGGATCTTGGATCGGTGCCTTAAAGGCAACTGCCCTTGAGTGATCGACATGTGGGCCCAGCCAATTGCTGGGGCCCACATGTCATGGACACAAAGGCAGGTGCCCTAACGCACCAAAGCATAGTCCTGTCGGGGTGGTCGCGTGTGTCGGACGGATGCGTAGCACCCAGCCACCCACCCCCCCTCCCCCCCCCCAAAAAAAGGACGACGACAATATAGGTTCGCGCTTCCACATTTCGGATTGCAATATCTAGCGGCCCGAATTCCAGCCCTGCAAAATCTCTCTTCTCCACTGTCCCCTTCCACGCCCAGATTGCTCAAATCCCTAATTCGCCGCCATCCCTCGAATCACCCCTCGTCTCGTCTCTTTCCCCACCGTTCCTCACCTACTGTCTTGGGACGACGACGATGAAGACGACGGTCGCGCCTTCACCACCGCACCGAGCTACCTCATCTACGCCCTCGTCCATCAGCGCACGGTGGTCCACCGACAACGTCGGCCCACACCGCAACCGAAGTGCCTCACAGACACCGAGTTCCACCGCATCAGGTGCGCTTCACCGACGCCGTCTCCCAGCTCACCGTGGCTACTTCACCGAGCACATCGTCGCACCTCCGCCCCCCGAGGCCGTTGGGGCTTCACCAACGGTCTCGTCCACCGCATCGAAGCGCTCCACTACCACTCAAGATCTGCATCCGTGCGCGGCCAGCCAACGCCAAATAAGATCACCTTCAACGGCTCAAGTGACCCGCACTCTAGCTAAGCGAGCATGCCCAAATGCCGGCCCGAACTAGGTATCCACACATCACTTCCTTGTGCACTTTATTGACGATGTTTGGATATCCTTTCATCGCTCTCTTAGCTTACACGCCTATGCAACTCTGACTTTAACTCTTATTTCTTGGATATATCATCCGAAACAAGCAAATCCATTTTTTAGCGAAGCATGACGGCCTTACGGGATCTGGTACACATCACGCACACCGTATAACCTTGTAAGTATTTGTCCTCCGGTACAACATCAAGGTCGATTCCTCTTATTTGATCAACCATTCGCCGTGTCAAAAATGCAGAGGGGGATGCAAGGAGCACAAGGCCTGCACATCCAAGCAAGTGGTAACATGGAGTTGTACATGGAACATCCCGAGCGCAAGCAAAGCTTCAGTGAGCCTGTAAAACGAGCTAGCATAAGTCCCTGCATTTCATTTAATTCGTACTAGCATTCGTGTATGATTTGTGTGTAGTGGCTGATCCACGATTTCAAGTTACTGTAGGCTTAACATTTAACTTAAAAATACGAAGGCACTTGCACTCGAAATCAACATAACTTGAGAAATGTGAAGCTACATCCACTTTGAAAACCAGCTAATGATCCAAAGTAGTTCAGATTATAAACACTAAATGATGCAAGCACAAAAAAACACAAAATGCAACATGGTGTACAAGTACTACAAACATGGTCTGTACCTGCTTGAATTACTCGTTCTCTGGCTGAAAATATCGAAGTGTAATTGCACGTATAACCAGTGCACAAACTGCATATCAATATATCTATCCTGCACAAGTATGCCAATAGTTTCAAACAACAGATTAGAAAAGTATTTATGCTATGTTGTCATGATACGGGGACTTTCTGGTAGATGGCCTCGACGTTTCCTCAAGCTATGCTTGTCATCAATGCCTGCAAATCTCTGTCTCTCTCAACATAGTAGATCATCATTAGACACTAAATCCTTGATGAGCTTGCAAAATGCTTGCATTAGATCCCTCATTAGACACTATATGTTCATCACCAGGGAGCATGTAAAATGTTTGCATCAAATCCTTCATTAGCGATGCATTCATTAGACACTTCAGTGCTCAAGAACAACATGAGCTTGTATGTTTGCACCGGAAACTTGATTAGATACATCGATTCATCGGGCCCAAGATTGATTGGGGAGTTATAAAATAAGTAGAAATTGGTTTCATTTTCTCATAGATTCCCTACATACAAGCAGTTTTACAACACCGCTGTGTTTAACTATTGGCCAGAAATTGAAGAGTTGAATTAGATATAATCAGGGATGTGATGTACACGCTTTCGTTGCACATGCTACTCTTGCAAGCTGTTGTCCTGTTTGGCATAAGCTTCGATGCCATGCCCGTCTTGCCGCTGCCTCCCACGCAAAGCTACACCTGTGGTTGGATCTTCATCTTCTTGTCCTTACATTCGCTTGAAGCGGTGACCGCCTCCAACGTGGGCACAAGGAAGTTACGTGTCGGTCTGTCGGTGGTGGCTAGGTTAGGAGCCAACGGCATGGAGGTGGGAGCAAATGAATTGTGATTTTTCCTGTGCCGATAGATATGGGAGGCGCTTCGTATGGGCCATGAGCCTGCTATAGGGCCTTGCTTGCACTTATGTTATTGGCCCATCCAAATTGAGAACATTTTTTCTTCATTTTTTACATTGCACCGCGCAAATGCGTTGGGGACGAACAAAACTAGCGATGGGCCAACTCGATGACTCAAACTAGGTGCACACTTTCCGACCACACAGGCGGCCGCCCATACCAGCCCCTATGGTGGCGTAGCCCCTTTTTTCGTTTATGATTGGATAGTGAAAAATATTCCAGCGGCGCTTTTGATTTACACACAGAATGGTTGAATTGCTTGTTTCTATGAACTGATTTCGCCAATAATGTGAAGGATGCCAGTCTTTTCATCCTATTGTAGATGGCATAGATCTCGATATGCCAAAAGTAATCGCATGAAATATACAGTAAAAGCCAGTGTGATGTGTTTGGCTACAACTAGTCTGACTACATGTCCTCATATAACATATCAAGGACGCACCATCTTACCAGATTAACCATTCGACTTACCCATGCAGTGTGGGAAGAAAGAAGTATTGGGACTGCGTATCCAAGCAGTTGATGCCATGGACTCCTTTGTACAACCTTGTAAGAGAAAAGAAGTTGCAAGGTGCCTGCACAAAGAACTAGCGTAAGTTAGGTTACACCGCTTCTGAATTTTAGTTAGCCACTTATTGCAAAATTGTTCAATTACGTTGCTTGGCTTAATTTAATTTGCTATCGACACATAATGGCACAGCCTATTAATCATATTGTAGATCGCGCCTATCTATGTGTTTGATACTTATCGTTAAGAATTACTTGCTTGCCTTTAACTTAAATATCTACTTGTTTGTTTATCGCTTTGTCGCTATAACAATGGGTTACAATGATGTTAATAACTACTTTACTTTTCAAAGATCCGGTTGAAACTCTTTAATTCCTTGTTTGTTTAACTGTTTTGCTATTATAACTCCCGATTGAGATGTTTTGCTAACTTCAACTTTTTTCGAATCCAATCAGAACTTTAATGGCAAAACAGGTTAGCCCAAGATCAAAGAGCGAGGTCCCCATGGACGTTGCATCATCCCACAAAGATGGCACCGGCCCAATCGTGCATTATGAATTGCCAACTCCTCGATGCTCTAGAGGCTAAACTAGTGGTAGAAAGAGATTACGCTTGTGCACTTAGAGATGAAGTTGACATGTTGAGGAAGCAAAGACACAATCACAAGCAAGACTCTAGTCAACCATTAAATATTTGGTGTCTTTCAAAACGAAGCAAGCTGAGACTGACCAGATTGTTAAGGTCCTGAATGAAAAAAGGAAATTAAATTCCTACTTGGTAAATCATAGGTGAAATGTTCTTTCCATAGTTGAATAACCTTTGTGTTGTCTGTTCATGTAATCAATCAAACCATTTGTTTTAGAGATCATGTAATAATTGTTTTTTTGTTTTTTGGTTTGTAATTTTATTTGAGCACAAGTACGTATTAATTGATAAGACTCGGAGACATTTCATTTGGATTGCTATGCCGCACCTACAAATATGTTAATCGGGCTGAATGTGCATTCAGCAATAGTAGTAGTATAGATGGACCATAAGTGGCACGATCGGAAAGGGCCAAGATCTTTGGCTAAACAAAGGATCTTGTTGTAGCCAAAAAAAAAAGGTACAACGGCTTTGGCTTATGTATGTTAGTTGATATTATTGATCCATATACTCTGTAAGTGTTTATATATGCATTAGTTCTGTACATTCTTGGTTGATTGACTTGGTATTTGAATCTTGATACATCGCTTGTGTACATATCTAAATGGGAGTACACATTATGCTGCATGTGACATTTGAGTTGGACATGAAGTGTTCCAAATATTCGAATTCACCTTAAACTGGATTCTAGTTTCTGAATTTGAGTATCGGCATTTGTAAACCATATTCATATATGACAGTGGAATACATTTTATTCGTCCTTTTTAAGATATATAAAAACACATAGAATGATTTATAAAGATTCATATAGGAATACAAAGTGGATTCGAATTTAGTTGCCAGGGTAAACGTGGATGCTTATTGTCCCAAAATTCCAAAGAAGCAGCAAAATGTCCACTCCCACGCCATTGGCCTGAAGCCAAGTGTTTGGGAGATGGAAATTACTGTCTACCCATTACACGGACAATCCATCGGCCCGATTTCCACTGCTCTAAATAGGGGTAGGTTAGTAACTTCAATTAGACGTGACACGACCGCCTCTAAGCCGATTCCGACATGGTGGGCGTCAAACATGGGTGGCAAAACAATTTTGATTCAAGCTCGTCCGAAAGACCTCTATTTCTCCCTCCATTCCCCATTCATACACGGTGAGCGGCAAAACAAACTCGACTCGGCCGAAATCGATGTAGGCAAATATTTTCAAAGGTGCAGGTTTGTAACTTCACTCAGACGTGACACAACCGCCCTACCTGTCAGCCCCGTTCATACACCGTGGACGCCAACCATGGGCGCCGACCACCCTCTCCTCGCCCGAAATTGCTCTGGGCAAATATTGGCGAGATGCGAGATTACCGTCCTATCCCCAACCGACGAGACGTCCAAATTTTAAACGGGGGCTAAGTTCGTAACTTTCCCATATTTCAGACAGGCGCGTCCCAAATACATGGTTCCCCGTACCTCTCCCTCCATTTTCCCATTCATACACCGTCCGCGCTATAACACCCCAACCCCACACCAGCCTCCGTCCGCCACCCCATCCAACGCCGTCCTCCACCACATCCATCGCCACCTTGTCCTCCACCATGCCGGAGCACCTACCAAGACCGCGTGCGTCATCGCTAGAGATGGACGTTTCTCATCCTGGCTGACGGACCAATAGCCTTGCATCGCGTCCTCTCGCTTCATCGGCACCGTCGTTCTTCTTTCTTGGGGCCGCTCACCACGACCTTCTTCTTCCACCGCAACGGGACTTATCCCCGATGCACCGTCTTCACCGTCGCGAGATCTTCTTCAACGCCACAGGCATACCGCACTTCGATGCCTAGACGTGGCGCCGCAAGAGAGGTGGTACTTCATATCTCCTCAACTTTTGATCTCAACCAGAAAATAGATCTTAACTTCGTTACTCTACTTTCTTTTCAGCTCTTAGAATTTAGTTCTTAGTTCGAAGCAAACAATGGATGCTAAATATCATTTCTCCCGTTTGCAGCTTCAAATCTGCCATGGCACAGCCATCATACGGTTTAATTGATCATGCCTAGGGTTTAATTGATCATGTTGGTTCCGTGGTGGTTTCTTTAATAGAAATCGGAGGAGAAACCCTCTTTTGCTAATAAAAATATGCTTAGAGTTTCCCCCTTTTATGATCACTATACGATCAGAATACGTGCTTCGTGTCATAATAACATCGCTTCCATCCATCAAGCTAAACAAGCTTAGATGTTCAAATCTGAATCTGATATTATTAAAATAGAGTTGTTTTAATTTGTCACTAAACGTTCCTAAATTAGTTTTGAAAATGCATGTTCTCCGCTCGGGTGTGTATCTCTGAGGTGCCCACGGTGGGCCGCCCACCTCGGGATATTGGGTCGATCCAGGACCTGATTCCTCCTGTACTACAAGGCGCTTCCGATATCCACTTGCCTCACCGCCTGCCTGCTGGCGACTCTGGCCGTCCCCTTGACAGCATGACTCTAGGAGGAGGCAGGACTAACAGGAGGCCAGGAGCCACTCGCCCAACAGCGTCATCGCTGCTCGGGCGCGACGCCGTGCCTACCTTCCCAGTCCATTCAGTGCTTAGGCGTGCGGCACCCACCAAGCCAACCCGATTTATCTTGAGATACGTCCGCAACACTCAGCAGCCACTCCTCATCACCCATTTTCTAATTGATTCATTACTCATTAGGCAGGACTGTCATTAGCGTTTGTTGTGTGCTCAGTGCTACCTCCACTTAATGGTTCAGATTTATTTCACTAATCTTTAGTACCTCTAAAGTTCACAGGGTTTTCAAAATTCCGGCCATCGGAACAGAAACTAGTCATTTTGGATTGTTGGTCGTAGTGACATTGACCCATTACTACCGCAAGCCAGGTTTGTTGACAATTTTACTTGTCTTTCTTACTCATTCAATATAATATCCAATTATTCACATCGATTAGTTGCAAACAATAAGTGCTAGACAAACTTCTTCAATCAGATTTTGATCGGTCTTCATCGCAGCGGTGACAATTCTGCATACTTGTCCAAATAAGCTCACAAGTAAATGATTGATTCACTACATCTATGCTTGCCTTGTCATATTTGTTGTCAATATTCTTTTAGGGTGGACCACCCCGTTTCTAAATACTGGAACCGTAGACATGAGTGAATAGTATTTCTCTATGTGATCTCTTCCATCATGTGTGGGTAATGAACACTGCATTGTATATAAAGAAAGTGTCATTTCCAGCTTTTACATAGGTTTCGATCTTTTACATGGAATACGATCTGCCTACTTGCATTGTGTCGCAAATACCAACACTCCACCCCTTGAAGCTAAACATTACGCCACTCATAATTGCTTAGTTTATTTGTTCAAATCTGAATTTCATATGATTCTAATGTTCCTACTTCAGTTTTGAAATGTGTGCCTCACTGTTATAGAGACATAAGGGGTTTGTATTTCATGTGTGATATGGTCAAGACGGTTGGGGAGGTGAACTTTGCATATGTAGGGGTTTATAGGAGACACTCTCCGAAAGTTAAATCCGCAATGCATTCCATAGATAATCGACTACTTTTTATGTTTTCATGAATCTCATTCAGACAGCATCATAATGACTATGAGCTTGCGGCGCATGAAAAAGAATAAAGCGTAACAATGCCATGGTTGTCAAACTTGGCATTAAGGGACTGAAATCAAGTCTGGATGCAATGCAATGCAAACACTCTCCACCTACAGATTCATGCTCAGAATATGATCCTAACAGTGATTCTAAGCTAGAGGGAGACCTAAGTCAATGTAGCTCCCTAGTGGAGGAGTCAGAGGAAGATGCCCTATCTTATTCACCCATCAAGGTATTTGCTCTAACTTTCCAAGGTTACATTGCTCGCACATATCTTGCAACTGACGCTTTGCATTGCTTCTACTTTGTTGAACTGCCATTAGCTTAGTTTACACATCGTGTATGTGAATATATACTCGCCTATCCATTTTCAGTACATATCCCATCTGTCATCATACCATATTTATCCATTCAAATGTTGTTCTTGTGTATAAGACATTCAAAAGGAAGAGGGTGATTGCTGATCGTGGAGGAGCACAAGCGAAGTATTTGGAAAAGGTAGTGGCACCTGATAAATCAAATAGCCCATTAGGTGTAGTTGCAATATCACCTGACCCACAAAATACCCCAACTCTAACAGACTCTAGCCCTACTACACTGATCATTTCTGATGCCCCAACTTAGCGTAATTCCAACCGGCAGCAAAAGCAGTATGATTATGCCATTTGACATAGCACCAGCTGTACGATGCAAAACCCCCATTCCAGCAAAGAGTACACCAAATCCAGTTGCCAAATCCCTTTTCGAACTAGAGAGAGCCCCAATTGCAGCAAATAGGACCCCTGTTCCATTTCTTCCCAGTTTAGAAGACGAAGCTTATGTTGTTTTCGGGGAACTTTGTGCGCATCTTTCCTTCGTGGAAAGATTATACTATGCATACGTAGAACAATTTCGATATTCCTCCGCAACTTACGCTGTAAGTAATGTACTAATGTTATTCATGGTCATTACTGCATATGTTTCAAATTCGGTGACGAGAGGACACAAGATTTCATTCTTTTAAATAGGCGAGGAGCGAACTGGATTGTGATGACGAGCAAGAGTTGGTTGCACTTTTCAAGCACTCGTTGATGAAGTATCGTTCCTACCTGAGGCAAGCGCACTTCGATGGCAAGCCTTTGAACGAAATTTCTCTAAGTCTCCGGTGCTGCATTTATCTGACGGTGACTGGAATAATCTTGTTACACATTGGTCTCGGCTGCAGCGTAAGGTACTATCTATGATATCACATCACAATTTGCACTTCATTTCTGCATTTGCCTTAATGTCTCACTTGTACGAAAACTGTTAGCAGAAGAACATTAGTTCTCAAGGTACCATAGAATCACGCAGAACTCCATCAAACGCAAGACACTACATTGCTCTTGTGGGTACCTCTTGCCCTGTATGACCATACTTACTTTCATAGCTGTTTGATTATGTAGCATCACTTGCACATGTTAGCCTCAGAATCGCCCATTTGGTGGACATTATAAGAACCGTATGGACTCTTACACAAATTTAGAATCAACCCAATGCTTTTGAAGAGGTTTAGCTCTAGATCCTCTTGTAAGGACCTAACGTGGTCTATCATCATGTACTTACATTATCAGCTTACTTCCCTCCGTCTCCATAATATAAGAACGCTTTTATGCAAGATCTGTTGAGGTTCAAAACTCTCTTGTATTATGGGAAGAGGGATTGGTTCATTTTGTAGCATTCGTGCATCTTATCTCCCTCGCCCACCATTTACTAAAAAGATCAGATCTATATTTAATCTTACCAACAAGTAGAATACATGAGACAATGCCAAAGGTAGAAGTGTAGCCCATTGCTCTTGTCAAGACATTTTGTCCTCGTGAACGCTTGTACTTACAGGATTGGTGGCTGTTTATGTAGCATTAATCTGCATCTTATCTTCATTATCCTCTCGTCCCTTCCAAGTATTATCATATCTATAATTACTCTCTACAAAATGTAGAGTACAGTAATGCTTATGAAGAAGATTCTTGCTTTGAAATTCTTGAGTTATCCTTCCCTTGACATGGAGAAGGGCATTATAAAGCCGGTGTTAACTGTTAATGTAAGTCAGTCCTTCTAAAGCCTTTATCCTCAACTGCTGTTTAATTTGCTCATACTCCCTATCGCTTATCATCGCTGTTTAGTTTGGTCGTTTCTACCAAAATGCATGTTCGTAAGAACCGTAAGAAGTTCTAAGTTGTACTTGTAAAACCAAATTTCTTATTCATACCATGCACATTACTTAATACTCCCTATATGTATGCTTGGTTTTGTGGATCTATAATCCCGGTGTGTGTGGTGAAGCATTGCGTTTGCACCTTGTCATCTCCTCGCTTTATCTACCGATGTGATGTGGTCGATGATATGAACAACATGCCATGCACATTATCCAAAAATAGATACAATGATTTTCTTTGCCCTTCATCTATGCTTGTTATGTTGACATGGTAATCCAAGAGTGGTGAAGCTCCCGCATTATGAACAATGCCAAATTATGCTATTGATATTTTGAACTTACTCTTTATTTTCTAATTTGAAATTGGATAGAATTGATGTAACAGTTATCATCTTTGTTTATACACGTGCAAAACCTGTCATCTCTCTCGCTTTTGCTTGGTGATATGCCCGATGGCATGCACAAGTCTCAAGGTCATGAGACAAACCCAACATATATTGCAGCAAAGAAGGCAAAACATCTTGAATATAGCGAGACAACCCCAAAGTCTTGTCTTGATGCAAAGGTTCAAGTTACTTGAGACTAACAATGACAAGCTCATGTAATTCGTTTTCGAATTAGTTCACTTCTTCAGGTCCCAAGTTCTAGCAGTAAAAGCCATTCTCGCAACTCAACTTCGATTTGAAGTCCTATCTCTAAGAAAGATTATGGAGAACACCAATGAGAACCTCATCGCTAAACAGCTACACTGAAGCTATGACCGACATGCTAGGTCGGTCTCACGCCTTGCTCTTGCTCAACAGCTTATGCAGCTAGCCTCTCAAGGCTAATCTTTCTTGAACTGTCTTGGAAGTGGTCTCGGCTCAAGATTATTTTGTTACGCCGCAATGGTGCCCAGCTTTTGTAATCTGCTTCTTCGTTATGCTTTATGATCACTTGTATAACTTCGATGCCCAGTGGATGTAATATACCTTAAATCCTTTATTGTATAGTGTAGGTTTATTCTTAGTTACTATGCCATAATTTCTTTATTGTATAGAGTAGGTTTGTTCTTAATTCCTACCATCATTCGCTATCTGAAAAAAATAAGATGTAGTCGCCGGGCCGAAACATTCGACTCTAACGGGCCAGGTTTTTAACGGGCCACACCAATGGTGGCTCAAGGCGTCTTTCTTGGGCCCGAATGATTGGGGGCCTTCACACATTGCGCCAGCCCAAACTTACACCGCCTATATTTTAGTTGGGCTTTTGTCGACCCAATATTAGTTTGGCCTAAGTAGCGTTGGGCCATTAACAGTTGAATATTGTAATCGGCCTCGTTACGGCCGAGATGAAACCACGGGCCTTTAGCAGCCAAAATGCATGTTGGGCCTCAATTTTCACTAGTTCTTCGACGGGCCTTCAGCAGTCGAAATGTGCAGACCGCCGTTATGGACCCAGAGTTAGCTCACGGGCCGTTACTGTGTCGAAACATATCTCGGGCCTTAGTTGGCTCCATCGATATCATTGGCCTTTAAGAGGTCAAAGCTTAGTACAGTGCATCAACGGGCTGAATTACGCTGAAAAGGCCTTTTAACAGGCCCAAAGTCACGCTGGGCTTAATCGTCGCCACCTTTAGCACGCAAGCCGTTAGTGGGTCATTCGATGTCCCATCGACCATATATGGCCCATGGGCAGCGGCAGCCATTCCTGTGCCAAAAGTCACACCGGATGAAATGGGCCCATCTCTACATCAGCCTCTAACAGCCGAAAAGTCACTGGCTGTAGTTGTCCCTAATATTCGGCTAACAATTAACGGGCCAGATCTCGCTTCTCGTCATAAATGGGCCCAAATATTGGGCGTAACAATTAACGGGCCGATCTAGCTTTGGGTCAGAATGGGCCCAAATATTGGGCGAACAATTAACGGGCCAGATCTGGTTTCTGGCCGTAAATGGGCCTTTATTAAGCAGGGCGTTATTGGGCTGGCCCACTAGTACCTGATTAAGTCTATGGGCCTTTGACAGGGCCAGCCTTTTTAACCTATATGTGCCTCTATTGGGCCCAGCCACGTGTCAACGTACCATAGGCATGTCTCCTCCAATGGATGGGCGACATCGTGGCCCCATCGACGAGCCGACAGTGTGTGTTCCCTTCAGCCAATCGTGATTTTACACGTGGAAATTTCCCATTGGTCGGGCTGTTAACAGGTTATCGGATCCAAAATCCGACCCGATGGCTTAACGGGCGTCCGTTATGGTGGATGGCACGTGTCGGTCACCCTTGACGTAAAGAACTTCGTGGACGACGATTTATCGTCATGGAAGTGGACACTTCCGTGATGATAATTTTGGTAATGTCATGGAACACTTTACGACAAAGACATGTATGACTATCTTGATTCTGTCATAAATTTGTCATGGATGTACATGCATGACAAAAAACGCGACCTACTGTGACAAACACGTATCATCACGGAAGTGTATTTTTTTTGTAGTGTAGGTGTCATTCATTGCCTATACGACAAGTCGGGTAGGTTAGACGTGAAACCATATGATCTTCCGACCAACTCATCATCTTAGGTCAGGATTGACTGCCGCCTTCTTCCAACCAAAACCGCTTGTAAAACCGACGCTTGTAAATAAAAAGCAGATGGTCTCGGTAAGCGCTTGGTTGGTCGATTTCGACTAGTAAAGTATACACCAAATTCTCAAATTACACGCCAGTAATCGCGGTTTTACTTTACAGTCCCTGCCCCTCGGTTTCATTACACCGTATTTTACACGTTGTTTCTAATGACGAGTAAATTACACTTGTATCTTAATATAGTTGTGAAATAAACCGTAGCTCCCAAAGCGGCGGCCTTACCGCTTTCATGCCGCCTCCCGCCTCAAGGTTCTCATAGGTGTCCAGAAGATCCCGGCTTCAATGAGCAGCGGGCTTTGTATCGGACCATCATCCGTAGGGTCCGTGAGGCCCTCCGTCGCCCTTCGAAGTTGTTGCACCGGCCAGTGGCGCCGAGCATTGTTAACATGGTCAATGAACATGAGGATTCGTGGAGATGACTTTTATTTTGACTGCTGATGAAGGGGACCCACTAGGGCCATAGTCGTACGACGCAAGTGCCTCCTTAATATGTACAACTATATTTTTTTTTGCTTCCTCCTGGTTTCCTGACATCACGGTCCCACACCATTGTCAACCTATGTATTCAATAAACGAGAGAATTGCACAAGCTGCGGCTGACAACTGGGACCAAGCAGCTCAAGTAGTATTTGTGTTTTTGACGCGTGAGCACTGCAGAGTTTTTCTTGGCGATATTTTCGTTGTTGTTCAGAGGAGAGCAGTATTAATCAAGGGCTATGGCCTGCCTAGCCGAGGACGATGATATCCAGCCCGGATATTAATTTTTTCAAGATGAAATGGCCACTTAGCTATATACGCTTTTTTTGAGGAATACCTGTGCAAGGTCAACTTGTTATTCTCTGCCCCACTGGGCTGCAAATCTTTCCTAGGAGGGATGCATTAGGCTTAACAGGAAAATGGGCTTTAAAAATAATAAATGGGATGCAACTATAAAAACTGGGCAGTAACTATAAAAAAAATGCACCAAGCACGGAATTAGTTTATAAAATATTATTTATGGATTTTGAAAATCTTAATTTTTAATTGTTGCGCACGCAATGTTTCATTAGATTTTCACGTAATACAAATTTATATTTAATCTGACTAGAAATTTCTGGATAAAAATATTTCGGATCCCATCAAAATGTGGGTAATTTTATCGAATTCGCCTTGAACGGTTTGGTTGAAATTATTAATCGTCATTCTAGCTAGAAAATGGGCTATACTATTAACAAGCTTTAAATGGGCTGTAGTAAATTCCATTAGAATTCAAAAATGGGATGTACATTCTTACAAACGCAAATGGGCTATAAGTTCTCTCCCACACACTTGTGGGCCTATTAAGTTGACGCGCTTCTAAAAAAGAAGTTGACGCCAGTATGCAAGGCTTTGTCAACTTATTATAGTCAACACATGGTTCTAGCAGTATGGCCATTGGATGTCCATCCAACGGATGCCGTGCTTCTTCTTCAATCTCGGATATTCTAGCTTCACCCGCCAAAAATGATTCCCCGACATCCGGGGCGCACCGCCCGAAGTCGACCAGGCCTACTAAGTTGACGCTGCATTACCATGGGCTTTGTCAACTTAGTCAATATGAACGATTCTGGCTGCAGTAATCGTATGATGTCCATCCAAAGGTCGTAGTGCTTCTTCAACCTCTGGTCTTCTTGCTCCAGCCGCCCAAAGCAGCGCTTGTCGTGACGCGTACTCCTGCCTCCCGTGGCTGGTTGTGATGCCGCGGAGGCCTCACCGCCCCTACCACTCCCACCGCTGGCCAGGCCTTCCCTCTACTCACCCACACCCCCTGTTATTCCACGGCGAAGCCAGCCTCACGCCGCAGCCGAACCACTAAACCCTCGTACTCCCTCCGCTGGCGGCTTCCACCGCCACGCCTTCCCTCGGCCTGTCGCCCCTTCCTGTGCTCGCCGTCGCCCACCGCCTCTAGTGCTCTCGCACGGCATGGTCAACGTGGTCAAGGAACGGCTTCGATCGGACGTGGGATCAGACGTGGAGAGGCCGATATAGCTGGGTCCACGACAAAGAACAAGGAAGTTCCTCCTTATTACACCTGAAAATAATGATTCCTCTAATTCGGGCAGCAGGGACCCACCGGACGGGCCACCAGATTTCATGAAAAAACGTTTCCTTCGACCGCTGGGACCCACCGGATGGGCCACCAGACACGAAAAAAAACGTTCTCATTGGCCGCCTCGGACCCAATCGGAAGTGCCTCCTTATTACACTCAAAAAAATGAATACTCCCCCTACTGGTTGGGACCCACCTTGGAGGGAGGCTGACTTGTGGGCCTACTAAGTTGATGGGGACAAAGTGCTTTGTCAACTTAGTCAATATGAATGATTCTAGCTCCAGTGACCTTATGATGGCCATCCAACGGTGGTAGTGCTTCTTCAACCTCTGGTCTTGTTGCTCCAGCCGTCCAAAGCACGCTCGTGTCAGATGCTCCTTCCTCCTGTGGGTCGGTTACCGCGAGGCTTCCTCACCGCCGCTTACTATTCCCACCGGGCCGTGCCCTCGCGGCGGCCGCCTTTCACACGGCAAGGAACCAGCTGAACCTCATTCTCTCACGCGGGCATCCACCGCCGCGTCTTCCCCGGCCCGCTTTCATCCCCTTCCTAGGCCTCGCCATCGCCCACCGCCGATGCTCTCGGTGACGGCTGCGTGGTCAACGTGTCAAGGAACGGCTTCCATCGGACGTGGATCAGACGTGCGGAGAGGCCGATACTGTCCACGGCCGCAGAAGGAAGTGCCTCCTTATTACGCTAAAATAATTATTCCTCGACCGACAGCGGGGACCCATCGGACGGGCCACCGTATTTCATGAAAAAACGCTTTCCTTCGATCGCTGGGACCCACCAGCTACATCTTCGCACGCAAGGAAGTGCGTCCGGCAAAACAAAAAACGATTCGCCCCACGATTGCCGGGACCCACCAGCTACATCTTCGCAGTAAGGAAGTGCTCGGCGCTGGGACCCACCTGGTCGAAGCGCACGTAGCATCGCTATTCTGGTCGCGAACATGTAACTACATACCGGTCGATGTAGAGGCGCCGACGTGTCGAGTAGAGGCGCACGAGTAGCATGTACACGCACGTACATCGCCAGGTGCAAGAAAGTAAATACGGCCACGCACGCATACATACGCGCGGGTCTCGTAATGCCTACTATGCGTGTACGCACGGCCAGGGCTCGTGTACATGGCTGGGTGAACGGTGAAACATCGCCGCTGCTGTCGTGTTCTTGGGGAACCAACGGAATGCGGCGTTCATCGGGAGGCAACGAACGCTGTGGAGCCAACCGCTTGGACGGAACAGCCGATGGAAACGAGTAATGGGCGCATCGCAGAACGGAGGAAACGGCCTTGTGCTCGACCGCCACGCTCAAAACGGGATCTCGTTCATCGGAGGGGTCTAGCATACATTAAACGGAGGAAACGGACCTCCTACGGCCGAAACGGGGTCCCGCTGATCGGGAGGGTGTGGCGACGCAAGAAAACGGAGGAAACAGACTTGTGTTGGAGCGCTTAAGTCGAACGGGGTCCTGTTCATCCGAGGGGTGTGACGCATCGCAAAACGGGACTCCACGAGATACCGCTTCATCTCCACCGCCGACCCCCTCCAGCCTCCACGGGCCACTGTTCATCCACCTCGACCTCCTCCACCTCCACCGCGATCGCTCATCCACGGGCTCCTGTTCATCCAGCCTCCACCGCACGCTACTTCCACCGGCCATCGCTCAACCAGCCCTCTCCACGGGCTCTGTTCAACCACCCTCCATGGGCTACCGCTCATCCAGCCCTCCACCGCCTATTGTTCATCCCGCCCTCCACGGGTGGTAGTCCCATTTCATCCTGCCCTCCACGGGTCCTGCTTCATCCCGCCTCAACCGGCTCGATCGATCGGGTCCTGTTCATCCAGAGGCAACACCACGGGTCCTGTTCATTCACCCCCAGGGGAACTGTTCATCCAAACCCCCCAAAGAACGCCACTTTCATCCAGAGGCAGCATCGATCGGCTTCGCTTAGCAGCAGAGCGAAGCGAATCGCCGATGGGGTTCAGCTAACGACCATCGATCGATCGCTTCGGGTTGAACGCTGCGTAACTGCGGTGCAATCGCTCGGAGTTCGATTAGAGCTCAACGCCTCGCACCCTAAGCGTGTGCGTGTACGAGAAAATGCGCATCGCTTTCGGCCCCGACCACCCATCAGAATCGGAATACCCTGATATTTTCCTCTCCCTCGCTTCTACCATGGTTTTTTCCGTCATGGACGGCCCAAAGAATGTCATGCAGCTACGTCTCCGGCCCGCCCAGGATGAAAAGCCCATTTTCTGTCATGATTTTTTGTCATAGAAGTAGGACCCCACTAAATCTATGATGATACCGTGTTTTGTCATAATTATTGTCATAAGTATGACAGATGTTTTTTTCGTTCGGCCCAAAATGTCATGGATGTGTATTTTTTTTGTAGTGGTGGGAGGACCTTGGTCGAGGACTTGGAGGAAATTTTCGCCAACCTGCGCAGAGTGA
This sequence comes from Aegilops bicornis, assembly GCA_021605145.1. Classification (NCBI taxonomy): domain Eukaryota; kingdom Viridiplantae; phylum Streptophyta; class Magnoliopsida; order Poales; family Poaceae; genus Aegilops; species Aegilops bicornis. The sequence goes on along the minus strand of JAHIAL010000028.1, from coordinate 3,213,070 downwards.
ACGTGAGGCTTACCCCTGAGAATTGTGTTTTTGGGGTCCCGTTTGGCAAGCTGCTCGGTTTTCTTGTCTCGCACCGAGGAAGAGAAGCCAACCCCGAGAAGGTCAAGGCTATTGAAAAGATGCGCCCTCCTCAGACCCTCAAGGAAATGCTGAAGTCGGTAGGGTGTGTGACCTCCCTAGGGCGCTGCATCTCAAGGCAGGGCAAGCGTGCATTGCCGTTCTTCGAGCTGATGAAGAAAAAGGGTCCCTTCAAGTGGACCCCTAAGGAGTAGGCAGCCTTTGAAGATCTCAAGAAGTACCTCACGAGCCCGCCTATCATGGTGGCGCCCCTCTACCGTGAGCCTTGGTGCTTTACTTGGCGGCTGCCCCACACTCAGCCAATGCAGCGCTCGTGGCGATCCGAGAAGAGTGCGCTAGTGCCCGAGGGAGGCCTGGCGGCCCGTGCAGGGTTGTAAATCCCTCAGATCCCTCATCACCCTAGGGCAGCACCCCTGGGGGCTCCGCCCCTCTGTCGCCCAATGAGGCCCCTGGGCCCCGCGCACCTCGCATGGGACAGGTCACCGCTGACGTCCCATGCCTCATCAAGCATCCGGTGTAGTTCGTTAGTATGGTGCTTAGGGATGCGCGTGTGCTACCCTATGCAACAGAAGCTTCTCCTCGAGCTCCTGGTTGCCTCAAGGAAGTTGCACCATTATTTGCAGGGTCACCCCATCAAGCTCGTGTCCGCATATCCCCTAGGAAAGGTGCTGCACAGCTCCAACGCTGTCGGCAGAGTCGTCGAGTGGAACATCGAGTTGCAAGCCTTCCAACTAGAATTCAGTATGAATAGCGTAATCAAGGGAGAGGCGCTTGCCCACTTCGTTGCAGAATGGATAGTTGCATACGACCAGAAGCTGTGCGAGGACTGGTCCCTGGCACTGGGCGACGAGGCGTCTGACGGCTGGGTCATGCACTTCGACGGAGCCTTCGTGGGACGGGGCGCGGGAGCGGGGGTCATGCTCATTTCCCTATCCAACGACGAGCTCTACTACACCATCCACCTTTGCTTCTAGTGCAGCGAGAAGGTCTCCAACAACATCATGAAGTATGATACGTCTCCAACGTATCTACTTTTCCAAACTCTTTTGCCCTTGTTTTGGACTCTAACTTGCATGATTTGAATGGAACTAACCCGGACTGACGGTGTTTTCAGCCGAATTACCATGGTGTTATTTTTGTGAAGAATAAAAAGTTCTCGGAATGACCGGAAAATCAACGGATATTATTTTTGGAATTAATAAAAAATATTGGCAAAAGAATCAGCATCAGGCGGCCCACACCCTATCCACAAGGGTGGGGGCGTGCCCACCCCCAGGGTGCGCCCCTTGACCTTGTGGGTCCCCTGGACCTCCACCGACCTCAACTCCAACTCCATATATTCTATTTCAGGGAGAAAAAAATCAAAGAGAAGGATTCATTGCGTTTTACGATACGGAGCCGCCGCCAAGCCCTGATCGTCCTTGGGAGGGCACATCTAGAGTTCGTTCGGGGCTCCCGAGAGGGGAACCCATCACCATCGTCATCATCAACCATCTTCCATCACCAATTTTGTGATGCTCACCGTCGTTCATGAGTAATTCCATCGTAGGCTTGCTGGAGCGTGATGGGTTGGATGAGATTTACCATGTAATCGAGTTAGTTTTCTTAGGGTTTGATCCCTAGTATCCACTATGTTCTAAGAATGATGTTGCTTTGACTTTGCTATGCTTAATGCTTGTCACTAGGGCCCGAGTGCCATGAACTCGGATCTGAACCCTTTATGTTTACATCAATATATTTGTGTTCTTATCCGATATTGCAAGTTATAGTCACCTACTTCGTGTTATGATCCGGCAACCCCGGAGTGACAATAGTCAGGACCACTCCCGGTGATTACCGTAGTTTGAGGAGTCCATGTATTCCCTAAGTGCTAACGCTTTGGTCAGGTACTCTATTAAAAGGAGGCCTTAATATCCCTTAGTTTCCATTGGGACCCCGCTGCCAGGGGGGTAGGACAAAAGATGGCATGCAAGTTCTTTTCCATAAGCACGTATGACTATATTCGGAATACATGCCTACATTACATCGATGAACTGGAGCTAGTTCGGTGTCACCCTATGTTATAACCGTTGCATGATGAATGCCACCAGACATAATTATCCATCATTGATCCATTGCCTACGAGCTTTTCACAAATTGATCTTTGCTTTGTTACTTTTCCGTTGCCACTATTACGATTGCTATGAAACTACTACTGCCACTTTTGCCACTGTTACCGTTACTTCCATACTACTTTGCTATTAAATACTTTTCTGCAGATATTAACTCTTTCAAGTGTGGTTGAATTGACAACTCAGCTACTAATACTCACGAATATTCTTTGGCTCCCATCATGTCGAATCAATAAATTTGGGTTGAATACTCTACCCTCGAAAACTGTTGCCATCCCCTATACTTGTGTGTTATCAGGACCTTTTCCTGGCGCCATTGCCGGGGAGCATAGCTCTATTATCTGAGACACTTGGGATTTATATCTGTTCATCACTATGAGGAATTTGAAAGATCAAAGAACCAAGATTTTTCCCTCAACTACGAGGGGAGGTAAGGAATTGCCATCTAGCTTTGAATTGATTCTCCTTCTGTTTTGAGTAAACTTGCGACACCTAGACCTCCTATTGATTCTGATATGTCGCATGTTATTGATGATGCCACTTCTACTATGCATGATTCTTATGATACTACTTCTGTTCTTGACGATACTGTGCCACTAGGTGAATTTCTTGGTGAAGAACTTGCTAGGGTTAGAGATAATGAAATTACTGAAACTAATGATATTATTGAAGATTATGATTATGAGTCTCCCCCTAGATATGAATTGCCTGTTGTTCCTGAGTGTTATATTATGGATGAAGAAACTGCTAGAGACTTGTTTGCTTGCAATGATAGAGAGGATCTTAAGGAATTGTTAGTTAAGCTGAAAGAAAAATCCTTGAATGCTAGAATGAAATATGATCCCACTTTTGGTACTTCACCTATCTTTGTTACTGATAAG